>JAKWJA010002489.1:39898895-40112274 GCA_027704765.1 Solanum habrochaites | reverse complement strand
CATAACCCTTGAAATGGAGAAACACAAGTGGAGAATGATTCAGGCAAGGTCCTAGTAATGATTAGGTCAACTCTCATGACGGCAGCACACACGGGCTCCACCCAATACCGTGAGCATTATATAGTTAGCTAGCTTTATGGTCGTACCCAGTGTTTTTGGGTGGATCTTTGGGGCAACTGACCCCTTCACGTTGGGGGTACTTTTCTCGTGGTCGAGTGTGGAACAGGTATGAAAAGAGAGTGCATGATAATAGTGAATTTGGAAGTCAAGGGGTGGAAAATATGGAGGGTGGGGACTATAAACGGTCAGATTTGAAAAGGTCCAGCTGGGTTGGGTCAGGTAGAATTCATTAATCCACGCATGGTTCCATGACGACGGTCCGTCCGAGTTGTGGACCCTGGTCTATTTCCATCTGTGGTGGCCTTAATTTCAAATCGCAGAAAAATGTAACCTGGACACTGTAACGCCTGATGCCATACGACGGTCCGTCGCATGCGCAACGGTCCGTCATGTATTCCGTCACTTGCTGCCTCGGAGTAGTTTTTCTGGCAGATTTCCTCTGGTGGATGTGCCTGCGAATTTAAAAACCCATTAGTATAAAAATGCTATCCTACTAAAAAAATGACAATATTTGGTTGCCTCCCCAAAAAGCCGCTGATTTTAATGCGCGGCACGACTGGGGACACTTGAATTTACTAAGACTTCATCAAGATAAGTTGCCTCTATTACTTATCCCGATGCTTTAATGCCAAAATAGAGTTTTATTCTATCTCTATTCCTCTTAAAAACCGCCACTCCTCTTGGATTTAACTCAAACTACTGCCCATGAGGGAATCATGGGTAATCAAATAGGGCCCTGTCCAATTTGGGACTTGAGCATGCCCGGAATACCAAGGGCACCAGAACTGTCTAACAGCACCAAATCCCCCACCTAAACTCTTGTTTTTGCATTTTTCTGTTCAGTCATCTCCTTCTTCTCTTTTCTTGTGGTCTATGGCCATACGATTGTAGTTCCGCACTCTGCCTCATGGTCCTTACAAATGTTTACGTTGTCGCTTCTTCATATATTCAACCGGAAGTCATCTGTCCTTCTCCATATCTACTATGGCTCTACCTGAGCAAGAATGGCTCCCAAGAAATAATTAGGCATTTCAATTTCAAAATCGACCTCACAACTCACAAGAATACAAAATCAGCCGGAAAGATTAATGATTTCCACTTTTACTAGCATGATGGAGTATCCCTATAGGCCGTTTCAACCTTGTCCGATCAGCCATCAGTACCGCATCCTTAGTGGTTTTGGATCCCCCATCCACTTCTGTAAATTGGGAGAGGGGCATGAGATTTATTGGCTGGCCCCCAGACTTACCTAAATGCTTTCGCAAAATTGTAATGACCCCCTTACAAGTGATAGTGAAACGCACCGGTCTTCTTTCTTCTTTTGTACGAGGGATTAGTACGAGAGCAACTAACAATGCGCAGTCTAAAATCATCATCCTCGAAGTGGACGATCTTTTCTTTGTGACCAGATCTTTCATAAATTTTTGGCGTAACCGGCTTTGTTCTAAAGCTTCGCAAGCCAAAGGGGACATTGATAGTGAACAAAGTTGACTTCATCAACATAGTTATGAAACGCCCGCTATTTCGCTAGACAGCCTCATTCCTCGCGGTCTTTTCACTCAATCGCCGGATGGAAAACGGTGGTGGTGGCCTAGGCAATGGGATTACCTTGATGGGTACTTATTGTCATCTTTTCCATTACTTTCCTTTGCTTTTCCCACTACCCCTTTACCCACCTCTATCATTATCCTTCTAAACATTATTTTCTCGGCAGATGGCATATGGTGGTCATGGTTTTGCCTCACCGACACCTCCGAGTATGTGATTGCCATACGTGGCACATCATTCTTGTGGGTTTTATGGACAGTGTTTGCTAGGAAGAGTGCCCGTTGCCGTGTGTTCACTGTCCGCAGATAATGTGTGCCACTTGGCCAATTCATCTGTTTAATAGAAATTGCGTGTGTATCAACTTTTGCCCAATATTAGCTAAATTCACACCACCCCCTTCATCTTTAATGTTGCCATCATCTAGCATCGAACCTCCTCATCGCATGTTTGTGCAACATATCCTCAACTCGTTTAATACTATCTCCACCATCCTAGGAGTAACTTCAAACGATTTAAGGAGGACATAGGGTCCCACTCCCTGTCGTTTCTATACCATGATGTTAATCCTATGAAAGTTTTTTTTTCGCGGTTTGTAGTTACCATCTCGGACATAATGTCCGCTCACGGTTGTAGTTACCGTAGTTCGACCTTGGTTCCCTTACCATGGCGCCAACAATTATCCTGTTTGAGCCTTGGTCGCTTGGGTCGGAAACCCCACCCCCCTATTTTTTTTTTCATTGACACCTGCATATGAATCCCTCCTCATAGCTAACATTCACCGTTAGGGGTGGTGGCTTTAAGCCAAGTAATTTGACTTGCATTAAATCGTTTTTCTGCACCCCAGTGGACATGTTTTAGTACCAACCCAAGCCAGTTCTCATTTGAGTCCATTTCTTTCACGCATCTCATTGAGGCTGGGTTGTGGTGGACTGCACTGCCAAGGTGTTTTCTTTCCCTTTATCAAGAACCTCCTAGTTACTCCAAGCTTTGTTATTCCCAGAGATTTTTTTCTAATTAAAGTTTCAGCATCTCAGCATTAAGGAAAATTCTTCTAAGGATTCCACCTGCTATAGTTTCCACATAGCATGCTTTGTTGTTTATCAATCTTGTCCCCTATAGAAGTATTCTTTCCAAGTGGACTCATCATCTATACGGTTGGAATTTGGAAGACTTCCAAGACCATGAGGTGAACTATCCCAGAACTACTAACTGACTCTCCTTGTATTGCCACAAAGTTATTCACCTCTGTCTTTGTGGTTTAGTTTCTTTGAAGAAAGACCGGATGTATCTGTTGTCTTTAGTAAGACAATCCCTCATTGATTTCCAAGTAAAGATGCGAGTTGTAATGGATCTCAGTGAACCAAATAGTCAGCCCCCCCCCTTCTCCCGTCAGTGAGAGAGGAAACACTCGACCCTATTACATCTAGATCCAAATCAGGCCTCCCCACACAAGACTTTTACTTACACACTGCCCTTAACCTTAGCTATATGGTCATGTGGATCCTCCAGAAGGTAGCCCTGAAAAACACAAACCTCTGGCATGAGCATTTTGCATCAGATCAGACTACTAGTTACACAAAAGTGTGGCCGTGGGGTAGAGGAGCAAAACCCAGTGGCCGCCATCCGAATCTGCTATGTTATCATAGCCTCTGATAGTATGCTTTGGGGCTTGGAGACGGGATTTCTTTCCCCTCTTTTGATGTTTCACACCCGGAGCTCCGGGTACATCTGATGCACCATGAACAATCAACCGGAGCTGGGTATGTCTGGTTTTGGATCCCTCATCACTTGATTCCCAAATTAACGATTCATGTTCGCAGTGTAAAACGCGTCTAACTCGTGAACATAGGACCCAACAGTTCCTCTTTTCTTTCCGTGTATTTGGCATCCAAGAGGATAGTTCTGAAAGATCATCAAAACATAAAACAAGAAAATCAAAACATATCACTCAAACTATAGTAAGAAGTTTTCAAGTTAATCTAAAAGCTAAGTTCCCCCGGCGCGGCGCCACAAAAATTTGATATGCTAAAACTTACTTCTCAAATAAAAGTAAACGGTCGCGTCAAGTAAATACCCAACTAATGAGTTGTGATCGTTCCCCACGAGGAAAATAGTCTATCCTTAACTTCAACCTTGTTCTTACTATTGTTCGTTGATAACTTCCTTCGAAGTAAAAACAAAAAATGAGGGGTTTGATTTCCTAATTATTAAAAATACTCATAATAATTTAAAGAGACACTTAACAGTTTTGAACTTGGGTTTTTAAATAATCAATTAATAAGGTAACTGTGGTTTACGTGTTCCCCACCGGTTCATACTTATAATTTATAACTATAAGAATTCTTCCATAGTTCCTTGCATGCAAAGTGATAAGTTATGTTTTTAAATCCTTTGTCCGGCATCTAGAAAATCTCACTCTTCACCTTTGTCTGGCTACTGTGTTTGCTTGCCTAAACCCTTATTGTTACCTCATATTAAGCATCGTATTCCGATATTTGACTAAGTTATTACCTCTCGTACCAATCAATCCGTCGCAGTAGCATTAAGGAGCGAGTTCTAACAACTTGATCATATACCTTTAAGAAGACTTCTAAGTGAAAAAATTACTAATACATGCAAGAAACTATTCTAGAATGTTATTTTAGCTATGGTTTATATCTCATTATTTGCCTATGGTTTCCCACAACCTCGTTATGGAGTTTAGTTACTCTAGCCATAAACACAATATTCAAATAAAGATCAAATAAGAAATCAAGGTACTTACTTAATGATAAAATAAAATCCAAAGGTTGCTTGATTATCACCAAAAATCACTTGCAATCCAATGTAAATATCCGAAATCTAACACTAATACAAAGATTCTAATAATATGATGTCCTAACTATCTGGTGTCTAACCTCAAAAATGAGGTTTTTGAACTATTTTATATAAAATAAAACCTAATTACACAAGAATTTCTAATATTGCTGGCTTGAAATCGCCAAACGCGGCTGGGTCGACGGCCCATGTGGACAACAAAACCGTCGTGGTCATGACGGACCGTCTGGACTCCGTCGTCCCATACTTGTGAACTTTCTTCTGCTTGCTTCTTCGTTCCCCTCGACGTAATATACGACCGTCATAGTCACAATGGTCCGTCGAGAGGCCTTTTCGTTAAAAAATACTTCAACTCTCGGAATCTAGGTACTGGGATCAATTCATCCTAAACTCCACGACGAACCTGGAAACCTGACCATCATATCCATGACGGACCGTCGCAAGCTTCCGTATCCCAACACTTGTAAACTTTTCCCCATCTTCCCTTCCTTCAGCAGCTTTCCCCTCTACACTGCCACCCACGGACATCACAAAGTGGATGAGAGAACTAGGGTGTAAGTTTTTCCCAAAGGTTCGTAACGCTCAATCTTAGCTCTAACCAATCCTTTCCTAGTATCATTCCATGCACAGTGATCCTATATGTATCCCTAATTCCTTAGTCTAACACTAGAAAATTTTCACTTTGTACCTTTGGTCAACGAAACGTGTGTCTACTTACTAAACCTTACCTTTACCCTCTATTTAAGCCTCATATTCATGGTATGGCTAAGTTACAAATTTTCATACCAATTCAAAGTAGACTATTAATAGTGTAACAGTAAATCTATGTTGGATAATTCTTTTCTAGTGAACTGTACACGAAAGTGACAAGTAGATTTGTCAGCCACGGTTAGACAGGAGCACACCTCCTTTTCCAGCAAGTAGAAATAGGGCAAGTGCCAACGTGTGCACTTGTTAAAAAGACTTCGAACCGAATGAATTGTCAATACATGAAAGATGCTATTCTAGACTTAATATTTAGCTAGTTTTACCTTTTAAATTACTCATGGTTCCCACAACCCTACTTGAGGATTAAGTGACCGATGCTAAGAACTACACAATTCATAATTGATACACAACATATCATGTGCTTACTTTTAACAGTTTGAAGACATCCCCAGAAATATCATTGACAATCCTACAATAGTTAAAGAACCATTCCTGATAATTAAAGTGCTTCTGAAAAACAAAATTTAACTTCTAATAACACAAATCTGAAAAATAGGAAAGAGTCTAACCCCAAAAATGAGGTTTTTAGACCTATTTATAATAATAAAGTCCTAAAATAAAAAGGAGTTCTATTTAAGTAAAATAACTTTGTCCAAAACGCGTCTGCCATCGACGACCCTACTAACGATGCCTCGATGAAACGATGGACCGTCGACAACTTCCGTCGATCCATAGTTCAAATCTTTTCAGCTTCCACATTTCAATACTTTCTGTTACCATGGACGTACCAACATCGCGCTCCGTCAGTGGACCTATGATCCCTCGATGGCCTCAATTCCTCCATACTTAGTGATTTCTTCAAACAAGGTACTAGGACTAGTTTTTGTTACCAACGATGGTTAGCCATGATGATGCTTCTGTGGATCGATGGACCGTCGCTCCTTCCGTAGACCCACACTTGGTTAGATTTCCCAGATTTGATTTCAGCTGATTGGAACTTCAGTCAACTATCATCACGTACGGACCATCACAAGGTCGATGGACCATCAGTGGCTCCATTGGTCATCACTTCTACATATGTTAGTGGCACAGTGCTTCAATTTTTTGGTTCTGGACGTTTTTTCCTGCCAACCACAGAGAACAACACACCTATCAAACACTTTGCAAAAATCCTTTAGAATACAACTAAACTAAAGGGGGATAAAAACATGGAAGTAACAAACTCCACTGGTACATCGCCAGTGCTCACCCTACCCTAGTTGAGGAAGCAACATAGGTGTTGTGCCTGAGCCAACATTTTGTAATTCCGTTATCCTCATCTTTTTCCTCGCAGGTCTAGACAATGTTGAGTTTAGTAACAATCCTCTTAAAAATAATGGATAAATTTGAACTTGTCTTGATTTGCTAAAGTGTGCATAATTATAGTAAAGGTTCATGCAAAAATGAGTTTCCTCGTAAATATTCTCTCTAGCTTAACTTGCCCTTATTTATGACTTTGTGTATAGTTGATTTCAAATAATTATATTTTAACATGATAATGACCCTTGAAAAGAAGTTTTGCATAAGTTACTCTTGATATTGGGTTGAGCTCATGTTATTGATGAGAGGTAGTTCCTCATATGAATTTCGGTCTTATATGTTGTAAATGATGTTCTGTGTTACTATGTGTAAAGGACATGATTATATGTTCATTATTATTGTGAAATTCTCATATGGTCTTTGACTCAAAATGTTTTCATGTTGTTTGTAGTGTCGTTGGTTGGGCTGCTAGTTTTTATCATCCTTTTCCTATATAGAGATTTTAAAGACATTAAGGGGCGAATGTTCCCAAGGAGAGATAATGTAACACTCTGAAAGTCCATTACCTAATCTAAAGCCTTAAATTAAGAAGTAGGACTTAGGACAGTGTTTAGAGTCCTAAAATAATGTACGCTTAAATTTGGGCAGTGGTTAAGAAGTGAAACACCAAGAACATCCAGGACGGTCCGTTGAATTGGGGTGAATGTTTGGTAGTTGTTGTTTCTAGAACATTTCATAGGGTTTTAAGAGTAAGAAATATATAAAAATTTTGTATAAAGTATAAACATGTGCGAGACTTTGTTTAAGGTCGAAACGTCCTGGTATGACACCTTAAGGACCACCTTAAAAGCCTTTGGAGAGTACCCTTCAATTTGACCACAAATCTGTCAACATAATGGTGTGCATCCACGAAGCCAATAGAGGATCCATCGATTGATCGATGATCCGTTGATATCTCCATTTGTAGAAACTTAGGCATTTTCTAAAATAGCCAGAAAACATGGTCTCTGTCGCAAACAATGTTTGTACAGTATGGGGCCATTGATGAGGCGACGGTCCGTAGGTTGGGTATTTGTTGTTTCAGGGTCTGTGTCACTATTATGTATTCCAATTCTTGACCTAATTTTATAGTTTATTAAATAATTAATTAGGGGTTAGGAGTGTCTAATTATGTTAGTAGGGTCACTTTATAAAGCCTAAACCTAATTAAACTAACCTAATATCCCACAATTCCCAAACACAAGTTTTGTCCAACTTTTCTCTTCTTTCTCTCTCTCTTTCCCCAAAGAACACCGTTGAAGACCAAGGTTCAGGATCATCAGGACTGAAATATTTCAAATTTATCTCCATTAATATTCAAGGATTGTAAAGGTATGGAAGCTCTTCACACTTGAGATCTCTTTCCCAAAGAGTCTCCTTCAAATTGATTTAAAATATGTCAAAAACATGGGTTTCTTTCCAATTTTCATTATTTCTCTTTCAATTGGATTTAATGTTAAATTCATTTGATTATTAATGATAGATTATGATTTTTTATAAGAAAATTATTGTAGTCGTTAGTCTTTTACCTAATATCATGCTGGAATCCATGAATTTAATCCCATACCCTAACCCTATTTATGAATTGTACTTGCAGATGATTAGGGTTGTTAGAATTTGTCATCTTATTCATTAATTAACTACATTAAGATGATGTTAAATAGGATTATTTTATTATTGCGATGAATTGAAGATTAGATTCTTGATGAACGACATGGAGGCTAATAGGTAAGACTTTGTGATCCTGAATTTGTCAAATCAATAATGATGGGTTATAAATGATCATGGTGTTGTGCAATTGAAGTATTACATTTGATTAGATATAGGAGTATATGAGGTGGTGAATATGATGGTATGATGTGAATCTATTGAATGTGAGATCATGGTATGTTTGTGAGGGTAAAAGGATTAATATGATTCTCTTGTGTGGCTTATATGATAATATTTCTGATATATGATCTCACTAAGTTTGTTGTGGTAATGGTGGAATTTCCATCTCATGCCTCATGATCTCGATCACATGATAGATAAGGGTAGGTCTCGCTCTGGACCTAAATTAAGATTGATTGTTTAAAGCATGACGTAATGGAATTTTCAACAAGGGTCTTTAGCTAGCACCCGAGTGACTAGACAATTAGATGTGTTTGATCCCCATAGAATGTAGATTCACACTGTTCTTCTCATGATATAGTACTATAATGTCAAATGTGCATGAAGAGAGTCGAACAAATTCTATATTCTTGACCTATGTTGCCCCCATAGAAATAACTAGGTGTGGATCCACTAGAAATACGATTTTCAGTTTAAGTTCCTACCCCTTGGCAAGTTTTACCACCTTATTTTTGCATAGGTTTCATGATACAAGATACCATGTTTATCTCATATGGTCTCATTTCAAATAAGGTGATTTTTCCCGAAAGTAAAATTAAAGTAATGAATTGAACTCTAACCAGGGTGACTTAAGGGGTTCTTCGTAGTGTAGGTGGGGGTATGGGACTCTACCTTTACATTGCACTAGTTCGCCTTGAGGTAATCCTTGGAGGTTTCTCGTATGCTCTTATAATGTAAATGATATGCATATTTTGACTTTACATGATGATTATCCTATATGATGTTAGTTTCACTTATAAACATTTTATTGATCTATATTGCTATATAGGATGATCACTACTAATGATGCTATGTTATATTAAGTTAGGCATTATTTATGATATCTTTCCTTGTTTAGATTATTATGTGGGGTTATGATACTTCACATGGAAGCATGTACTTGTATGCTGGGAATTAGATTGTTGCTAAGGGTCTATAGCCTGTATAATAATATGAAACTCTTCAACAACTTTATTTTTCACATTATGTATGATTGTTTTGGTATATGTCCTGATAATGAACACTATTCATGTTTGTATCCCTATGGTTTTTTATGATATACATATTTGCATTGACTTCTATTTGATATGTCGTCTTGTTGTTGGCATATGGGCTTGTTTAATGAATAGATATCATTTGCTTGTAGGTGTTCTTATTTGTGAATTAAGGCTTTCAAATGTGAACAACATGGCTTTGAACAAAATGTCCTTACCATGATTTCAAAGATTATATGTGCATATGTTTTCATACTTACTACAAGTGGATGTATTAACCCATAGTCTTTCATTTTTTTCCTTAAACAATGTTGGTTCGGGCCGTTGAGGTAGCAAGGTCGCTTGCAAGAACACTTAAATATTTTCCCCATGTTTTTGTAGGTCCTCTAGTTTCAAAGAAGGTACCACGTACTTTACCTTTGTAGTATTCCTATATTCTAAAGACATTCATTTCTCTCCTATTGTTGAAGATAATGTTGTAAGACCTATGTGGCAATTATAGATATTGTATTAAGGGCTATACTTGAATGTTCTACATTGTTTTAGATTGTGTAATGTGAGACAGTATTATTAGACTTAATTATTATATGTTGGTTATTTTGTCTAAATGAAAAGCCTAGGTAAGCTTCCTATGCGAGGAGTCTAATTAAGCTCCCAAAGTAGGATGTGACAGGTCTATGAAAACCTCAATATGTAAAAGGTTTTAATTTTTCTGCATTTTAATATATGATATGTTATAATAAATGCTAAGATTCTAGTCGTAGTTCTCTCGGAGGACAACAACACCGGTTACATCTAGTGGTTGCTCCCCGGTCAAGACAAGTCTATTAAGTATAGGTGTTTAATTCTAAGGTTAAATGAATATGTTGTGACTTATGGAATGTGATGTTCCTAATCAAGGGTGAATTCGTAGGAGCACTATGTGTGAATAGTATAATGGTATGCTACTTGTACATTGCACTAGTGTGACTTGGGGTTGTCTTAGGTAAGGGTTCTTATGTGAAGGTTGTGTTTCGTGATATACTATGTACTTATGAATATATGTGTTTTAAATGATGAAGGGTATTTGAATGTTTATCTTGGTGACCTTAAGGTGATAGATTGGTGTGAGTGGTGGAATAGGACACTATTCATACATTGCACTCAGCATTACGTCAGGGTTGCTTTAGGTAAAGGAGTTAAGGTAACAAGAAAAGGTAATGTACTGGAGATATTGAATATTTATTAATGTGATAAATCACTTTATGTGTTGTTGTGAATGGTATTACATGTCTAATATAATGTATGTGAACTACATTCTTCTTAAAGTATCAAATGCTTATGAAGTTCCTCTAAAAGACATGACACATGGTTTTAACTAAATGTCTTCTTTGAAGCACGTTTTGCATGGTTATCAAATATACTATTTTCTTTTACTAATACCATTCTTCTTCATCTTTTTACACAAATTGTAGGTGTTGATGGCTTGTGTAACGCCCCAAATAAACTAAGGTGAACTAAAGCCTCGTGGTTCTTTATTTAGTTAATTTTAGATTAAACTATGTTATTTAAGTTTCCTTAGGAACTGTGTCAATTTTTGTTATGTTTGGAGTTCAATAGTCCAAGAACGTCCATGACGTTCGGAAAGTATTACTTTGAATGTACTAATGTGTCTTGTTGTGTTTAGGAGAGTTTTACGTGTTTGTTTTACTTGAAACATGCATTGGATGTGATTAATGCCTAGAAGACTTAGTTTAGCGGTTTAACGTCTGGTTACGACCACACCAAGGATCCACAAGGGGCCCTAGATGAAGGGCCCAAGACTTGGGCAAAATGTGCCAAAAAGCAGTGGCCGTCGACGACCCTAAGGACGGTCCATTGGTCCCTCAACGGTCCAACGACATGGGGCGTCGATTGTACCAGTGAGTTCATTTTTCCATCATCCATTTGGAGATAAGTATCCACCAACGAGACCCTACCAACGGTCCGTTGATAAAGGTTTGTCTGTGAGACCTACAAAGTCTATAAAGTTGCTTCCAACTAGGGGTGTTTTATGTAAATACACCCCAAGTCTTTTAAGAACCTAGGTGGATAATTTTTATTTTAAGGTTATATTAAAAAAAATTTTAAACCGTAGACCTAGACAAGACCCCTCTCTTCAAAATATTTAAACTCTCTCTCTCTCTAAGGACAAACTCTCTAAAGACTCCATTGAAAGCTAGAGTTCAAGGAAGTAGAGGAGGGCTAGTTGGAAGTGTCCCTTCATAAAAAACACTTGGATTTTATTCCTTAATTGAGGTATGGTATCCATTTTTGAATATCTTTTGATTCAAGAAACCAACTTCCAAAAAGGTTTTCAAAAGGGTTTGTAAACTCAAACTTCTTCTAACTTTAATTTCTAGTAGAGTTATTCTTTTATTTAAGTTCTATACGTTTAAATGTATTTAGTTTGGGTTGAATTTATTATTTTTATGTTAACACACTAATGAAACTTTTGTTTATGCATACTTCAACTTTTGGCAGTAAAATGGGTTATGTGAGCATGATTTGAGTAAGGTATGAACTTGGGTCTTCTTTTATTTGTCATGTTGGTGTAGCTACTGATTATATGGTGAATTATTTATAAATTTATTATGAGTGATGATGGTTTTATCTGATGTTGAGTTGCTTTCATAATATAGTTCTTATTATGAATTGATATTTAGTGGTATGGTCCATCTTATGGAGGCGGTGCTAATTGAGGAACTTGTTGTTATTTGGTATGTTTTGAATATGTAATCTTGAAGTTCTAACATGTGAAATGAAAAGATATTTGATATGGGTATTGTATTGTGTTTGGTATAGCTTGAATTGCACGTTTGACCTAAATTATGTCTTAAAGATGTATATTATTATGAGAAGCATGTAGAGTGTCTAACTTGATGAATCAAGGTTAAAGTATGTGCAGAACTTGATGAGAATGAAATGATTCTTATATGCAACGTCTGCACAAGTACATACACACACTTTGAAGAATGTATTATGCCAAGTTGAGTAAATAGGGGAATCTTGATGTGGACACACTTCGTGAGTTTATATGTGGTGTCTAGTAGCAACCTATCCATTCCTAGTGTTCTTTCAATGATAGACTACTATGTTATGAAATCCATGGGGAGTTATTACTAGCACTAGCATATATGAGGGGGAGGTGGATTACACTTCGTGAGTTGAGATGTTGTAGTCCATTATTCCTCTTGAGATGAGTACTCCTTATTAATAGAGAGTGAATTACTTAGTAACAATCTCGTTATCCCTTAATTATGTGCCCGCATAGGTGTAGCTATCGGAAAATCCATTGTAAACGCTAAGAAGCATGACCCTACACTAGGCAAGTAAGGATCCGTAATCCGATAGGAGTTAATTGTTGATTTTATGTCTAGCTCCCATGGTCTATGACGTTGAAGCTAATCCCCCACAAAGAATTGGTTGAACTAAGTCTTCTAAAAGAACATTCTACTTAGTGTAGGTTGTGGTATGGGACACTATCTACTCATTGCACTAGGTAGGACCTTCCTCAAGGGAATACTTGTTCCCAAACCTTCTACAATAATGTACTACTTAGGGTAGGGGGTGGTATGGGACTCTATCTAGTCATTGCACTAAGTAGGCATTCCGAAAGGGAGGACTTCGGTGGTTTGTCGGGTGTCTTTTAATGTCTTGCCATTGACTTAGGGGCTTATTTCTCCTGAGTTGAATAAGCCTAAAGGGGTAGTCTTGAATGTTTCTTTGGTGTGTATTGGAGGAGGCATATCAATACTTCCTTTATATATTACTTTAGTGAATCATATGATAATTCCGAGGTGGGGAAACTCATAAGGAAAATGAGTTCACTTTCTCTTACGCTTGGCCTTGAAAGTTCACTCATTTAGTGTAGTATAGTTCACTGTATTTGCTCAAGTTGAATTTATTGTGAATGCTTTAAATTATTCATTTTCAATGTTCAAATGTATTTACTGTAAATGCTTAAAGAGTTCACTGTGAAGGTCAAGTTGGTTAACTGTAATGTTTCTTGTTAGTTTTAAATTATGGGAATTGTTATCTATGTTTTAAATGATGGTTAGTATGATGTTTTGCCTTTGTATTCATGAATGTTTTAC
This sequence comes from Solanum habrochaites, assembly GCA_027704765.1. Taxonomy (NCBI): domain Eukaryota; kingdom Viridiplantae; phylum Streptophyta; class Magnoliopsida; order Solanales; family Solanaceae; genus Solanum; species Solanum habrochaites. The sequence continues at coordinate 40,098,764 of JAKWJA010002489.1, read as the reverse complement.
TTAAATTGCATGAAAATCTATTTTACTAAAATGTCCTTTTTTACATTTTTTTGCATATTCCATACTTAGTACAATGTTTTGTACTAACCCCATACTTTTCTATACTATATAAGTATATATGTTTGAAGCTTTTGAAGGTATGAAGACTAGAAGGAAGATCTTGGGAAAGTTTCTCTGAAGGCAGTATATTTCCTTATATATTCGAGCGCACAGTCCTTTTCATAGTTTTTATTTTAAGACTTGTTATCGATTATACATTATTGTAGAGGGCCATGTCCCTAAGATATTATGTCATGTCCTTAAGTTGGCTTGTGACGATGAGATTCTCTATGTATTTATGGAAGATTGTCTTTTATTAATTATTCGTGAAATGTTTTAAATCTCCGCACTACTTTTAATTTCTTATGTGATTAACGATAGTAAAGGGCTTGTACAAGACCCCAAAGGGTCAAGTACGCCCGGTCACAAAATAAGGGTTCTCCCTAAATTCTAGGGGGTTCTTTCGGGTCGTGATCGACTTTGTATCAGATAATAAGGGTATGGGAAATAGTTTAGGTTCTAAAAGTCTCACAAGACACATCTAGTAGTATCTTGGTCATTAGTGTGAGTCGTGACACATCCATGGACAAGAGGCTATAGGATGATAGAAATTTCACTTTCTTCTCTATTCTAATGTAGTGCCGTATAGTTGAGTCACATAAGGTGTCTTCTCTTAAAATCTTCTATTTGTGTTTATATAGGACATGAATACGAAAATATCGACCGGTAGAAGGGAGGAGGATGGTGTAGCTAATTAGAGGATCCCTCTCCATGACCAAGTTCCGGTTGTTTTCCTAGAGGAGGAAGAGAATGTGGAGGTTCCCCTTCAAGAACCTAAAATTCCTCCGGAACCCCAAGGACCTCAAGTGCCTCCTATGCATCAATGTCCGTTTATTGAGGGTCATATGACTAATTCGGAGTTGTGTGATGCCCTAATGAACTTGACCCAACTAATGACGGCTCAAAATAATGTTGTCAAAAATCACTTTGTGGGAGAAGTTAACCAAGGAGATAGGCCCCAACAAAATGCTAGTACTCATGCCTCTACAATTCGAGATTTCATGAGTATGAACCCTCATACTTTTCATGGAACTAATGTTTATGAAGATCCACAAGGTTTATTAAATGAGGTTTCAAGGTGGTAGATTCTATGGGTGTGACCCCTACGGAGAAAGCGGAGTTAACCGCTTACCAACTTAAGTAGGTGGCTCAAGTGTGGTCTGAGCAATGGAGGAGTGAGAGACCCCTAGAAAGAGGTTCGGTTCATTGAGAAGAATTAAAAGAGGCTTTTCTTGATAGGTTCTTTCACCTAGAGTGGAGGGAGAAGAAGATTGTTTAATTCATGAACCTTCGTCAAAGTTGAATGAGTGTGCAAGAGTACTCTCTGAAATTCACCCAACACTCCAAGTATAGCGCAACCATGCTAGCCGAACCTAGGTTTACGATGAAAAGGTTTTTAATGGGAGTGTCTATCTTGGTGAAAAAAGAGTGTCGTACGACAATGCTTCTTAATGATATGGATATCTCTAGGCTCATGGTTTATGCGGAACAAATTAAGGAGTCCAAAATTAAGGAGATAAGGAAAGAGGGTAAAATGCCTATGTCGGATGATTCTAGTCACCAAAGGCCTAAGAAGAGGTTTTATCCCCATGATTCTTCCATGGGAAACAAGGATAGGGCTCCAAGTCAACATTCTCAAGGCGGTGGTCATTCCTATGCAAGGGCAATCAAGGGGGAAAGATGGCAGTCAATAGTCCCTAGATCTAATGCTCCCAATAAGAACCCTTCCTATGGGATAAGGACTAGGAAGGATAATTAATCCGGATTTAACCATTTTGGTACGTCTTAACTCTTTGTTATTGTTTCTTTTATGTTATGAAGTGAGTTTATGTGGTTTTATAGTTAATATGATCATGTCATCTTCAAAGAATTGCTTAAGGAATGAATTTTCAAAAATTTTGGTAGGCTTGGCAGTGAACACAATGAACTTCACTGTAAGAATTTTGACTACTGAGAAAAATTGTGTTGTCTTGAATTGAAGTTAAATTTTTTCTTCTTTTTTTAGTGTTAAAATTATCGTGTATGATCAGTTTAATGTTAGGGCAGGTAGTTCCAACCATAAAAGAAGAATAAGAGTGAATGTTGACGTATTGAGTTGGAGAAGAGAGTTTGTGTATGGTTAAGTGGAAAGGATGATCTTGTTTGTTGATTCTTTGATTTTGAGTGGTTTTATCATGATTGAAGGGTTTATGTGATTCTAAAGTTAGTCCTTGTTATTCTTAAAGTCTAAGGTCATTCGAGGATGAATGTAGTCCAAGTGGGGGAGAATGTAATGCCCCAAAACAAACTAAGGTGAACTAGAGAATCGTGATTGTTTCTTCAGTTGATTTTAATTTAAAATTAGTTAGTTTACTGTCCTCAGGCAGTGTGTCAAGTTTGGAGTTCAATCGACCAAGAACGTCCATGACGTTCGGAATGTATGCCTCAAAAATATACTAGTGTGTCTTGTTCTGTTTAGACGAGTTTTACGTACGTTTTACTTGAAAATTGAATTGTATGTTAATAATACCTATAATACTTAGATTAGGGGTTTAACGTCCGTGCACGACCCCACCTAGGACCCATAGGGGTCCCTAGATGAAGGGTCTAAGACTTGGGCAAAATCTGCCAAAAAGCAGTGGCATCAACGATCCTAAGGACGATCCATTTGACCCTAAACTTTCCGTCGACCTAGGGAGTCGATTGTACCAGTGAATTAAGTTTTCCATGATCCATTTGGATCTATGTATCCACCAAAGATACCTTACCAACGGTCCGTTGGCTGAACGACGATCCATCTGTGAAGGTTCATCTATGAGGACTGCCAAGTCTGTAAAGTTGCTGCCGACTTGGGGTGTTTTATTTAAATACAACCCATGTATTTTAAGAGCCTAGGTGGATAACTTTTTTTTTAGGTTATATTAAAATAGTTTAAAACCCTAGACCGATACAAGACCCCTCTCTTTAAAATATTCAAACTCTCTACAGTTTCCATTGAAAGCTAGAGGTCAAGGAAGGATAGGAAGGCTGGTTGGAAGTGTATTTTCATCAAAAACTCTTGGATTTCGCTTCCTTATGTAATTTATGGTATCTATTCTTGAATATCTTTTCATTCAAGAAGCCAACAACCAAAAAGGTTTTCTAAAGGGTTTCTAAACTCAAACTTCTTCTAACTTTGATTTCTAGTAGGGGACTTCTTGTATTATGTTTAGTTGTTCAAATGATTGAGTTTGTCTTGATTGATGATTGTTATGTTAAAATCAATGAACTATTGTTTATGCATACTTTAACTTTTTGACTTGAAAATGGGGTATTGCGAATGGATGTTGAGTACGGTATGAACATGAAGCGCCTTGGATTTTTCATGTTGGGTGTAGCACTTCCATAAGTGCCTTAATATGGTTAAATATTCAACAAATGCTTATGAGTGGATGATGGTTTGATTTGATGTTGAGATGCTTTCTTTATATAGTTCTTTATTATGAATTAATATTAAGTGATATGGTCCGTCTTATGGATGGCGGTGCTAATTGAGGAAGTTGATGCTATTTAGTATGTTTTTAATATGTAATCTTGAAGGTATATCATGTGAAATAAGAAAAATTTGAAATGGGTCCTGTATTATGTTTGGTGTAGCTTGAATTGCATGTTTTGACCTAGTTAAGTCCAAATAAAGTATATGATTATGAGAAGCATGTAGAGTGTGTAACTTGATGAATCGAGGTTAAAGTATGTGTAGAACTTGATGAAAATTAAGTTTCGAGAGCTAAGCCAATTCGTTTCTTATTTTGTAGGAGGCCATAACATCAAAAATCAGGAGAATCTACGCCCCCTATTAGAGTAAGGTATGCTCTCAAAACTAGATTCCACTCTTTTGTCTCCAGCGATAACCTATTCAAGAGCGTCTGGGGATTAGCCTGTCTATCTCTTTCTATTTCTTTCTGATAGATGGAAAGTTCAAAAACTCTCATATCTAATTTAGATTGCAATAATGATTATTATTATGCAATGTGGCACAGGTACACACCATTACTTTAAAGAATAAATTATATCAAGTTGAGTAAAAAGGGGAATCTTGAACCTGTGCATTCCTAGTGAGCTTTATATGAAAGACTACTATGTTAAAAAATCCGTGAGGGGTTATTCCTAGCACCGAGATGATATGAAGCGGAGGTGGATTACACTTTGTGAGTTGAGAGGTTGTAGTCCAAAGTACCTTTTGAGATCAACACTCCTTGTTAGTAGAGAGTCGTTATTAGATAACAAACTCTTATCCCTAAAACTCTGTGCCCGCATAGTGTAGTATGGAAAAGCCATGTAAAAGCTAAGAAGCATGACCTTACACTCGGGCAAGTAACGATCTATAATCGATAGGGGTTAATATAGGGATTCCATGTCTAGCACTATAGGTATGCCGGTTAAGCTAATCCCCCAACAAGAATTGATTGAACTAAGTCTCTAATTAACGTACATCTTAGGGTAGGTGGTGGTATGCGGACGTTATTACGTCAGTGCACTAGGTTGGACCTTCTGAAAGGGAAGACTCGGGCCAACCTTCTAAAAGAATGTAATACAGAGGGTAGGTGGTTGTTATGGGAGCTATTACACTTTCACTAAGTAGACCTTGCGAAAGCGGAATAACATTGGTGGTTTTGGGGTATTTTAACTGTCTTGCCATTTTTTAAGGTTGTTCTCCCGAGTTGAGTACGACGAAAAGGTTAGTATTGAGGGTGACTTTTGTGGTATGTGGAGGAGGCATATGCATATTTCCTTCAATATTTACTTAGTGAGTCTTAGGATAATTTGAGTGGTAGGGAAACTCTTTAAGGAATTGAGTTCACTTTCTTTTTCGTTAGCATTAGAGGTTCACTAATTTAGTGTAGGATAGTCATTAACATTGCTCAAAGTGTATTAATCTTAATGGTTAAATAATTCTTATCAATTTCAAAGTATTATTGTAAAAGATTATGGAGTTCCTATGAAGGTCAAGTTGTGTCTGTAAGTTGCGTGTAGGTTAAAATAATGGGAATTCTAATCTAAGTATAAATGATGGTCAGTATGATGTATTTTCATGTGTATTGAGAATATTTACTTAAATGTATGAAAAGATTTTTACTAAAAATGCCCTTTTACAGTTTTTGATATGCCCATATTAGTACAATGTTTCGTAGTAACCCCATACTTTCTATACTTTATAAGTATAGGGTTGGAGCTTTTGAAGGTTTGAAGGTAAAGAAGAGGCTTGTTTGGAAGTTTATTAAAGGCAAGTATGCGTCATATATTCGAGGCATACTCCTTTTTTAGTTTTTATTTTAGACATTGATATGTATACTTTATTGTAGCGGGTCCATGTCCCTAAGATACCATGTCGTGTAATTTAAGTTGGCTTGGATGACGAGATCTCTAAATATTTATGAAAGATTGGTTTTTATAATTCTTCAGAAACGTTTTAAATTTTGAAATACTTTGCATGTATTATGTGTAACTATGTCAAGGGAGTATTTAAAAGGAACCCTATGGGTCATGTACGCCCGTTTACGAAACAAGGGTTCTCCCTAACTTCTAGTGGGTGCTTTCAGGTCGTGACAACTAGTGCATCTTTCGTAGAATCAATAGCTTGGATTAATATGCCCAAGTTAAAGTGTGTCCTTAATGATTCAAGGACCTTCATGTCAAGACTTTTAATTAAGTTCATGTAATAATATAGAAATGTTTTTTTGTATTATTAAGGGTCGTGTCCCTAGTCTATTGAGGTTGTGCCCAAGATAAATGGATGAGAGTTAATGTCCCACTATGTACTAATGGTTTTTAAATGAAGTAACATTTTATTCTTGTGTTATGGTAGGAAATATTTATAAATTTTCCCTAACTTTCTGACAATATGATAAATGAATGCTAAGGGCTTGTATAAGACCTCCGAGAGGTCAAGTACGCCATGTTACTCCTCGAAGGTGCCTCTAGTTTTGAATAACTTTGTATCAGATCATGAGTTTATTTAAATGGTCTTAGGTTTTGAAATCTTATAATGCCACGTCTAGTATTGTCTTGTTCATCAGTGTGAGTCGTGACACATGAATGAGCAAGAGGCTATAGTAAGATAGAAGTTTCACTTTCTTCATTACTCTTGTGTAGTTCTGTAGAGCTTAACTCAATGGTTGCTTTTGATCTTATTTTAGGAATGGAAAAATTACATTCTTATTTTTCCTCCATATATTGTTGAACAAGATTTGTTAAGTTCAATTTTCCTAATGCATCTATCTTAGAGTGGAAATGGGGTAACTCAATTCCTAGAGGTTGTACCATTTCTTGTCTAAAAGCTTGTAAAATGATCTTTAAAAGGTGTCTTTACCATATTGTAAGCTTCATATATCTTGAGTCTTACAAACTACCAATGAAGTCGGTCCCCCTAGTGAAGGATTTCTCTTAAGTCTTTTCGAATGACTTGCTTGAAATTCCTCCCGAGCGTAAAATAGACTTTGGTATTGAGTTGTTACCGAATACGAATCCCATTTAATCACTTCTTACTGGATGGCTCAGACGGAGTTGAAAGAGTTAAAGCTTCAACTCAAATACTTATTAGACAAGGGGTTAGTAAACTGTAACCATGGGAATTCCGTTGTGTTGAAAGAAGAAGGATGGGTCCCTTAGGATGTTCATTGACTATCGTCAACTCAATAAGGTCACTACTAAGAACAATTATCTTCTCCCTCGAATTGAAAACTTATTTGATCAACTCCAAGGGGAAAGATACTTTCTAAAATTGACTTGAGGTCAGGGTATCACAAACATAGGGTGAGAGGTATGGATGTACCTAAAATGGCATTTTTAACTAGGTGTGTTCACTATGATTTCCTAGTAATGTCCTTCGGTCGCACGAATGTCCGGACGACTTATCTACCTTATGAATATGGTGTTTTGAAATTACCCATATTCCTTTGTGATTGTCTTCATTTACGATATCTTGGTATATTCGAAGAATAAGGATGAACACATGAACCATTTGAGAGTAGTATTGCTAGTCCTTCAGAAACACCAATTATTTGCCAAAATAGTATGTATGAGTTTTTGTTGACATCTGTAGCATTTCTTATTCATATTATCTTAAGCAAGGGTATAAAGGACGATCCAAAGTAAGCCAAGGATGTTAAGAATTGTCATAGACCATTGACTACAATCGAAATTATAATTTTCTTGGGCTTAACTGGGTTATATAGGATAATTCTAGATTGTTTTGCATCCATTGCTTCTCATTTGACTACCTTGACTCAAAAGAGTGTTAAATTAGAGTGGTAGGATGCATGTCAAAGAAGATTCTGAATTTTGAAAGACAGGATTACCTCCACTCTGCTGTTGAGTTTACCAAAGTGTACCAAGGGTTTTGTGGTATATTGTGATGAATACCGAGTGGGTTTGGGTTGTGTCCTTTTTAATCATGGGAAGGTAGTATCCTATGCCTCTGAACAACTCAAGGTACATGAGAAGAATTTTCCAACTCATGATATTGAATTAGTGGTCGTAGTGTTTGTTTTGAAAATATGGAGACATTACTTATATTGTTCTCATGCTTATGTATATACCAACCATTGATGTGTATACCGACCATTGATGTGTATACCGACCATAAGAGTATTTAATATGTCTTTACTCAAAAGGAGTTAAATCTCCAACAAAGAAGATGGTTGAAATTGTCTAAATATTACGACATTAGTGTTATCTACCACCCCGACTAGGCTAATGTTGTTGCGGATGCTCGAAGTCATATGAAAATTGGTATATCTCTCATGTAGAAGAAGGAAAAAAAGACATAGTGAAATATGTTCATAGGTTTTCCAGATTAGGTGTTCGGTTGGAAGATTCCCCAAAGGTTGGTTTTATGGTTTATAGTAACTCTAAGTCATCTTTAGTGGTTGAGGTGAAGTATAAGTATCATCTTGACCCAATATTCATAGAGTAAAGTAAATTGGTACTAAGGAAGTTTAATTAGTCATTCTCCCATGTCGGATGGTGGGCTTATGTACCAAAGTATATTATGTTTACTGAATGTTAATGATTTGATGGGAAAGGTTTTGGAAGAAGCTCATGGTTCTTTATATTCTATTGATCCGGGTGCTACCAAAATGTATTGTAACCTTAGAGAGCTATATTGGTAGGATAGCTTGAAAAGAGACATAGCAGAGTTTGTATCCATGTGTCCAAATTTCCATCAAGTAAAAATCGAGCATCTAAACCCTATTGGTCTAATCTAAGAAATGGATGTTCCCACTTGGAAGTTGGAAGAGATTCAATGGACTTTGTTGTGGGTTTGCCTCAAGCTTGGAGGCAAAATGACTCATTATGGGTTATAGTGGATAGATTGAAAAAATCACTCACTTTATCCCCATTAGTCTACTTATATGGAGGAGGATTATGCAAGGATCTACATTGATGAGATTATGAGTCTTTATAGGATTTCATTGTCAATCATATTAGATAGAGGTGCTCAATACACTTCTCATTTTTGGAGGTCTTTTTAAAAATGGTTGGGTACTCGAGTGAAGCTTAGCACCACTTTTCATCCCTAAATAGATGGTCATGCAGAGAGAACTATTCAAACTCTAAAGACATATTAATATCTTGTGTAATAGATTTCAAAGGGAATTGGGAAAATCACCTACCATTGATTGAGTTCTCCTATAATAATAACTACCGTTCGAGTATTTCCATTGTACCTTTTGAAGAACTCTATGGTAGGAAATGTCTCTCTCCGGTTGGGTCGTTTAAGGTTAGTGAGTCGTCACTCCTTGATCCCAAAATAATCTATGACGCTTTAGAGATGATTATGCTGATAAAGGATAGGTTGAAATAGCCTATAGTCGGCAAAAATCTTATGACAAAAAAAAGAAGATATACCGCAATTGAAGTAGGTGATATGGTGTATTTGAAGATTTCACCTAATAAAAGGTAAAGAGATTCGGCAAAAAGTTTAAGTAAACTTCTCGATATGTGGGTCCCTATGAGGTTTTGCAATGCATCTGAAAAGTTGTATTTTAGTTGAAATTACCTAGTGAACTATATTCGGTTCATCTAGTATTTCATGTCTCCATACTAAAGAAGTGTATTGTGTATCTTTTACCCATTCTTCCTATTGAAGGGTTAGGTGTGGTGATTCCGGTAAATCCTAGATTGCCAAGCAAAAATTTGAGGAAGAAAGAGTTGGTCTTCCTAAAAGATCTCCATAACGAAACCACCTAATTGATGGAGCAACATGGGAGGCCGAGGCCGACATGAGTCTCGTTATCCTCATCTTTTTCCTCAAAATTCTAGACAAAGTTGAACTTAGTAGTAATCATGTTAAAAATAATGAATATATTTTAATTTTACTTATTTTGCTTAAATATGCATAACTATGATAAAGTGTTCGCAAAAATGAGTTTTCATGTGAAAATGCTCTTTTGCTTAAATTATACTTATTTGTATTTTCTGTATTGTTGCCTTCATGAAATAGACTTGAGCATGTTAATGTGTTTGAAAGATGTTTGGCATAAGTGACTTGATGATCATATTGATTTCATGTTAATATTGAGAAGAGAGTTCTTCATGCTATGAAGCTGAGCTCTTATTTGTGGTAAATTGTGATTTATGTCGCTATGTGTGAATGACATTTTGATACGTTTATTTGAGATGTAAATCATGTTATTATATGTTGTTACTGGTTGGGCTACCACTCTTTAGTCATCCTCTCTATAAAAAGAACGGGGGGATAATGTAAGACTCCAAAAGTCCAAGACATAATCTAGAAATTAACATGAACAAATAAGAATTAAAACATAGTTTTTAGGCCTAATATAATGTATTTGAAACATTGAGGAAGTGTCAGAGTCAAAACGTCAAGAAACGTCTATGACGTCTTGTGAATTGTGAAATGTACACTAGTATGCCTTGGATTGTTTCATGGGGTTTTAAGTGTTGGGACTTAATGAAAATTTTTAGAAATGTGTTACAATAGTATTATATAGTGTTTAGGGTTGAAACGTCCGGGTATGACTCCCCAAGGACCAACCCAAGGGTCCATGTAGATGATCCTTCCATTTGACCTGAAACAGTCAATTTGATAGTATGCAAATGACGAGGAAATCGATGAGCCATAGATTACTCAACACTCCGCCAATGGTAGTCGTTGGACAACACTCATAATTTTACAAAAAAATGCCCCAAAAATTGTAAGACCCTCTAAAATGAATTAAGGTTCTTAGAGCCTAACATGTGTCTAAAAAAGTTTATAATATGTTAATTTAGTTTGTTGCAATATGCATGATTAATTTGTAGTCATTTGTAGGTCAAACATCCAAGAATGTTCGATGATGTTTGAAATTTATACTTGAGACGTGCATGTTTGTCTTGGTGTGTGTTTACATGTTTTATGTGTTCGTTTTGGTTAAAATTGAAACAAAAGGTCCTTAACAAGTTAATTAGTGTATTTACGTTTGAAACCTCAGGGTACGACTCCCCAAGGGCCCTGAAAAAGACTCTCAAGGAGGACCAAAACACTACCTAGACACTTCTTTGGCAGTGTCGACCTACGCCAAGGATCGACAGACATTAGGCTTGGTGACGCCCCGTCGATGAGGAGGCATTGTTCCATACTTAGCCTAGGGAAGTCTCAATCCAAATAACAATCTTCAGACCCAAAAAATGGTTGCCCATACGGCCTATGGAAGGGTCTACTGGGCTTCATTTGGTGGTGTCGTTGCAGCCTACAAATGCTGGCAGGTGTACTGTTTTATTAAGGGTGAATAGGAAATTCACCCCACGTCCTAACCTAACCCCAGAGGCTAATTTAGGTATTTTTGGTTACATTAAGTTGGTTATTAAGGACAAAACCCTATACGCAATTCATATTTCAAAATTACACTTCCTTCTCCAAGAATAACACCTCTTTAGAAACATCCATTGGAGATGAATCTAAAGAACAGCCATGGTGATAGATTCTCAATCTTTCTTCATCAAGATTTCGAGGATTTTTCATGTAATTAGGTATGGTTATCTTCATTCTTTAGATAACTTCCCATCTAAAGAGTTCTTTCGAATGTTTTCAATGAAGATTTCATTATCAAACCTTCAATCATTTCAATATCGCCATGGGTTCTTTCTAGAAATTTTTTGAAAGTTGATTATGTAAAAATTGCTTATTAGGTACTATTATTCATGTTTAATTCAATCCAATTTCATAATGAACTCATGATCCTTCTCAAGTCTCGATTTAGCCTATGTTATGGTTAAGGTAATCTTGATACTAGAATGATTGTAATGAGATTTTATTGTTAGCTACTTCTTATTATGTATATTGATGATGTACTTTTGATGAGTGATCAATTTGAATCAACATTTGAAGATTTGGTAAGGTTGACCTACATTCCTCCATATTCTATAGATTGATGATGTTGTGCATAATGTGAGCTTGAATCATATGGTAATGGAAGCATGATTTTGTCTAGGTTATGATTTCTTTAGCTACTTCACTATATTTGAATTGTTGATCTAATATGAATATTGATCAATGATGAACAAAGGATTGTTAATAGGTAAGATATCTCTATTACTAAATGTTTCTATATAATTGCTTGATGATTGGACTTGAATGGCGTTATGTGGTATGGTCTACTTAATGTGGTGGTGTTTACTTTATTGTTAATGTATATGTGATGTTATCACGGACTTAAAGGCAATTGTATTATGAAGCTTTTATGGTGATGATCATCCAATGTGAAGTATTATGTCTACTACTCCAATCTTGTTATGATCTTGGTTGTATTGCTAATGTTATAATCATTTGAATGACTATGTTAGGTGTGGTTTAAGTACTTCCATTTATGATATAATAATGGTTAACTACCCCTACCTATATACCCTTATATGAATGTTTGATTATCGAATGTTAGGACCTTGAATGCAAATATTAAAGTTGTCTTGTCTCCTATACTAATATGTGATGTGCGGTATATGATTGAATATCCATTATGTTCTTAAGAGGGTGGCTGCCTAAATGTTATTTTAATAGCCATTATGTTATCATATAGACCAATGTACACACACTTATACCTCATGCATTCTTACAAGTAGTAGGTTCATGGTGTCTAATGAAAGAGTAGTCTCATATTCACTTGTGTCTACAACTATTCATGTAGGGTAATTGTCCATGAAATATGTTATGTATCCCTTAACTAGGACGATTTTATGGGTGAAGTAGTATGAAAAAGGGTATAGGACCTTGTCTTTGCATTGTACATGTGTGCCTTGATACGATAGTTCCGAAGTTGTTATCTATAAACATGAGTACAAATGCATGAGTATGTTATGAATATGCAAAGTGTCTAAATGTGTTTATATAAAAGGATTGCTCCTATAGTTACACCTATACACTTATGCATGAATTAAATGAAGTATGAACATGTGTGGTCTAAGGTTGTTTATGTGTAAGGTTTGCTCACATATGTGTACACACATACATGAGAACATGCTCATTTATGATGATCTAGTCAATAGAGGGTTTCTTCGAAGGTAGTCTCAAGGGTATCCTAAACTAGATTGTTCTTGAATACGCTATGTCCATGTGAAAGGTTTTATCACATGAATTATATTTATGAAGGATATTATAATCTATGGCATATGAGATAAGCATCTAGTGTGTCAATATCCTATAGCCTACTTCTATGAAGTAATGAATGATAAAGGCAATTCAATAAAGGGAACTTAGCATAGCACCGAGTGAACTTGAATATGAGGGGTGTCCCTTCCCAATGTGGGAAGGTAGGTTCACAATAGTTCTCATGAGGTAGATAGCCTCATGGACCAAAGGGCAAAGAGTAATATTTCCATATATTCTTCCAAGTTCAATAAACTATGATTTCCCCATCAGATATAGCAAGTGATGCATTGCACAAGTAGCTCTTGAAGGGAGTTCTGGGAAGATGTTCTAATGTATATATTATGTTCATTTCCTTATGCATGATATTGTAGTTTTCTCTACTCATTGTGATGAAATGCATCGTATGAGTCCTAATGAGTCTATATGATGTGTCTTACCTTCTATGCATAATTTTGGTCTTATTGACTATATAATGAAGGTCTATACTTGTCTTGTTGATATGTGAAATACATGTTAAGACTTGTAGTCTCTTTTTAAGTTTACTTAGTATGTGTGAGGTTATGGGACTTCACATGTTCAATACACTAGTAGGCTTAGACTGAGATTATGAGTAATGTCTTATACTTTCTAAGTGAAGTGAAGTCAAAATATGTAGGATTTACAATGCCTCTATGGAGGATTTCGTTAAGTCTTGACTTCTATGTGGTCTTGTATTGAGTTCATCTATGTGGTCCATAAAGTATGTGGATTAAATGTGAGTTATATGTCCTCTAATATGAAATGGTCCTATGAATGCATGTGTTGGATAAATGAAAGTTATATGCATGATTTCCTTGTGGCCTTAAGGTGATGCTTGAGTGTGTATAGTGTAATGGGACAATATATATACAATGCACCAAATACCATTAGATGGGGTACTTTCTAAATTAAAGAGTTAAGAAGAAAAGAACATACTGTAATGAAAAATGGGTTTATTATAAATGAAATGATGTTACTGTAAGTGAAAGTGAGGTTACTGTAAAGTGATCCTAAATGTGCTTCAAATGTAATGTATGGTTTTATGTGATGTTGTGACTATTGTGTATGCCTAAATCAAGTATGTGAATTGTATGATGCTTAGGATATCAAATATTTATGATGTTTTCACAAAAAGGCATGATGCATGGTTTCAAAGTATAAAGTCCCTTTATAAAAACATGTTTTTTCTTGGTTGCCAAAATTAGTGAATTCTTGAACATATACCATTATTCCTTATATTTTTAGTCAAAGTGTAGGTTATGGATGATTAAAGGATGTCTCTAAGTTGAAGGGCTTTATATGTGTTTCCGAAGCTCAAGGAAAGGGATCCTTAAGTTCAAGGAATTTCCTATGTCATTATTTTATGTGAAGTTTTGTAATAGCTTAGTTATTGAGTTAGTATCAATGGGTTCGTATCCCTATTATATCTAATATTTATCTATATATATATTGAAAGTATGTTCGCTTATGCAGTGTGCTATGAAAGTTTTAATTTTATACAAAAATTTACATATGACAAATGAGATAAAATGATTAACTACGGGTTGTTATAAGACCTCCGAGAGGCCAAGTACGCCATGTTACTTCTAGGGGGTGATCCTTGATAATGAAAAATAGATCGTCTCTATCGTAATAGACAGCTTGCCTGTACGGTGGCATCGATGGACCTGTAGACCATAGGTTGAGGTCTCGTAGGATGGGTCTGTTTTGGATTACCTAATCTTAAGCTGAGGGAAATAATTTGTTAGTTATTTAATTAATGAAGGGTTAAGGGGTGTCTAATTAAGTTTTTTAAGGGGAATTATAAGATTTAAACCGAATTAAACTATCCCAACACTCCACCATTCTAAAACAAAAACCTCTCTACCTTCTCTCTACTTTGTCTCTCTTTCCCAAAGAACACCATTGAAAACAAGGTCCAAGGGCATTAGGGCTGCAAGAATTCAACTTTATATCCTTTATTATTCAAGTATTGTTAAGGTATGGGAACTCTTCACTCTTGGGATCTCTTTCTCCAAGAGGCTCCTTCAAATTGATTTCAAAAGTTATCAAAAACATGAGTTTCCTTCTTATTTCGAAATTAATATTTCAAATTGAATTTTATTGGGTCCTTTTTATACTAATATAATATGATTTATTATGGTTTAATTGTTGTATTTCCTGATAATTGTCTTACTTTGTGATGAATTGGATTCTTTACCAAAACCCTACTTATGAATTGGACTTGAATATTATAAGGATTGTTAGAATTTGTTATGTTTTTGATTAATTTACTATATTATAATGATTATGAGTGATTTATTGGGTGATTGTGATGAATTGAGGGTGAAATTCGTGGTGAAGGCTATGTAGGTTATTTGGTAAGACATTGTGATCCTTTACTCTTTACTTCAAAATTGTTGGATTGGAATTTGTGATGATGTGATGTAATTGAAGTTTTATAGGTGGATAAAATAGGAATATATGACATTATTACCGTGATAATGGCATAATATGATCATGATAAATTTTATATTATATCGAGGCTATGTGTATGCAAGTTTGAAGATGATTTATCTTCTATGCCTTAAGTGATAAGATGATGATATGTTGGTCTCACTAATGATGGTTGTGTGATGAAAGAAAGTTATCATCCTATAACTAATGAGCTAAATGATATGCAATACAAGGGGGTTAGTCTTCTATGACCTAAATTACGCTATGATTGTTAATTAATGACTTAATGTCATTACAAAAATGGACTTTAGTTGAGCACCAAGTGAACTTGACCACAAAAGGTGTTGACTCCCCCAAAGTAGGGAGATTAATTAAACATTCTCATGAGATAAGGGCTCTAATTGCTAATGGGTATGTAGATGGTTCAAGACAAATCTGTTATTTCCTTAGCTATGTTGCCTCCATAGGATTACTAGCTAGTGGATCCACCTAGAATTCTATGTTCATGTTTTGGTTCAACCTTGGAAAGTAGACCACTTTCTTTAAGTGTAGGGTTGCATGACACTGGATTCCATGTTTAGCTCACATGCTATATTGTCTGTTTAGAAGATTGTTCTTGAAAGTAAAATGAATGTAATAAAGTGAACTCTAATTAGGATGAGTTATGAGGTTCTTCGTAGTGTAGGTAGGGGTACGAGACTCTACCTATGCATTGCACTAGTTGTCCTTGAGGGAAGTCCTAGGAGTATTTTCTTATGCTCGTATGAATTTAACGACATGCATATATTAATTTTACATGTTGGTGATCCTATATGATGTTAGTTTCACTTATGAACATGTTATTGGTCTATATTGCTATATATGATGAAGAATACTCATGATGATATGTTATGTGAAGTTTGGCATTAATTATAATATCTGTCTTTTATTGCTTGACTATGTGGGGTTATGGGACTTCACATAGGCATTGTACATGTAGTCTTGTGAAGGGATTGTTAGTACGCGTCTTGTATGATATGTTACTATGAACTCTTGTACATATTTTGTTATTATGTGGGAGTTGATTTAGTCATATGATCTTAATATGATACTATTCATGTGATATGAACTTATGTTGATAGTATTCATGTTGACTTGACTTTATCATGATATTAGTTTTATGTAGATATGTATTTGTATTGAGTGGTATTTTGCCTAATGGCTAATATGTGTTCCTTATTGTGCATTAAAGCTTTTAAAATTGATTTACCATGATGTTGAACTAAATGTACCATTAAGCAAGATTTCAATGTTATATATGCTTATGTTTCCATAATTAGTACAAGTGGATGTACTAACCCAATATTTTATTTCTTTTTCTCAAACAGTGTAGGTTCGAGCCGTTGAGGTATCAACAAAAAATTCCAAGAAGACTTGGACATAGTTCCCAAGGTTATTGGTGAGTCCTCAATATTCGAGGATGGTGCCTTCTATATAGCCTAGTCGGGTTTGCTATAAGCTAAAGGCATTGTTTAATATATTATTGTTGATGATATTGTTGTATGCCCTAAGTGGCAATTATTTTTTAGTATCAAGGGCTATGCCCGAATGTTCTACTCTTTTTAGACGGTTTAAATATGAGACGGTATATTGCACTAAATTCTTATATGTTATGTATATTATCTAAACGAGAAGCCTATGTAAGCTTCTCTGGGAAAAATAGAAAAAAGTCTAAGGAAAACTCCCAAAGTATATGAGAAGATGTTATGTTGAACGTCAATATATAAAAGTTTTCATTTTTCTGAATTTTTTACCTATGAAATGTAATGAAGAATTCTAAGCGGCTAGTCTTAGTCTTCTATAAGGAGGAGGACTCCGGTTTCGTCTAGGGGGTGCTCCCTAGTCGTGACAACTTTCTTCACTACTTATGTGTAGTGCCATGGAACAATTATCTATATGATATTAATTTATTATGTTTGTTTGTTCAGTGGTCTTTTAGATGTGATTGCTTGAATGAAATGGTATCTCAATGCTTGAAGAAGAAAAGGGTGAATTTTTAATCTTACATTGGTTTATGTCTTGATGAGTATGATGCCAATTATGGCTATATATGTGCTTTATGGGATATGTCATGTTATGTGAGAATTTATATCATGGTATGGTTATAACTTGTTAAAAGTTGATATTGTTTAACGAAGTTCCCTTTCGAATGACACCCTTCTATATAATTTTCTATCATGATAGTGTAATGGTATAGTCAGGCTTGAAATGCTTTGATGGAAGGTTATAACAGTGTGGAAGATATATGTTTCGGTTATATAGGTTTAATAGTTCAAATGTTTCCCTTCTTATGAGTGTAAAAGATTATTGTTGGCTTTGTATTTGAGAGGTGCTTTATTATTTTGTTTTGTGGATTTGAGTCTTTACTAAAGGCTTCATCCAATAAGTGAAGGTAGTATGATTATCTTGTAAGGTGATGGTGGAGTATTCTAGTTAATGGGAGAACCCCTACGACTAGTTGGTTAGTTTCCTTTTGAACCTATTCTAGGATTAGATGAAATAAGGAAGAAACGGTTTTGTTCCATAGGTCAGAACTATCTTTTGGCCTAAGGATGAATTAGAGGGTAGTATGTATCCCTCAAATCTTATAGAGAAGGAGAGGATTGACGTTTACCAACTTTAAGTAGTTAGTTGACCGTTAAAAAAATTGAAATTAATTATGACCATTTGAGGAAGTGCTTAGATTTTACCTAATATTTTTTATTGGAAGTTTCCACAAAATTGATAACCCTTGTAGGCTTGAATCTCGAAATACTTACCTAGTAAATACTTGGTGGTAGCATGGGATAAATGTATGAAGTAACCCTTGGTATTCATTGTATAGTTAAAGCCTCTTATTGTTGGTTTGTATGACCTAGATCTATTGTTGTGGATTTCCTTTAGATGTTGAGCTTAGAATAATGATGAGGATTGAGGTGGTACCTCCTGAAGATTGAGTTAGTAGGCTCCATTGTATGAGATTAGGAGTGAAGACCCTCAATGATGTTGATCCTTCTATGTAAATAGTATGTAGGTTTTGCTTTGACCTACGTGTTTAAGGGCATGATGTGATTAGGCTTACCCAAGTGTGGGATAATGTTTCTAGATGGTATGCTTTTGAGCTCCTTGATGGTCCTATGTTGTGTTCTTTTGAACCTTCTATGTTGACAATCACTTTTAGGTTATGATAATAAAGAGTGGTCATAAACATAGATATAAAAAAGAGGGTTATGATGTGTTGTATGTAAGAGTTTCCCTAGGGTCATTAATGTCTTGAAAGTGTTTGAAATGTTCTAGTGTCATTCGAGGACGAATGTTCCCAAGTGGTCATATTGTAAGGTCTCTCAAAATTAACTAAGGTGTATAGAGACTCACATGTGCCTAAAAAGGTTGTTAATATGTTAAATTAGTTTTCTATAGTGTGTATACAATATTTTTAGGTGATTTAAAGGTCAAATGTGCAAGAACGTCTGAGACGTTCGAAAGATAGACCCTAGACGTGCTAGTGTGCCTTTGTATGTTGGACATGTTATTTGATGCTAAAATTTATAGGTAAGGTCTTTAACATGTTTTTTATCGTTATTAGATTCAAAACATCAAGGCATGTCTCCCCAAGGACTACCTAAGGGGTCCTCGACGAGGACCCAAAAGCTACCTAGACACTGGTTTGGCAGTGTCCAAACGACGAGCTAGAAATCAACGGACCATTCATGAATATACAACCCATAAATGTGGCCGTTGCTCCACACATAGGTGTGGGAGATTAATCCCCCAAATAATAGTCTTTATCAAAAACCATGGAGGTGCAGGATGGGCTGTGTTTTCACCAACGATCTATCGAATACCCTCCACCGATGAGGACTGCAACCTGTTTGTTAGAAGCTGCTATAACGCCCCAAAATGAACTAAGGTGAACAAGATCCTTTTGAGTGTTTGTTGAGTTAATATTGTTTTAAATGGATTTATATTAGTTTCGTAGAAGTGTGTGTTATGGTTTAGGTAAGTTTGGATGTTCAACCCCGCCCAAGAAAGAACGTCCCATAACGTTCAGAAGGTTGAAGGTGGAGTTAGAGATAGAGCTTAAGCGTCTTGATGTGTTTGAGTGATTTTTAATTGTTTGTTTTAATCAAAATTAATGTGGGATGTTTATAAGACCTATAAGAACTAGTTTAGATGTTTAACGTCCGGGCACAACCCCACCTAGGACCCACAAGGGTCCCTAGATGAAGCGCCCAAGACTTGCCAACAAGCTGCCAAAGCGATGACCAAACGATGACTTTAAGGAAGGTCCGTTTCTCCACCAACGGTCCATCGACCTATGATGTAGATTGTCCCTGCAAGTTGGGATTGTTCAGGATCAAAATGGAGCTAAGTATCATCCAACGAGACCTCACCAACGGCCCTTCCCTTAACAAATGGTCCGTTGGTTGGTCCATTGGTGAGACTTCCAAAAAAGTTGTAAAGTGGACTTCTTTGGCTAGGGGTGTTTGGTAAATTCACCCCAAGTATTTTATGACCCTAGGACATTTATTTTAGGGTTATTTAGATATAATAAGGTATTTCAAACCCCAAGACCCCATTTTAGACTTCATTTCATAAAAACCCAAAACCCGTCACCCTTCGCTTAGAATTCTCTCTCAAGTTTCTTTTGGCGATCCGAAGTCACAAGGAACTTGGACGGGCTGGTTTGGACGTGTTTATATTCACCAAAATTAGTGGTTTCCTGCTATTTGAGTTATGGTATCAACCTTTTAACCTATTCCATTGAAGGAGTCATTTCCAAAAAGATTCAAAAAAGGTTTTAAAACTCAAATTCCTTCTATCTGGTGATTTTAAGCATGGGTCTTCTGGTAAAGTGTTCTAATAGTTTTAAATGTTTATTTTGTAATTTAGTTGATTATTTTAATGTTTAAAACATAATGAACTCTTGATATGCATATTCAAAATTTTCGCTTTTAGAAATGGGTTAAATGAGCATTTTTGGGTAAGGTATTATGGAACTTTGGTTTCTATGTTGTTGTTTTGGATTTTACTATGCCCTAAGAGGACTTATTATGATGAAATTGAGAAATTGATTATAGTTGATAATTTCTTGGTTAAATAGTGAGTTTCTTATATTGCATAATTCGTATTATAAATGCTCTTAAGTGGTATGGTCCAACTTCTTGGTGGCGGTGTTTTAATTGATGAAATGATATGACTTAGTATGTTTTGTGAGTGTAGTTTTGAAGGTATAGTATATGAAATGAAGTTATATTGAACATGATCATTGTCTTGTGTTTTGTGAAGTTGAAGCATGTAAATTATGTAAATTGATGAATGTTGGTCTAAAGCATGTATAGAAGTTAATATTTTTCAAAGGATGCTTATACGTAATATGTTCTCAAAAATACTCACACACACTTGAATGAGTGTATGATGTTAAATTGAGAAAATAGAGGAGTGTTGAGGTGAACACTCTTCATGAGTTCAGAAGAAGTGTTTAGTAGCAACCTCAGTACATCCTAAGTGCTTTCTAAGATAGGTCGGAGGATGAATGCCCAACATGAGTTGAGATGTGGTATTCACTAGATATCCTTAACCTTTAGTTTTTAGTGTTTAGAATCCGTGGGGGTTATGTCTAGCACCGAGAGGATATGAAGAAGAGGTGGCTCCACTTCGTGAGTCGAGATGTTGTATTCTAATATACCTCTTGAGATGAGTACTCCTCGTGAGTAGTGAATGAATTAGTAGCAATATCCTTATCCCTTAACTATGATCCCGCATAGGTGTAACCATTGGGAAAGCCATGTAAAATCTAAAAAGAATGACCTCACTCTAGGAAAGTGAGGATACCTCATACGATAGGGGTTAATTTCGGGATTTCATGTTTGCTCCTAATGGTCATGTAGGTTAAGCTTTAACCCTCACAATGAATTGATTGAACTAAGTTTCTAAAGAACGTGCTACTTGGGTAAGTGGTGGTATGGGACGCTATCTACTTATTGCACTAGGTGGGACCTTCCTAAAGGGAAGACTTGGTGTCAAACCTTCTAAAATAACGTACTACTTAGGGTAGGTGGTGGTACGGGATGCTATCTACTCATTCAATGAAGTAGGCATTCCGAAAGGGAAGACTTTGGTGTTTTGTTAGGTGTCTTTTAAGGTCTTTCCATTGATTGAGGGGCTTGTTCTCATGAGTTGAGTAAGCCAAAAAGGGGTAGTTTTTAGCATTTCTTTGGTATGTATTGAAGGAGGCATATGCATACTTCCTTCATGTCTTACCTTAGTGAGTCTTAGGATAATCTCGATGTAAGGAAACTCTTACAGAAAATCAAATAAGTTTCTCTTTTGCTTGGCCTTGGAAGTTCACTGATTTAGAATAGGATAGTTCATTGTAATTGCTCAGGTTGAATACATTGTTAATGCTTTAAATGATTTATTGTAAATTCTCAAATGGCTTCATTATAAATGCTTAAGGAGTTCACTGTGAGTTTTGGAATTCTACTGTAAATGGTCTCTTTTGGTTTATACTTTTTGACAATTATATCTAAGTGTTAAATGATGGTTCTTATGATGTTTTGCTTTCAAGTCATGAATATTATAATGTTGGCATGAAAAGCTATTTTTTTTAAATGTCCCTTTTTGCATATGCCATAATTAGTACATTGTTTTGGTACTAACCCCATACGTTTATTACTCTCTATAACTTTAGGTTATTAGTTAGACATTTTGAAGATTTAAGGCGACGAAGCTGGGAAATTCACATAGTCAAGAATTGGTATGTCCTATATGCGAGGACATCGTCTATGTTTTCAGCTCTTTATTACTAAGCAGTAATATGTATTTGATTTACAATGTAAAGGTTCGTTGTCCCTAAGATTATTATATGTCGTGTCTTATGTTTGGCTTGTGACGATGAGATTTTTTAAGTGTTTATGAAAGATTTCCTTTTTATTAAATTATTCGTTAAAACTTTTGATTCCAAACTACTTTTCATGTCTTATGTAATAAATGGTATTTGAAGGGCTTGTATAAGACCCCAAAGGGTCAAGTACGTCCGGTCACGAAGCGAGGGATCCTCCTAACTCCTAGGGGGTCCTTTCGTGTCGTGACAAAATGCAATGGGTTTGGGAAACTCAGCCCACATTCCAAAAAGAGTATGGACGGTTATTATGGGGTACTTTAGGTTTATTCAATTATTTAATAACATAAAACAACATTCCCAATTCATTCTTCAAATATCACCCTTCTCTCTCGAAACCTCCATTGGATATGAAGCTGAATAACAACTTGGTTGATGAATTTCCATGGATTATTCATCAATATTTACTGGTATTTTAATATAATGAGGTATGGTTATACTTCATCCTTAGTTATTCATTCATCTAAGGAATTCCTTACAATGTTTTCAAACAGATTTCATCATCTGATTGTCCATCTTTATATATAGCCATGAGTTCCTTCTCAAAACGATTTCAAAAGCATGTTTATGATAAATTGATGATTAGCTACTATTTTAATGTGAATTTCAATCCAATTTCATGATGTACCGATGATCCTTCTAAATTCTCAAATACCCTATGAGGTGGGCATTGTAATCTTAATATTATATTGATTGAATTATGATTCTTGTATGTTGAATTTTCTATAGCAACTGTTTTGTATTCAAATTGATGGTGAATTATCTATAAGTGATCAATGATGATCAAGGCCTTGTGAATTGGAAAAATTGTCGTACTTCCTCTACTTTTCTATGGATTTGATAGTTGAATTGGCCTTTAATGGCATTGCGTGGTATGGTCCACTTATGGTGGCGGTGTTTACTGCCTTGTCATTCTCTATATGGTGTTAATAATGTCCTTGAAGGAATGTTTATGGATTATGAAGTGTGGTTATGAGGATCACACTATGAACTGTTATGCCTAGTCTTTCAATCTTGGTGTTGATGGAGTCTCCTAAATTTAAATGAAGTTGTTATTGTTAGATATGGTCTATGTTCTTCCAATGGTGAAGTGCGAATGGTGAATAGCTGTTACAATCTGGACGTACAAAACCTAATCGAGAGCCTCACGTCAAGAAGTAAGACTTAGATGTTACACTCTAAAAAATGATCTAGCTTGAACTAGAACCTAACACTTGTCTTATGATGTTTTAATGTCATATAAAAGTTAATCACATTGTTTTGAGTCAGTATCTAAATTTCATGATGTTTGGAGTTCAAATGTCCAAGAACATCCATGACATTCGAAAGGATTGCCTTGAAATGACCTTGTGTTTCTTAGTGTGTTTCGTCAACATTAATGTGTTTTGTTGAAGTCAAATTGATGTAACAAGTTCCTAACATGTATATGAGTGTAATTAAGGTGAAAACATCCGGGAAAAACTCCCCGAGGACTAACGAAAGGGTCCTATAGGAGGATCCAAGCTTTGTGATAGCAAGCTGGCCAAAGCAGCAGCATTTGGTCATTGGGGGAACAAGTCCTCATCGCCGATTTGGTCAACAAAGAGCCAAAGTGTTTCTACGCTTCACGGATACATGTCGGAATCCACTGGTAGAAAAATTAATTCCAAAAATATGCGGGAATTGCTCTGCGTCGCATACTTGTTTCCCAACGATGATTCTGAAAATTTAAGTTGAGTCTGAGTTGGTTAAAAAGTCCTATAAGTTCAGAAGTCATTTGGGTATTTTAGGGGGTAAATATTCGAGGTTATTAGACCTATTTAAACCCCAAGTCACTCTTCAAATCATAACCGTCAAGTCCAATAAATAATATCTCCATTGTTTCTCTCCAAAAACCTCCAGTGATAAAGTTTTGCAGCTCCAAGGAAGCAGATAGATTTTCCAAGTTTTTTTCGATCAATCATGTGGGCCTTTCATCACAATTATGCTATGATTCTTCATCCTTGAAATCTCTTTCATCAAGGACTCAATTCAAATGAATTTGAAATAAGATCCAAACCGTGAAATCTTCTAAATTAAAATCTATCCATGGGTCCTTGCATACAACATTTTAGATCAATGATTTGTGATAGAATTAGTGTTAATTAAATTATTCTACATCAACATTTCTATGGACTCATTTAATACATGAACCCTAGTATTTGACTACTTTGTGGTTGACTTGATCATGTCTAAATGATACTGAATTCTTGTGTAGTTTGATTAGATTAACTGAATTATGATAGAATCATGTTAGAATTGTTTGTATGATACCCTAAATTCATAAATCTATATTGAATTACTTTTGATTTATTATCTATTGTAAATATTGGATTGAATTGGTGAGCATGGTCATGGTTAAGGGCCTTTGAGTATTGTATTGGATGATTAGCTATGGATTGAAGTGGTGAGAATGAATTGGTGGTACTCTACCCTTGTTTCTTTATTTTATGAAGTATAGATCTTGAATTGTGATTATTATTGGTATGGTACACTTATGGTAGTGGTGCTTATGTGTTATTCTTTAGATGATGTGCCCTCGTTGGCATTACTTTATGAATCGTATTGAACATGGCCTTCTCGTCATTACTTTATGAATAGTGATATTATTATACTAAGTCTTGATTATGATCAATGTTAAGGACTGTGTCATATATGTGTATGTGTGCGATTGGACTCTTCTAATTGAATATGTGGTATCATGATAGACTAGGGTGATATCTCTAGTTGTGATACTAGTGTATCTTGATAGGTTGACTTGTTTACTCCTATATGATACTTGAACACAATTGAATAAGTTATATGAAGATGAATTTTGAATACAAGCCTAGGATAGGTAGACCTAAGACTGTGCCCTTCTAAGAATGACTAATATGCGGAACCTTCTATATAGAATGAAGGTTAAAAACGGGCTATCATTATTGACCATTGAGTGACAGCCCTAGTGGGCCCATCTTTGGTTGGTGCTTTATGACTAGGTAATAAATAAGAAATGGTACCTTTTCATATGCCACTTTTTATTGAACCTACTCTATGAGAACAAAGTCTAGCACCGAGTGAATATGATATGGTATGTAGCTCTATTCTAGAAGGAGACTAGAGGGCAATGTATCTCTACTTGAGAAGGAGATTAGAGTAAAAAAAGACCCTAATATTCTTTAGCCATGTGCCTACATTGGATGTGTCCTAGTTTTACCCTTGGTAAGTAGAACACCCTCAATCAGAGTAGGGTAGACTCCAAATTACATGCCTATCTAGTATGGTCGACGTCGGTTATTTCCTATTCTCATCACATAGGATACAAACTAGTATTTGATAAGCTCTACAAAATTTAGGTAGTGGGATGGGACTCTATCTTAACATGGCACCAGTAGGCTTTGATGGTGCTATAGAGTAGGTTCCCTAGGTTTTTCTAACACAATTAGGTTAAGTCGTAGACGAATGAAATGTCTTCTAATTGACTTAATTAATTATTATGATTTTAGCTAATGTATGTTAACTAGATTTTCCTCTGTCTAGGGTAGCTTTGAGGGTTGCTTAGGTAAACTTGAAGAGGGTTTATGGGCGGTCTCTTTTTGTCCTACTTAGGTGAATCATTGAGTAACCTTTTGTGGAGACTAAATGAAAGGAAAATGTAATAATCTTATATTAGGTTGTCTCAAGGATTGTTTAGGTAGGCTTGAAGAGTGATGTTCTGAAATCAAGACCTCTAGGTTGATGGTCTAAGGAGTGGATCGACGTGAGGTTCATCCCGAGAAGGTAAGACCAAGCCACATATCCTAATACTCAACTCGAGAGAGTGAGTGAAGCAAGGCGTAGGCTGACTTTCATGCGGCAAATGGGTGTCTGAGAGGAACACATTTGAAACGGGATAAGTTGCTCGAGAAAGTAATTATTTCCATCTAAATCTTAGCCTACTCACTATTATATTGCAAATTTTCTATTGAAAGTATGTACCAAATGATTTATATTAACTTGTATTGCAGTCGCACCCCTATAACTTCTCCCTATTCTTAATTTCCTTTGCATTTTGACCATTTTCACTTTAATTGTGCAAAACTCCAATCCATATTTGACACTTTGTTTCACCCCCTTTAATTTATAATGTTTTTATTTGCAAAACCCTTTAGCTATAACTAATTAGAATGAAATTCTAATTGACCACGTCTTCTCAAAACTACTCCCCTGGGCCACGACCCCAACCCTTGGTTGGATTACTAGACTATCAACGATCATAGACAGTCAAACCGTACATTAGTGTCATTTTACATGATAAGTATCATATATTACTAACTATCGTTGAATATATGATACTTATGGTCATGCCTTTGTTGGTATGGAAAAAGGGAATATGAAATTTTGGTTGAAAAATGAAGAAGCTATGTTCAACATTTATAGGTACATGTAGTATAGTGGTGAGCTTTTAATGGTATCTGTTATATCAAATCGGGTTGAGAGTGTATGAAATACAAATCAAAGAATGCCTGGATATCGAGGCTCTAGCGACAGTGATCATTAATTTTGCATGTGAGGGTACTAAAGTTTATGTGTCTTTGGTTGCGGCATTTGAACGTATTGAATATTGGTACAAACCAAAGAAATTAGAGTTAGATATGAAGCATCATGAGTCTCCACCCATGAGCCCATCTATAGAAGAGGCTCAAAAAATTGGTGCTTAAGGCCCTACCACCTCATTAAGGTATATATTGCTTGGTAGAGATGACACTTTGTTGGTATCATTATAGCGAATTTGAATGTGCAACAAGTAGAGTGTCTAGTGGAAGTTTTGAAAAGGTTCAAATAAGCCATTGGTTAGATCATTACGGACATTATAGGGATACCTTCCGTTATTTTTTCACATAAAATCCAACTCATGACCGATGACAAGCCCTGTATTGAGCACCAAAGATAGTTGAATCCACCTATGAAAGAGGTAGTGAAGAAGGAGACATTATGTGGTTGGATGCCAAAGTTATATATCCTATTGCAAATAGTAGTTGTGTATGCATTTGTTCATTGTGTGCCCAAAAAGAGGGGAATGACAGTAGTTCCTAATGACACAAACCAGCTTGTTCCAACAATGCTGGTGACAAAATGAAGAGTTTGTATGGAATTACAGGACACTGAATGCTTGTACTTAGAAGGACCATTTTCCTATGTCATTTATGGATCACATGTTGGATAGACTCACAGGAAATGGATGGTACTGTTTTCTTGATGGGTATTCGAGTTACAATCAAATATCTATTTCCCCCGAGGATCAAGAAATGACCACTTTTACTTGCCCTTATGGGACATTCCCCTTCAAGAAAATGCCTCTTGGGTTTAATAATGTGCCGGCCATATTCTATAGATGTATGATGTCAATATTCTTCGATATGGTGGAGGATACTATTGAGGTGTTCATGGGTGATTTTATTGTTGTCAGCAACTCCTTTGATCGGTGTTTGAGTTACTTGGTCGAGTTTCCCAAAATGTGTGAATATTGCAATCTTGTGCTTAGTTTGGTGAAATGTCACTTTATGATTAAAGAAGGTATATTATTGGGCTATCGCATCTTGAAGAAGAGGATAGAGGTTGATCCATCGAAATTTGAAGTTATAGAGAGACTTCCCCCACCAAACTCTGTGAAAAAAAGTGTTATAAGTTAAGTATTTCTCAAAAATTTCACATCCTTTGTGGAAAATGCTTGAGAAGGAATGCAAGTTCTATTTTGATGAAGCCTGTCAAAAAGCATTTGTAACGTTGATGGAGAAGTTGGTGTCCGCGTCCATTAGTATTTCCCTGGACTGGAGTGATCCATTTGAGGTGATGTGTGATGCTAGAGGGGTTGCACTTGGTGTGGTGTTGGGACAGAGCAGGCATAAAATCCTTCAACCCACTAACAATGCAAGTATGGCCCTAAAAAATCCCAAAAGAACTACACAGTGACTGAACAAGAGCTTCCTGTGGTGGTATTAGCGTTTGAAAAATTTTGCTCTTATTTGCTTGGCACAAGGTTAATAGTGCATACTTACCACTACGGTATGAGGTACTTGATTGAAAAAAAGTAAAGGAAGCCATGGTTGATTATATGGGTGCTATAATTGATAGATTTTATTTTGAGGTGAAAGATTGAAAAGGGACTAAAAGTTAAGTTACAGATCACTTGTCTAGGCTAGAGGATGAAGCTATGTGACAATTGGGTGAAAAGGTTGAAATTGATGATACCTTTCCTGATGAGCATGTATTGACCTCTTCTTATGATTTGATTCCATGGTTCGTCGTTTTCGGTAACTATAAGGCTAGTGATATGGTCCCTTCGGACTTGTCCTTCCATTAGAGGAAGAATTTTATGCATGATCTTAAAGAAGTTCTTTTGGGATGCGCCTTATTTATATCAGAGTTGTGCTTATGGGATTATTCACCGTTGCGTGTCGGATGATGAGACGTTAAGTGTTTTGGAGGCATGCCACTTCTCATCTGTCGGTGGGCACCATAATGGTATCCGGACTGCCCACAAAAATTTGCAGTGTGGGTACTATTGGCCAACCATTGACCAAGATGCTCACGAGTTTGCCAAGTCATGTGATCGATGCCAAATAAATGGAGGAATTTCGAAGAGGGAAGAGCTCCCTTAAAAATCCCTTATAGTGAATGAGTTATTTGATCTATAGGGCGTTTATTTTATGGGCCCACTTGTGAGTTCTCATGGGATGAAATATATACTTGTGGAGGTGGATTACATGTGAAAGTGAGTAGAAGCTATAGCACTTTCTAACAATGAAAGGAAGAGTGTCACGGCGTTCTTGAAAAAGAACATCTTCTCCAGATTTGGCACACCTATTACTGATGGTGGATCTCACTTTTGAAATAATTTGTTCAAAGAGCTATTTGAGAAATATGGGGTTTGCCATAATGTGTTCACTACATATCATCCACAAATTAGAGGGCAAGTTGTGGTTTCCAATTAAGAGATTAAGCAAATTCTATCAGAATTGGTAAATGCTAATTGAACGGATTGGTCAAGGAGGCTTCATGATGCTCTTTGGTCTTACCGAACTGCATAAAATACCCCCCATAGGTATGTCCCCATACTAACTTGTATGTGAGAAGGCTTGTCACTTGCTAGTCGAGTTAGAGAATAAATCCATATAGGAAATGATGAAAGTAAAGATGGATTGGATGAAGCTGTGGAACACAAACTTATGGGCTAATAGGTTAAATGAGCTTGATGAGTTTCGCCTAAAACCATATGAATGTTAAGCAATCTATAAAGAAAAGATGAGGAAGTACCTTGACCAAAAGATTGAAAAGCGAGAATTTGTGGTTGGGGACTTGGTGCTTTTATTAAACTCTAGGCTACGCTTGTTTCCGAGGAAAGTCAAGTCTAAATGGACGTGACCATGCCTTACAACTTAAGTGTTTTATCATGGAGAGGTTGAGTTGGAGAACACGGAGGGTGAAAAGTGCACTGTCAACGGGCAAAAGATTAAGATTTACCAAGGGAATGCGGAGAGTGTATATGAATTGGTTTAGTCATATCACCTTGATGAAGTCTGAGTAATCAAGGATCTTGTTTCGTGCCTCAACGTTGAATCAAGCGCATCTGGGGAGGCAACCCAAGGTGTATCCTCTAGCCAACAATATGTTCTTCTTTTCATTTTAGGAATAGTTGCATTGTTTGTTTCTTTTTTTTTTGCTTATCCTCATGGTTTCTGTTTTTATCAGTGTTGGCTAGAGATTAGTTTCCATGTCTCAAAAGTGTCAATAAAATCACAAAAAGAATAGCTTAATGGGTGTTTATTCTACAGGGACCAAAACTAAAATTTTGTAGAAAATGGTCTGGTGCACAGATCTACGGACCCCATTGACGGGTTGTCTTTCAATAGACACACTTTCGATGGTGTCCATAGATTCCATGGTTGTCTTTAAAATTTCCAAGTTTTATTGCAATCAACGATCCAAACGACAATTCGTCTACTTACATACAAACCGTCGGTAGGCTTTCGTCAGTCCAAAAGAACCAGTGGCCTGGCTGATACAATTAAAAGAAAAACAAGGCATTCGCCTCCAAAATCTTTTCAAATCCTCCCCCAATCATTTTCCTTCCCTTATTTACTTCCTTTCTCATAAAAATACCATATTTCCCCCTTTCGAATTCATCAGATTCCCTCAAACTCTGAATTCTTTACAATTCATAAAACCCTCTCCTTTAAAAATTCTACTTATTTACTGTTGCTTTCTCTGGTCGGTATTCAAGTCGGGGACATAGGTTCTTTCATAGATCACTCTCCTATTCACTCCACTAAGATTTTCAGGTATTCGATTCTATTTTCTTGATGAATTCTCTTTCATACACTAATGGAAACGAAACATAGAATGTGGGTCTCGACTTAGGGACAAAATTGTGTGCTTGTGCTTGTTAAAACCTAGGTAAAATGTCCATTAGAATAATAGAAAGTGAATGGGCAGTGCTTACTTGTTTAAAATAAGTTATTAGACTATTGATTAGTGTGGTAGCATCTTTATTAGGAGCTACCGTAGGAAATCGAAACCCTAAGGATGAAGAAATGGTCTTTGAATTGTTGATATGTGTTGGGTAAACTTGTGTGGGTCTAAAAAGTGTAAAAATGTTATTCTTGAAATAAGCCCTGAAATCTGTTTCAGGCCAACAACATGAGACCCCGTCGACGGACCGTCGATGGTGTCCGTCGATTGAGCATCCTTAAAATACTTTAAATTTAAGACGACGGAAGTGGACTATGGTCAGTTAACTTGTCGACGGGTAATTCTGCACGTCTGTCGTTTCCAACTAAGACCTTGTGTTGATAGAGTTTAAAAATTATTCTAAGACTCAAACAATGGAAGTGGACTATGGTTCGTTGATTGATAAATAGGCCGTTCTGCACGTCCGTCATTTTCAACATAGAATTCTGTAGATGAAAAATCTCAATAATTCGTAAGTGTCCAATGACGGACACTATCGACGGTCTGTTAATTAATCAAAGGCCCATCGATAGTTCCCATCAACCAATACTGCATTTCTAAAATGGAATGTGTTTTTTTTTCCTTTCTCTATTTCGTTTGTTTTGAGTATGTAGTAAATATTACTATGAGACAAAAAACTTCTTTAAAGGTACATATGGCCCCCAAACTGGACATCTTTTATTATAGGGGTAGGTCCAAGTCTATGGAACCATCCCGTCCGATGATGGACACTTTCGATGATAAGCGGGATCCCGAGGATGTGACCCTAGGCACCCACACCCCTACACCAGTTGCACAAGCCACTCGAGTTACCCTGCAAAAGGTGGCTTCCGGCGTAGTAACTACCTCCCAGTATCATGAGGAGCGCACATTTACCGGCACACCATATGGGTCTTCTACGGTTTTTGAAGGAGCATCTTGCTCCAAAACTGCAACTGGTTCAGAATCGTCCCACTCTCTGCGGTCGAATGAGGCCACTACCCCAGGTTTCGGATCACGAGAAGCCATTCACTCTGAGGTACCTGCCCGCTAAGCCTCATAGTTTGGAGTCTACTTCAACACACCAGGAGCATGTCCTTGCACTAGTTCCTGAGGATCCAAACTAGTGGTGTGTAGATTGTCAGTTTCAGGTCTACAAGGACATAAAGGTTCTGAATGAAAAGGGGGTGATGTCCCGGTTGTGGAAAATTGAGCAGAGATTTCTTACAATGAGCCTTCACACGTTATCTGATATGTAGAGATTGTTAATCCTTCACACAGTCCAATGTGTAGATATTGTTTCTCTGACCAGTCCAGAAGCTTCTTACATGCCTCGGCAACTCATATTTCTTGCTCTTTTGGGTCGTCAAAGTTGTCAAGTGAGATGGATGAGGAAGTTAACCCACCATCAAACAAAACCTCCGATAATTAACCGTACACAAAGAACTCCTAATGTCAGTTTGAATAAATGGTTCTGGCCAATTTGTCACCACCTCTGTTTTCCCAGGTCGATTTGTGTGTGTGGATTGCCTTTTTGTAGTAGTTTAAGGATGTTTTAATCTTTATTTTGCAGGAAAGATGTCTAAACCAAAAATGCAGAAGGCAACTAAGATTTAGTGTAGAGGTGACCCATGAAGGCCATTGACGGACCATAGATCGTGACCATCGACAGATAGTTCAGGAATCTGGAGAAACTCGAGGAAATTTGACCAAGTGAGGGCTACAGAACGATCGAAGGTGCGTCTATTGATCGCCAAACCATCTTGTTGAATTATCAATAATTTTGATATGGTCCTAGTACCCGATGTTGAAGAATGTTTAAGTATGGAATGACGGAAGGCATCGACGAACCGTAGATGCATCGATTGTTTGTGTTCTTGGTCTGTCGATTGATTCATATATGATGCCATCTGAAGGATGAAAAAGAGGTTAATTCTGGACTAATATAGGCAGTCGACGGTCCGTCGTTTCATTGATGGACCATTTTTGGAGGACGTCAATTACAGCCACGTGTTCTGGACAACTTTCCTTATTTTAATTCCTTTTAATTTAGGACTATGTTTTCTATAAATAGTGTGTAAAAACCTCGTTTTTGGGGTTAGATTCTATTAGTATTTTCTTAGTTTGTTTTTGGAGATTGGGTTTTGCAACATTAGTATTTATTAAATTTTCCATATTTGGTTTTCCAGTGATTTCTTGGTTTTTGAAGTTTCAATTATGGATTTTTTTCTTTGAATTGGTCAAGTAAGTTTCATGTGGTATTGTTTAACAACTATGCATTGTTTCTATATGCATGGGTAACTAAATCCACACTAGGGTTGTGGTGGTAACCGGGGTAAATGACCAAGTAGACTCGGTATACACAATTTTCAATAGGGGTATTGAATGTTCTTTATAATTATTTTCGCTTCGAAGTCTTTTAACGACGGGCACCACGTTAGAACAACCTTTGTTTGCGCCTTGCAAGAACAGGAGTGGGGGAGGAGAAGAACAAAAGGAGCAACACCAGGCGACCAGAAACAAGACCAACAACTTGGGGACAGGAGCACAGAGAGCAGAGAAGGGCGGGGGGACCACAGATGAACAGGACCCGGAGCAGCGGGAGGGCCGCCGAGGACATGACGAGAGCAGCAGCAGAGAACCCATCAAAAATCATATAGTCAAGTAGGAGCAATCAGGCATCAACTATAAGACCTACACATAAAAGGCAATAGGGGGGGGGGGGGTTCAAAATTGTCTTACATGATCACTAACATACATAGACGAGAACACATACGTAAACATTACATCACATGTAGATGAATGTCATACTTCACATAAATCAACTACACTAATCATTATAATACTTCAAGTATTTTCCGAGAAGGTCATGATAATCATAATATATAAGATAACGTCGACAAGGCCACACCAATTGAAATTAAAGCAAACCGCCACCATAAGTGGACCATACAAATCACAATATAATTGAATTATGTTTATCATTATATAAAGGGAATTAGGTCATCGTACCACCACTCCATCCTCAACACTTCAATCCAATGTCAAACCTCCAATTCAATACCATAAGGCCCTTAACCATGGCCATTAATATCAATTCCATATAAAAACTATGATACTAAATGAAAATAGGTCAATTCAATATATATTAATCAATCTAATACAACCTTTATATAATTTCAATACAATTATTACATCAATAAATAGCTAAAAGAAAAATTTATTAGAATTCATAATGATTAAGTCCAAATTACTTAGCCCATAAAGTAGTAAAAAACAAGAGTTCCTCAATTACATGGCTTCATAGTTTAATTGAGTTTAAATCATCAAATTAATCACAATCCAATAATATATAATATTTTAAATACTTTAATCCAAAGAACCCATCGGACATAAATCTGAAATTGACAATGAATCTTAGAAAATATTTAGCAAAACTTCTTGACAGTTGAGGCTCCTTGATGAAATTGAGTTCTCAAGGATAAAAAAACCAACCTCAGCCAAAGGATTAATTCTCTAATTTGATGAAGGAATCTTTCATCAGCACTCCAATTCAAAAGTCCTTGACATAGTTTTTTCTAAATGGAGGTGCTAGAAATTCAAGACATTTTAGGTTTTGATTTGAAGAATTAAATCTTCTAAATGTATTAGATTTATAAGCATATTTAAAAATACAAAAGACCCCTAAAATAAACCTCCCTTATATTATTTGGACGTGGTATAAATTTACCAATTCACCCCTTGAACTCAACAGTGATTGCGCAGGAAACTAGTACAATCGACGGTTGGTAGTTGACGGACCATTTGTCCACAAATGGACCATCTTGTCCTCCAGTCGTTTGACTCATAGACTTGAATTTGGGAGCATAAGATCCCTAGGATACGAATTGAACCACTACCCACCCACCTCCATACGGGCGTCGATGGCCCAACACGCAACCCCCCCCCAACCCAGTTGTTTGCCTCAGCCATTTGGGGCCAGGTCTAGACAACCTTAGCTCTTGAGAAAGGTCCTTCCTCAAGGACCTTTGGTTGATCGTTGGGAACTCTTACCCGAATGTTTCTAACCCAAACATTCTCGTATACAATTTTTGGACCTCTCACATGAATTTCATCCAAAACGAACACATAAACTCGACGAAACATGCATAGACTCAGAAGGTTGTTTCAAGGCAAACCTTTCGAACGTCATGGACATTGTTGAACGTGACCGCCAAACATCACGAAACTTGACATACTTCATATATACATTATAATAACTCATATAATGACCTTATAACATTATTAATGACATATAAAACATAGAAAACTAAATATGAGACACATAGTTGACTATGTCGTCGAACGTCTTAGTCGTCCCTCGATGTTTTTACTTTCAATTCACCTAAAACTCTAGCTAGTGCCTCAATACTACATTATATACAATATTAGTACCTTGGACCATCATGAAAACAATGTTAGGATATAGCTTCAGCTAATTCATTTTCGAGGTATTACAATCCCCCCAACTTGGACAATATTTGTCCTCCAATGACCCTTGCCACTCTACGAACACTATAGAGATTCAATTAGAAACTCATGATCATACCATATAACACATTTACTATTCAAACATCTAATAAAACATCATAATCATGAGCATCACAACACAACATAAACTAGAATAAATTCTATAACATATCATGCTATAAAATTCACATGCTTCTTTCTAAATAGCAAAAACTCTTTTTATATTTAATATCATACTCACATACATCAGTTATAAACCACTAGAAATATTTTAGACCAAAGAATTAATTAGTCAATTTTTCCAAAATTCCTACGGTGAGAAGGCATGCAATACAATGATTTAGGCAACTTTTCAAAAAATGCAACTTTTAGGCAATTAATGATAGAAACACACTACTATGCAATATAGAGTCCTATAAACACATCTTACAACATAATCATCACTTTATAAAATTCACAATGCAAGGAAGCAATGAAATTCAATTTCAACAAGACCCCTAAAAACAATGCAATATGCAACATACTTCTATGACTTCCTACTCTAAAGCTTGAGTTGAATGGAAGAGACAAAACAATCAATAAAAACTCCTTTACTCATCGTACTCCCCCACTTAGAAGGAAATCATAACACTAGAAGAATGAAATATAACTTACCAACATCATCATTATCATTCTTATTCGGCTTTGATCCTCTTGCCTGGAGTGCATAGAAAATAGCCTTCTCCTTTGGAACATTAGAAGCAACTTTGTTACCCTCTCTTCCTCTAGTCGCACTGGTAGGACAATCTCTCACCTTATGATCATCCTTCCCACACCCAAAGAAACCACTGTACCGGCAACCCAAAACAATCCCATGTACTTTTTCAAAAGTGACACCATGTAGGCTGTCATTTTGAGAACCACCTCTTTCTCAAATTTCAACCTTAGCACTCCGAGGTTCTTCTTAGTTTTACCATCTTTGGCCACCTACTTTGATGTGGTACTTGGAACCACCTTCTCTTAAAAATTTCTAGACATTCCTTTTATATTTGGGCTCTTCAATAGATTGGGCATATACCATTAGTCTAGATAGAGTCATATCATGATTTAGCATGGCCCTACGATATTATTCTCTCACTAGATCGGGGACACCCATCACAAATCTACTCATTTCATAACTAGAGTTAGACACAACGGATGGGGCATATATGGACAATATAGAAATGAATTCTACAATTTATTGGCCGTACAACATCAGTCTAGCTAGGGTCATATCATCATGTAGCATGGACGTACAACATTCTTCCCTCTCAATAGGACCCAACTTAATCAGTCAATTGCCTTTCTATTGTGTGTACACACTTGATAAACATCTTACAATTGATACGAAGTGAACTCCGCCTTCTATATTTAAGTCACTCCCATAGCATGCACTATATTATACACCTCATCAATAAACTCTTGGGGATCCTCTCCCACCATATATATCCTAGCGTATAGTTGTATAGTTGTGTTGCGACTCACACGGATGGTCAAGACTCTACTAGATGTGACTTGATGAGACTTTTTGATTCCTAAAAGTACTTTCATAACCTATGCTCTTATACCAATCTTTTCACGACCCGAGACTACATCCTAGAATTTAGGGCCAATTCTTGAATGGCGACACGCGTACTTGACCTCTCGGATGTCTTGTACAAGACCTTTCCATATCGTTTATCGCATATATATAATGGAAAATAGTGCGAAATGAACACTTTTAACAAAACATTAGAATATATATTATAGCATACATCCTTAGATATCATAGGAAATAGTAAGTCTCAAACTCATCAAAGCTTGGAAAAAAGAATACATGGTACATGACCCATACTATACAAATATAAGAAAATACATAGTCTATTACAATACTGTAACACCCTGTCAATTTCATGACCTATAATACATCTTAACATGTTGAATAATGAAGGGTCTAGACCAAAATAATTATAAACAACTTTTCTGAGATGTTTCAGAGCAATAAAATTAAAGAAAAGCCTTAACGTCCAGAAACTAGTGAAATTTAACTAGTTGATGTCCCTATGTTTGGCGAAGGTTTCCGAGAGTCAAATGGAATAAAAAACTTGTAAAAAGAATATTTTTAGGTATACTGTAGTATATAGAGTCTAAATGTCTTAAAAATACAACCCAAGTACCACTGGAAGGGTCACTGGGAACTACTCCAACATGGGTAGGCAGGCTGCCGGAGCAGTCTACGAAAGTCAAGAATTGGGGGGCTACTGTGTGAAACCTTGAGTTAATTGTGATGAATTATGACGAATTAAAATTGTTTAAGTATGACTTAATGGTTAATTGATGAATTCCTATGATATTTTCCCTAACACATGTATTTCCCCTAAATCTCTAATTTCCTGGATTGATTACGGTGAATTGTTGAGGGTGATGAACATGTCACTTGGTTAATTTGACTTTAGTTATGTTAATACTTAATAAACTTACCTATTTCATATGTTTATTGTGATTTCCTGGGTATTTAAGTTTGAAGTCCCATGAAGGGCAATGAGGTATGCTGTTGATTCTCCTTTGATCTAAATTATGCAAGGTAAAATTTACTTATGTGATAATGATGCTATAGCCATTTTGTTTTGTGCTTTGAGTGCCTAGGAGTCCCCCCCTTTTTTTTCTTCATCCCTAACCCTAGATCAATGTATTGTCTAAGAAGTATGTAATTATGTTATGATGTGTTCAATATATGATTGAAGGTGGTTTCTCATGATTATAAATGTTGTGTCTAAAGTGAAAGGATAGTTCTCAGTTGTGATCAACTATGAGCTATTGTGATAAAATGTTTAATTAAAGGTATAAAATATAATAATGTGAACTTGTATGATATTATATAATGATTACTAAATGGAATAATTGCTTAGCACTGAAAGGTCATGTAAATGAGATGGAGGTCTCACGTTAGTAAGTACTTTCTCCCACATGGGTTTCTTCACGAATAGTAGTGTTGGTTCCCCAAATATATTGTGTTGTCTTAATAGATGGAAATTTCAGATTAGGGTAAGGTGTGATAGACGAAATCTCCTTGACCTTAACTATGTCTCACATAGGACTTTAGCTTAGTGGATCCTCCTAGAATCGCATATACGGAATGGTTGCGCTAGGCAAGTGTTTATACCCGCTCTTCGTTTGGGGGAGAAACAACGGATTCTATGTAGTCACCATGGTCTCATGTCGTTATGGTACTTGTCACTAAAAGTAAAAGTATGAACAATTTATGTATGTGAAACTTTATTAGGGTATGTCTTTAAAGTTACTACATTAGTGTGTGGAGGGTGTGGGAATTCTCTAACATGCACTTGGGATCCTATTAAGATGATGTTTAGTAGTGTGTCTACTATGATTACGATTATATTGAAACCTATGACTAGTATTGGTATATCAAGATGTTCTATATAATAGGAATATGTGTTGGATGGTTGAAATACGTTTCTTAATGTGATACTTATGTTTGAATAGGGTTATGGGGATTTATTCTTTGCATTGCACAAGTGTTACTTGAGTTACTTATATGTGTATATGGTTATGATGTTCCTTATATGTGCACATTTAATTTTTGGTCAATTGTGGATAGTTTTGAGTAATTCGACCTTTTCTCATACAATAACAATTTTATGCATAGGGACCCTATTTACTACATCTGGTTTGGTACTACCCATATTTTCTCCGTTTCCCAAACGTTGTAGGTTCGGGATGTTTATGGATCATTGAGGCCTAACGCAGAAGCTTGAAAACTATTACTCTCAATTTTTGTATGCCCTCTAGTTCGATGGATGCTACCACAATTATGTCTTAGTAGAGTCCTAGAAGTGTATAGTAGACGTCATGTATTTCGTATTGTTGATGTAGGGATGTGAGCCCTAGTGGCAATTATGGATATGGTAAGGCTTTTCTCGAATTGTTTGACTCCATTTAGATGGTTGGTATGAGACAAAGTATTATACTAAATTCCTATGCGTTATTATGATTTATTCTGAGAAGCATATGTATGCTTCCTATGTAGAGGTCTATGTAAACCTCCATGGTATATAAGAAAAAGTTTTTAAATTTCCGCATTTTGAAATATGATTGCTATGACGAATGCTAAGAGAATTTTCTTAGTCCACGTAGAGGATGATTACATAATAATGACTAGGGTGTACTTTGGGTCGTTACAGTGTTCTTATCAGATCATGAGGTTAAATCTTCGTAGGATTGATGTCTCATCAAACCACGTCTATGTAATGTATTATTCATAATTGTGAAGTGTGCAACACTTATGCATGAGAGACTATGTGATTCTTATGAACATTCACTCTCTTGTAATTCTTTAGTCGTGCCTAAGAGTATTAACTCTATGTAGTCCTTTCTTCTAATTCATTATTTGTTCTTGTAGGAAATGAAAACAAGGAGGAACAATGCTCGAAGGGCTAGACAGGAGAACTTGAATAAGGCGGTTCCCTGTCAAGCTTCTCAAAACCCTCATGTTCCTATTGAATAAAAGGTTATGTCTAATGTTGATATATTCTGTCATTCATAACTTCATTCAAGTGTTGGATACCCAAGTTACTATGGATACAATGGTGCAAGTGAACCCCAATGGAAATACCACCGTTTCAAGGTTTAGGGACTTCACAAGGATGAATCCCCCTAATTTCTATGGATCTAAGGTGTAGGAGGACCCACAAGGGTTCGTTCATGAATTGTTCAAGGTTCTTCATGCTATGGGTGTTTATTCTCATCAAAAGACGGAACCATCCACCTACCAACTCAAAGATGTGGCTCAAGTGTGGTATGAGCAATTGAAGGATGAAAGGCCAGTTATAGAAGGTCAGATTACTTGGGGAGCTTTGAAAATGTCTTTCCTTGATAAGTTCTTTCCTTTGGAACTAAGGGAGATGAAAAGGCAAGAATTCATAAACCTTTTTCAAAGGGGGTATATGCTTTGAAGGAGTATAACCTTAAATTAACTCAACTATCAAAGCATGCTCCTACTATGATTGCGGATTCTAGGGCCAAGATGAACAAATTCTTCATGGGGATATCCGATCTTCTGGTAAATGAGTGTAGGTCAACTATGTTTATTGATAGCTAGGACAACTCTCGTCTCATGGTTCATGACGAACAAATTTAGGAGCAAAAACTTAAGCAAGTTGGTAGGGATTTGAAGAAGGCGAGAAACTAAGAGAGGAACTCTTCTACGAATAGGTATGAGGTTCAATAAAAAGTAAGGTTCAAGAAGAGGTTTCATAATCAAGGACCTTCTAATACTCCTAGGGCCAATAAGATTAAGGTGCCTACTCCCAACCACCAAGAAGGAAAAGTTGGTCGTTCTTATGTTCAAAGGCCTGTTTGTTCTAAATGTGGTAGAAGGCATGATGGCATGTGTCTTGTGGGCACGGGTAATTGATATAATTGTGGAAAGACTGGTCAAATATTTCCTTAGTATGAAGACTGAAGAAGGGGGAAAATCTAAAGCTCAAGTATATGCTCTAAACCCGGATGCTCCTAAGAAGAATCGCTTCTATGCTCTCCAATCCCAAAGTGATCAAGAGAGCTTACCAAACGTGGCACCGTATGGTAATAAAATTATTTTGCTTTGATGTATATGCTGGTTTGATATGAGAAGATTTTTGTTGTCATTTGGGGACCACTCTTTGGTACCATGAAATTTTAAACTACTCTGACTATTAAGATGAGTCTTTTCGGTTTATACCCCGGGGAGGGTGTTTCGTTGCGGTGGTGATAAAATATATAAAGGTTTTCCTATTCCTTCCCCCACTATAGTTTATGTGGTGACTGATAGAACTTGATATTTTAGATTTTGATATTATAGTGGGAACGGCTTGGCGCATTCTTACTTACCTTATTGGTTATAGTCAAGGGTGGTTAAAATTTAATTTCTAATGACCCATTTTTGAGTGGAAGGGAGGAGAGGAGGAGGAAAACTCAAATCCTAGGGGTAAATCATTTCGTGCCTAAAAGCTGCAATTTAATTGCAAAGGGGAGTCTTATTCACATAGTAAGCGTTAGGGATCTTTGAATCTTGAGTCCCTCCATAGAGTCGGTACGACGTTCGTGAGGGTAATCTTTGAGGTCTTTTCGCGTAACCTCCCCGAATTGCCTCCACCAATTGGGAATTGACTTGGGATAAGTTTGGGAGGAACACAAACTATTCAATCCCTCGTTTATGGATATCCCAAGACGAATGAAAAAACTAAAGCTCATTGAACATTTGGTACTAAGGGTTTTATTCAACCAAGCATATCCCCATGGGTGCCTTGATATTGTTTGTGAAGAAGAAGAAGAAGATGGGTCCTTGAGAATGTGTAATCAATTACGTCAATTGAACCAAAGTACTACAAAGAATAAGTACCCGCTCCCTAGGATGATGAGTTATTTGATCAACCCAAGGAGCAAGTTACTTTTCAATGATGACTTTGAGTCGGGTTTATCACCAAACTTAGAGTGAGGGAGGTTGATATTCCAAAAATGGCATTTCTGAACAAAGATTTATGTCACTTTCTTTGAATTCCTAGGGATGTCGTTCGGTCTAACAAATTCCCGGAGGCATTCATGGATCTTATGAATCACGTTTTTAGAAAGTATCTTGATTTGTTTGTGATTGTCTTCAATGATGACATTTTGATATACTTTATGAGTGAAAATGATCACATAAGACATTTGTAGATAGTTTTGCAAGTTCTCAAGGATAACCTACTTTTGCTATGTTTAGTAAGTGTAACTTTTGGTCGTGGTCGGTTGCATTTGTTGAGAACATTGTCTCTAGCGTAAGGGTAGAGATCGATCCGAGAAAGATAGAAGCGGTCAAAAGTTTGCGGAGACCTTTAAGTCCTACTGATATTCGAAGTTTTCTACGTTTTTCTGGCTACTATCAAAGGTTTGTTGAGGGATTTTCATCTATCGCATCTCAATTAATGACCTTAACCCAAACTAAGTCCAAGTTCAAATGGTTGGAATCTTGTGAGAAGAATTTCCAATTATTAAAAGATAGAGTAACCTCCGCTCCGATATTGACCTTACCGGAGGGTACCGAAGGCATTGTGATTTATTGTGATGCGTCCCGAGTGGGTCTAGGATGTGTGTGTCACAACCGGGGCCTATACCCTAGCCAAAACACGCGTCGTTGATCTCTTAGAGGTTGCAAACAATCCTACTTACGTCGTCATTACATTCGTTCAGTTAATTTTAG
Source organism: Solanum habrochaites (assembly GCA_027704765.1). Lineage (NCBI taxonomy): Eukaryota > Viridiplantae > Streptophyta > Magnoliopsida > Solanales > Solanaceae > Solanum > Solanum habrochaites. The sequence continues at coordinate 40,056,476 of JAKWJA010002489.1, read as the reverse complement.
TAGAAAATTTGAAACTTTTTGTTTTGTTTGAAGTTTACATAGACTTCATAGTTATAGAATGCATACACGTATAAAGAAGTTCATTACTAATGTGTATCAACCATATAATAAAGCATTATTCAATCTTGCAATAAATAGTCTTATAGCATAAGTAACAATGCAAAAAATAGACCATTACATAGTCTGAAAAATCGAAAAGAATACTAGTGGAACATACTCAATAGCCTAAAACCTATTACAAAGCTCAAAAACATAACGTCGGGCTCCTCAAAATGCATGAGGACTACCCAGTCCGGATGAAATGCTCTGATGTCCTAAAACTATAATGAATGTCTTTAAAACACCCTCCTGAACTGCCACCTAAATAGTATAAGTATGGGATTAGTAAAAACACTTTGTACTACTATGGTGTATGCAAGCAAAACACAACGGACACATTCATGTAATAAGAGCATCTCCTAGAGATATGAATTATGGAAAAAGCCAAGCAGTTGACTTGCAAAATCAGATAGGAAAGTCATGCTCTGAGATAACATTGCATCATCAGTTTTTTTATTGCACCAGCACACTAACATATTTATATAGCACATTACATAATCCAATATTCATTAAATTATATTACAAGGACATTGGAATCACAGATTTAACATTAGGTTTTCCCATAGGAAGGCTCAAGATATATGGGACCTCAACTTGGGAGCCTCTTTAGCCACACAGAGTCTACTTTTCTAGTCATATATACGTCACATTATTCATTTCATTCAGTGTATAGTAGGCTGATGTAAACACCAGCTATACCTAGGATAAAGTTTAAAACTCTCATAGAGATCATGAAGTACAATGAACAAGAATTACCTAATGTCATTACCTGAATCTAGTTTCACCTCCTAATTGTCTTGCACATACATCTTCAGTGTCAGTCATTTCATTATCTTTCATTTTTGAGGAACTTCAACTTTAACAGACACATATCATGTGAGCATCATGAAATCCGGTGTCTTTCCCACACCGAAAAGAGGTGGATTCACTGGACAAGGTGAAACCAAAACATCCCTAGATCGCTTAGGTGGAAAATCACTTGCTATTTCCCTATGTAGGTAGCAAAGTTCAAAGACTAGGAGATTTAAGGAGATTCTTACCCACCATAGTGGACAATCTCATCTAATAAGAATTATGTGAACCTCCACCATTCCTGAAAGAATGCATCACCACTCATAGCTAGCCTGTCGATGCTCCATTAAAAGTTCCAATTTACATTCAACTCATACATCATTGAAGTTTGCTTCTAACAAAAGGTAGTCATGGCTCATGAGATTATTAATCATCTCTTCTTTACGTATTTAGTGTCAATTTTCCTTACACTTACATATAGAGTGTTATGGAGGACTTGTCTATAATGTTCAACACTATCTTAGGTTGAGTACTTTTTGTAACACTATATTATTGGTTTTGTAGGTGTCGCTTGTCTTCCATCGTTACTAGCCTCTTATTTTGATGCCACCCTATTCTTTCGTAACATTTTTCATTCATCTGTTCTCCACCTTCTTATTTGTTATCATATAACAAACATTATGCTATATTGGGAATTTACATTGAGGGAAATTGATTATAGGTGTAGATACATACTGTCTCACTGCACTGCGTATCCTAATTTAGCCACTCTTTGTTTGATTATTCATCATTTAGCATAAATATACTCTTCTTAGACATTACATTTAGTGAAAATTGAGTTTTAGGCGTAGATGCAGCTTGTGTCACTGGCATAGCCTATAGTAATGTAGTCACATCTTTCTTTAATTATTAAGTATTGATTCATTCTAACACTTTCTTTTGGAGATGCTTGAGATTTGAATTTTACATTCATTTCATACACACTCATAGGTGAGTACATTTGTAACATTTTCCTAGGCTTGGTTGAGGAGTGCCTCACCATAATCTTAGCTTCTTATCATGTTGTCACTATTTTTATTAGCCTTAGAATTAGCTCTTCAAATTACTCACCCCATTACGTGAATGTTCCATCGTACTATGCCCCCCCCCCCCCCCATTTAACTTTTCTTTTAGTGGTTACACACTCTTTTTAAATACCCAGAAGTCACATCATTCATCACAAACATAATCTTAGGTTCACTTATTTTAAACGTGCGATGGACTTAGAATCCAGTACGTACCAAGCCATGAGCTTCATTCATAATTCGTCTAAAGGCTCATTTACTTATCAAACTATGTGCTACAAGACCGTATTGCATCTGTTATTATTCCAAGGTCTCGAGTTCCATTCTTTGGGCAGCATTCATTAATTATTTATGGCACCGTAAGACTATGTATAATATGGAGTGGTCAAGGAATCCGATTTAGAATCCTTGAGCAACACATAGTCTCAAATTATATTTTTGTTTATATTTTTCATTTCTTTTGGAGGACTTGAGGTCGAAATCCCCAACACCTTACACTTCTTTTTCTTTTTGTTTCTTTCCTTTTTTTTTGATGAGGACAATAGGATGGGGGATCGATTCCCCACAACCTAATTGATTTTCTTTAATTTTCTCCTAATTTCTCACTATACGAGAGGTCGTGGATTCATTCCCACACCCTAATTTTATTTTTTTTTCATTTTTCTCCTATATTCTCATATATCCAAGAGGTTTTGGGTTCGATTCCCACACCCCTCATTTTATTTTACTTTCATTTTTCTCCTATATCCCTCACCTATCCAATAGGTTCTAGGTTCGATCACCACACACCTCATATTTTGTTACTCTTTTCCTCTTTTTCTTCACTTGACCTTACCCCATTTCTAATCCCACTTGCCTCATTTTTATTAATGAATTTTAATATCTTGGATATGGTGATTCTTGGGTTCAATCCCTAATGACCTCACATCTATACAAAATTAAATTCAGCACTCATGTGTTGCTTAGCCGAGACCCAAATTTCCAGATTTTCTGAAAAATTTGGTCTCGTTTTAGTCCATTTTTTTAATTCATTGTACGTTATATCTTAGGTTATTAGCTGATATTTCATACATTATTTGCGCACTTTTCCAAGTTAATCTTATACAAAAAACACAAGGATTTAAAATTCTATTTCAGGCTTTCAAATGACCAAGAAACACGGTTACATACATTGCACACATTTCATCATCACATAAATCTGAAACATACAAAATTGAACATAATCATAAATGAAAACACATGATATCCGATTTCTACCATCAAAATCCAACTACATGTCGATGGGAGATGTGAAAGGGACAGGCACAAGGGGAAACATTTCCTAGTTTTCAGATTAGAATTTGGATGAATCTTGGGGTATCTTGGAAGGGGACAAAAGGAATAAAACCAAAACTTTGTGCATTGTTTAAAACACCTTTCAAATCTGATCTCAAGTGCTGCCAAACTCCACAAAAAAAATGTTCGCCAATAAAACTTACATGCACACAGTTTGAAAAAATGCTTTTGTTTTCATTTTTAGTTTTTTTTTCTTTAATTTTGTGTGCAAGTCTTCAGTGATGAATTTGTTTTTTGTCCTTTTTTCTGATGATGGACATGAGAATACGTGGGAGAATGAGGATGAGGTGGAGAGAGAGATGAGAGTAAGTTTAGGAGTAGGGTTTTGATTAAGACTGTGTGCACTAGGAATCTTTGTTAATTATTTTATTTTATTATTAACCATCTGAAGTTCCCGTAGTCAAAGCAGAAAGTTAAATACCACATTAATTACAATGATCATTAAATACCAACTAAATTCAATTTATCATGCTTCACCATGGATCGAACCGGGTGAAGCCTTAACTCACTAACATGAGTCAATGAGGGTCAGCCCCCTACCGGAATTGTTCAAACTCCTTATGTTAATTAATATATTAATTTAAAAAGGGTAATTAAAATATTGCCCTTAGCCTAGAAAAAGAACATTTTACCCTTATGACACTCCAACTTTAAGATTACCCCTTTGAGTCCGGGTTTGAAGGGGGGACTCATCAGGAGTTGAATCTTATATTTGGGTACCCTTAAGGGCTGGACCCAACCTTTCCAAACTAAACTAACTCACAAATTTGGTTTGACTTGGCTAATGCATAAATTCAGAGGTCTGGTCACGCGCATCAATTCATGTTGAAACCCAGTCTTAATCTAGGCATCTAGGTACGTTAAGGTGCATTACTTAGCATAGCCACTTTCGGTGTTGTTTTAATGTGCTAAGCGTATGAAAATGTATAGATATGCCTCTATTACACTCAATACACATGAGAAGAATTGTCCAATCATGAGCTGAGCTTTGCTCCCTGGTAGTTGCTTGAAACTTGGAGAAAAACTACTTTTATGGGGTGCCTGTAGATATATTCACCGTCACAAAAGTCTCTCAGTATATAATATTCACCAAAGACTGAACCTATTCCACACAAATGATTAGAGATTTTAAAGGATTATGACATGGAGTGTCTTTTACATACCGTTAAAAGTAATATTGGTGCGGATGTTTTGAGTCAAGTATCATGGTTATGTGTCTCATGTTAATGATTGACAAAAAGGAACTAGCAAGGATGTTAATTGGTTTGTCCCGGTTCGGTGTTCGACTGAAGAATCATCAAAAGGTGCTTTTATGGTTGTCATAACTCCAAGTCGTCTTTAGGGTGTATGTGAAGTCTAACCAACATCTTTATACCTATGATGGATTGAAAAGAGCGGTCCGTAACAGGATTAACGGAATCTTTCTCCCAAAGGGGAGGAGAGGTACTAAAGGTACCAAGGGAGGTTATGTGTGCCCGATGTGGATGTTTGAGGGTTTCAAATCATGGATGAGTTCTCATGGATCCCTCTACTCCCCATCCGGGGGCCACCAAGATGTATCATGACTTCCATGATATCTATGGTTCGAATGGATTTAAAAGGAAGTAGCTAAGTTTGTGGTCGAGGATTCAAAATGCCAACAAGCCATAAGGCGAGCATAAAAATTCCGGGTGGCCACCCAAGATATTGATATCCCTACTTAGAAGGGGGAAAGATGTCAACATGGAATTTTGGTAGGTTTTTGCCTCGAAACGTAGGGACAACATCGAACACCTTCCGTTTGGGTGTATATAGGTGGATAGGTTGACCCAAGTCATCCAATTTTGTTTATTCTTAAAGATTTCTAACTCGGAGGCTGATTATGCTAAATTGTAGTTCGAGATATTTTGAAGTACATGGTCCGCGTTTGTGGATTTAGTTTTGATAGAGGAGCCCAATTACTTCACACTTTTGAGATCCTGGTCAAAAGTGGACTTTGGTACGAAAGTAAAGCTTAGCACCTTCCACCTTAGACGGATGACAAGCGTAGGGAAAACCATGAAAACTCTTAGAACATATGGTAAAGGGATTGTGTGGATTTTTTCGGGGTTATTGCTGATGCTCATTACACCCCTTAATCAAAGTCTCCTACAACGTAGTTACCATGCAAGTATCTTTGTGGGATCTATTGAAGCACTTTAGGGTAGAAGGTGTCGGTCCCCAATTGGATGGTTCAAAGTGAATGAGTTTTCTCTTCTTTGTCACTAATTGGTGTATGAGGCCACCGAGAAGGTTCGTTTTATAAGGGAGAGGTTGAGAGCAGCTTTTTATCAGCAAAACTCATATGCTGACAATACAAAGAGGGACCTTGAAATCGATCTAAAAGATTGGGTGTTTTTGAAAATTTCCCTATGAGAGGGGTGATTAGGTTTGGAAAAGAGGAGGAAAACTAACTCATATGTGGGCCGTATGAAATTTTAAGCGGGTTCGGGAGAGTGTTGCCTCTGAGTGAAATTGAAATGAGTTTCCTTATTCATACGTATTCCATGTTTCTAGGAGTAAAAAGTGTATAGGGGACCTGGTTTCCATATCCTTTAGAAGGCTTAGGGTTTTGAAGGAAAGTAACCTTTCTTTTAAGAGTCCCAGATGAGATCTTGGATCGTCAAATTATGAAAATGAGTATAAGGAGGTTTTCTCTGTAAAAGGATATGGAGGAAAACTTGTTCGGGGTTCAAACATGGGAGGCGAGGCCGCAGAAGACCCGCTTCCACATATCCTTTTTCCCGAATCCTAGCCAAGGTTTAAGGTTATTAATTCCATATATGACGATTATTAATAATGGTGAAATTATCATTTTTTAAGTATGGCATATGGTAGTAGAAATTCAAGCCTAAGTTGAGTTCTTGCTTTCCATGGAAAACCATCTTATTATGTTCGATTTCACCTCGTGGGTTGGGTGCTATATGTATTCATGGAAAATTATAATGAGTTGTTAATTCAGATTATTTATAAGAAATCAACAGTTCAACTTTAATGTTCATATTAAACTAATATATTGAAGTGGAGAAGGTAGTACTCCTTATGGGATATAAAAGTCGAGCTTTTGTTGGGTATGGGTGGATAAATTCCATTTGTATATGCTACTGTTTTTAATGTTTATGGAATGAAAATTTTATATATAAGATGTAACTCATTATGATATTGTTGGTTGTGGATGATAAGTCTTGAGTCTTTCTTTCTTGTTCCCCAAAGAAGGGTTTAGGAGGTGATTCTGGGGGGACGAACATTCCTAAGAGGGGCTGTTGTTAAAAACTCCATAAATTCCATATGACCTATACTAGATATTAATTATTGAATAATTAAGGGGTTTAGACCAATAGTATAAGTAACCTTGGTTGAGAAAATTCGGAGCAATAAAGAAAAGCCTTAACATCTGCAAACTATTGAAATTTAACTAGTTGACGTCCCTATGTTTGGCAAGGGTTTCGGAGGGTCATGTGGAATCCAAAATTAGTAAAAGACTTTTTTTAGATGATTTTAGTATATACAGTCTAAATATTCAAAAACTACATCCTAAGGACCACCGAAAGGGTCCTTCGGATGGACCCCAACATGGGTAGGCAGGTTGCCGAAATAGTTTGCGAAAATCAAGAATTGGGGGGCTACTGTGCGACACGTATCTGACACATACCTCACTTACTCAGCTCAAAATTCAATAATAAAATGTGGAATTAACCCCACAATGCGCACCTACTTCCAAGATATCGTAAAAGTAGTATTTTGGTGTTTCGACTTCAAAAATCAACCCATCTAAGTGAGGGGTCTTTTGGGTAATTTAATGGGTGATTATAGAATGTATTAGGTTCAGTTTTATGTCAGTTTAATCAATCAAATCATGTCCCACAAGTTAAAATAAAAAATCACTCTCTCTCTCTCTCCCAAATTCTCTCTTCCTCTAAAACTCAATTGAATACCATAAGAGCTTCTAGAAGAAGATGAAGCCTTCATGTTTAAGTATGAATTAACGGTTAATTATTGAATTCCTATGAGATTTCCCTTCACCCATGTATTTTCCGTAAATCCCTAATTTCATGGATTGATTAAGGTGAATTTTTTAGGGTGATGACCATGTCACTTGTTTACATGACTTTAGTTATGTTTACAATTCATGAAATGCCCTATTTAATATGTTGATTATTATTTCTTTGGTATTGAAGTTTGTAGTCTGATGAAGGGAAATGAGGTATGATGTCTTGATTCTCCTTTTTATCTTCAATCATGAAGGTGAATCTATTATGTGGATAATGATGCTATAGTAATTGGGGTTAGTGTTGGTGACCAGAATCACTATTATCCATCACCCATAGATCTATGGAATTGGCTATGAAGTATGCAATTATGTTATGATGTGCTCATTATATGATTGAATGTAGTTTTCATGATTATAAATGCTGCGTCCTAAAGTGAAGGATAGTTCTCATTGTGATCAAAACTATGAGCTATAATGATAAAAATGTTTACTTTTAAAGGTCTTAAGAGAGTAATGTTAAACTTGTATCGAGTTATATGATAAGTACTAGAGGAATAATTTTCTTAGCACCGAAAGGGCATGTAAATGAGATGCAGGTTTCACGTTAGTATGGCCGCCCTCCTTCCCACATGGTTTACTCTGATGTAGTTGTTGGTTCGTAAGATATGTGCTGTCTCATGAAATGGAAACCTTCACGATTAGTAGTAAAGGTTTCTAGAAGCAATCTCCTTGAACCTTATCTAAGTGCCCATTAGGACTCTAGCTTAGTGGATCCACCTAGAATATCTATGTACGAATGGTTGCACCTTAGTCAAGTGTTACCCTCTCTTTTCGATGTGGGGGTAGAACACCGATTCCATGTAGATCACATGGTCTCATGTCGGTTATTGTACTAATTTCCCTAAAGTAAATGTATGAACAAGTTATGTATGTTAACTTCTCTTATGTTTGTATTAAAGGTTACTACACAGTGTGAGGGAGGGTATCAGACTTCTCTTACACATTGCACATGTGGAATCCTATAGGATGATGGTAGTAGTGTTCTACTATGATTATGATTATGTTCATAATTATGTTGATAAGATATGACTAGTATTGGTATATTAAGTATGTTATATATACTAGAATATGTTGTAAGTACGAAATGAGTTGGTTAATGTGATACCTAGATTTGAATAGGGTTATGGGGATTTATTTTTGGCATTGCACAAGTTGTACTTGAGTTACTTATATGTTAATATGGTTATGATGATCATTCGATGTGTACATTGAATTGTTGGTCATTTGTGCATGTTTTTTATTAAATTGTGTGTTTTCTCTTGCATTAATGATTTTATGCATAGGGACCATAAGTACATGTGTTGTATAAGACATATTTCTTCACTTTTTCCCAAAACATTGTAGTTTCGGGCGTGAGGTATCATGAGGCTAAGCAAGAAGGCTTGGACTAGGCCTCTCCTGTTTTGGATTTCCCTCTAGTTCGAGGATTGCTACACACTCTATATCCTATAGTACTTGTATGTCTAGTAGACATTCATTTTATTTACTATTGTTGGAATATACAGATTAAGCCCTATGTGCCAATTTGGTTTTTTTTATAGGGGTTGCCCCAGAGTATTGACTCCCATTTAGATGGTCTGGTTATTGAGACAAAGTAGTAGACTAATTCCTATGTGTTATTATAATCTATTATGACCAGCCTAGTATTCCTTCTATGTAGGGTTATGTAAACCTCCATGCTATATAAGAAAAAGTTTTTAATTTTTTGCATTTTTGACATATGATTGCTATGACGAATGCTAAGAGGCATGTCTTAGTCCTCGTAGAGGACGATGACGCCGGTAACGACTATGGTGTACTATGGGTCGTTACAAATACTTTGAAATAAAAGACATATATGTATGCCCTCGAGTCAATTGATGACATACTTCACTTTGCTTGAACAACTCTAGAATCCCAGATTTTCTTCACGGTCCTTCTCACCTTTAACCTACACCTTTGTAGATAAACATATGTATGGAGTTAGTACAAACACTTGTACTAAGTACGGTTTTATGCATAAAACCATGAAAATGGACATATAATTGAAATATGAAACTTTTTCATTAAAACATCATATCATAATAAAAAGAATAATATTTTCACCCTTAAAACACATATAACATTTAAGAAATTTTAGTATATTTAAAGCCAACTTTACAATGACCTGAAATTAAGTGTCGTGATGCCTTTACTGTACAGGGAAGTGCCTTTCAATCACTTTAGGACACTCCTATATGTAGTAATCTCACGAAATGTTTATCCCAAAGACTCACTTACGCAACACAAAAGAGAGGACTGCCAATACACCCCCTTCTAAGCATGCCTAAATGATCTCAAGATACTTATAATGAGACCAATACACTTACAAGATACAAAAACACATAAACATGTTAGAATATGACATTTTCCTTACAAGGCTACGAAGACTTACTTAACAAAATCAATAACATAAGTCTATTGAATTGAATCGAACTCTTCAAGGACTACCTAATAATCATTAAGACTACCTAAATAATCCTTTATACTACCTAAAGCTTAGATCTGTCCACATAATCAACCATCTTCCCTAGCTCGAGTCATTCTTAAGAACTTATCGAGGTAGATAGGAAGTGACCCATCCTATTCCCCCCTACCACCTTTACAGCCAAAACCCGTAACTACCTATAGATAAGTACTTATTCATTTTACATCTTTCTAACTTAAGTCATTACATTCATTAGTTATTTAAGACTCATTCATCGCATAAAGGTATTCAAGTAATGGTCTTGGACAAGACCTAGGGACTTTAACAAACACTTTCGAAGCCTATTTTTCAATGTTTAGATGGTGTCTAATACCACAACCTAAAATTTATAGAACTTATTTAATGCTAGTAGGTATCCCATATTATGAGAATAGGCAATAACCAACATAAACCATTATAACAAGACATGGAATATGGATTTTTAACCTAATCCGAAGACAGTTTTCTAAATGCCAAGGGTAGAACTAGGACACATCTCATGTAGGCACATGGCTAAGGAATATGAAGGGCTTTTATACACTCTAGTGTCATTCTCAAGTAGAGGTAGATTGTACTCTAGTCTCCTTCTCAAGTAGAGATATTTCCCATAATATAATCACTCGGTGCAAGCCTTTGTTATCATATAGTAATTGAAACTAAAGGATAACATGAAGAGGTTCTTCATCTAGTTCACAACCCAATCACATTGACCTTACCAAAGATGTCAACTAGGGTACCTTTCAATGGATACTAGAATAGCTCCTTATGACTTTCCTATGGATGATATGATGTCGTTCCAGCCAATCAACCTTAATTCCATCATATTTTTCATGATGGATACCATTATGGCTCTTCGACTTCAATATTCATAACATAACCTTTTCCATGTATATAACCTTCTTAACCATTAAGGTCTCACATATCGTTCATTCATACAGACAACGGGGTGCACTAAATACTACTAGTCAAGACATATCATATTCAACACACCCATCCTACAGGTATCATGTAAGGGACACAAGTCTACAAACCCAGGCCACAACATTCTTGACTTATCACATATGGCAGATCATTGCTTTTAAGAACATAAGGGAATTACACTTCCCAATTATGTCCTCCTATACATTACTAACCATCATCATTAAACCATCAAACCCTCTGTAGTCAAGTAGGAGCAATCATGCATAAACTCTAGACTACACATTATAAGCACATCAGTAATTGTCTTTACCTGATCTCCAACATACATAGAAAGAACCATACTTGGGACATTAATTCACATGCAACAAATATGTCATACTTCAGATAAATCCAACTAACTAATTAATTATATACTTCAAGCAGTTGCCGAAAAGGGACATGATCATTCATATCATAAAATACACCAGAAGGCCAAATCAATTGCAATTAAAGCACCCAATCACACTGCCAACATAAGTGGACCATACCACATCACAATATAATTGAAATCTTATTTATATAAAATAAAGGGAGGGATTAGGTATCGTTCCACCACCCATCCCTCACACTTCAAATCCATGCCAAAACCATCCAATTTAATACCATATAGCCTTAATCATCGCCATGAACCTCAATTCAATATAAAAACTATGTTAGTCAATGAAACTAGGTCAATACAATACAGATTCATCAATATAATACAACCTAGATATCAATTCAATACAATAATTACATCAATCAATAACCGAGAAAACTACACTAGAATTCATAAGCATTATGTCTAAATTAGTTAACCCATAAAGTAGAAAAAAATTAAGGTTCATCAATTACATGGGTTCCTAGGTTAATTAAGTTAAAATCATCAAATTTATAACAACCCAATCAATATACAATGCTTTAAAACCTTTTATGCAACAACCCATGGATAAATCATGATGTTGGACAATTCATCTTTGATAACTTTAGAGAACTTCTTTGAAAGTTAGGCTCATTGATGAATAGAGTTTCAAGGATAAAAAACCATACCTCAAAAAATCTAATCCTCCATGTTGATGAAGAATCTTCACCAATTCTCCAATCCAAGCCCTTCATTGAGTTTTTGCTCTAATGGAGTTCTAGAGGATTTATAAGGGATTTTGGGTTTTGATTTTAAAGAATGAAATCTTATAAATGTATTAGAATTATAAACATGTTTAAAATAGTTAAAAGACACCTAATTAACTTCCTTTTCTATTATTTGTTCGTGGGGTGAATTTACCAATTCACCCCTTGAACTTAACAGTGACTGCGCAGAAAACCAGTACCATTGACGGTTGGCAGTCGATGGACTATCATGTCCTCCCATTGTTTAGTTAAGATAAATGACTTTATGAGCTTGAGATCCCTAGGCTAAGTATTGTACCAAAACACCCATCGAAGGGGCATCGAATAGCCCACGAGCCATCGTTTCCTTCAGTCATCTAGGGGCCGGTCTAGACAACCTTGTCTCTTGAGAAGGGTCATTCATCAAGAACCCTTGTTTGGTCCTTGGGGACTTTCACCTGGACATGTCCAACCCAAAAATTCTCATATACTAGTTTAGGACCTCTCACATGAATTTCATCCAAAATGAACACACAAAGCTCGATGAAACATGCATAAACACACAAGGTCATTTAAAGGAAAACCATTGAAATGTCATGGACATGTTTGGATGTTTGACCTCAAAACTTTAGGAAACGTGACAACTATATTAATTATAATAAACTTATAACCTCATGAATCACACATAAACACGTAAAATCTTATATGAGGACCGTAGGTGTCTTAGTTGTTGAATGTCTTAGTCGTCCCTCGATGTTTCACATCTAATTCGCCTAAAACTCTAGTAACTGACTCAATACAACATTTTAGACAACTTTAGGACCTTATAACATCATGACAACAATGTTAGGCTCTATCTTCACCTAAGTCATTTTCGAGTTATTACAATCACTAGGAGGAGGAACTCCCACATTGGACATCTCTTCTTGAAGTCTTTGTTCCACGTTCCTTCGAGTATTCATTGCTTATAATCACAATAAAAGTATAAGATGCTAAAATTACATAGAGTCAAAACTCTAGAGGCACGATATTGGACTTCCAAGAAAATGAGAGTTTCCTAAGCATCATATAGATTTCTATCCATAAGTGTTGTGCACTTCATAATTATGGATACGAATCTACATTAAAGTGGTTGAGAGAGACATTGACTCAATGATATTCAACCTCGTGGTCTGATAACAAGTTTATCATATCCAGGGAGCACCCCCTAGACGTAACCGGCGTTATCGTCCTCTTTGAGAACTATGACTATCCTCTTAGCTTACATCATTACATTCATAGGTCAAAATTAGCGGAAATTTACAAATTTTTCATTAATTCTACATTGAGGTTTAGATAGACCTCTATATACACATATTATAAATATCGAGTGTATATAGACCCTTCGTATATGAAGATTACTTAGTCTTTTTCTTTTATTGCACAAAGATATATATAATATAACATAGTCATAAATAGTCATATCACCTCATAAAAATCTAAAAAAAAGTTAAACAATTTGTCCTAGACCATACATCAATAAAATTATTGTAACAATACTAAAAATGGATATGCTAAGTAATGCTTAATGTTTCTAGAGTGACTAGGATGAGACTGAGTTCACAGGGATTAATGCGCGTACAACCAGATCTCTGAACCATTGTGACAGCAAGAAAACCTCTGGGAGTTAGTTGAGCATAGGAAAGGTTGGTCCAGCCATGTAGGACTCCGAATATGAGATTACCCGAATGAGTCTTTACCTTAATTTAAAAAGGGGGGAATTCTGAATTGGTAGGGTTAGGGGTAAATGGTCTTTTTTCCAGGGTAAGGATAGTATCGTAATTTCCCACAAATAGCAATTAATTATATAATGAATAAGGTGAGGGGGCATTTTGCGGAGAGAGGGGCCAAAAAATTGGTTCTTTGGTGTGAAGTCTTACGCCACCCGGTTTCGAACCTAGGTGAAGCAATGTTTTAAATTGTTTAATAAATTGGAATTAATTTAGTTTTAATTAATAATATTATTCGATTATGAAAAAAGGAAAAAATCAGATTTTTTAAAGGTTCAAAGGGTCCTAGTTTGACTAAGTCTTTACCAAGCCTAAACCACCTTTCAGTTTAACTCTCTCGCTCTCTTCACTCCAACAGCTCTCTTTTCTTTTCAGGTTCTTCTCGGCCAAAATACAAGGAAATGACCAGAAACTTAAAATTTCTTCATATTTTGAAGAACATTCACGTTAAAAATTTAATCAAAACATATCCAAAAACGTTAGGCAAATGGAGGGTTTTCCCATCAAAGTTTGGTGTTGAAGCTCCGATTTGGATGTGAGTTGGAGGAGATCTCTGGACAGAAAGTTCAGGGTTTGAACGTGAAAATAAGTTATGGGTTTTCTTACTCTTGGTCCCTTTCCAAAGAGACTCTTCGGACTCAGATTAATATATTCTGAAAACTAGTGTTGTTCCCTGTTGCATGTCCCTGTCTCTAGCTCCTATTTATGATTGTAGGTTGGTATGTATGAAGGTAGATATTAGGCATGTAACGTGTTTTCGTGATGAATATGTGCATTAATGTGTGTTTGGAATCGGAATACGAATGATAACCTATGTTTTCCGAAAACTATTGTTCATGTGCGTGAAAGGTGTATAGGTCAGACTTTGAACACGGATTGAAGCATTGAAGATGATTGTTTTATGGTTTTGTATCACGTGCACAAAATGCATTAAATGTGACTGTTGCATATGAAGTACAAATGTGGTGATTGAGTGGAAACTATTAGCTAAACTAATCCATGAAAACACCTAATGATGACTAAATGAGCCTATGAACTTACCCTAAAGTAACATGTAAACGTTGATGAAAATGAGCTGGAAAAACGTGACAATTGTTCAGCCATGTTGTGATGAGTTTTGGCCAAGTAAATGAAGTAAAAAGCTGATGAGTGAAAACCTCTTTATAGAATGTGATGTTTGAAAATGCACCTAAAAAACTAAATTAAAAACTACTCCAAACGTATACAACATTGAACGTGAAGCGCTGACGAAAATGGCTGCAAAAATGTGATCAAAATTCCCCGCACTTTGATGTTAGTTTTGGTTCAAGTTAAATTCAATTAACATGTATGAAAAAAGGAAGAAAACAAGTGAGGTCACTGAGGATCGAACCGTGCCTCACCTTGGTAAAAGTCATAAATAATGTAAGTTAATATAATGTGGTGAAGAGCGTTCGAACCGGACCTTGACTGGAAAATGAAACTTTAAAAAAAATTTAGAGGAGTGGGATTCGAACCCACAACCTCAGGGCCAGACTAAGAAACTAAAAGAAAATAAAGGTTTAGGCGTGTTGGAATCGAACATACGACCTCTAGGCTGATTAAGGGAATTAAAGAAAAAAATAAAGTGAGGCTGTGGGGATTCGATCCCATAACCTTAAGGTCAACTCGGAAAATTCAAGGAAAAATAAAATAAAGGAAATGAGTTTGTGGTGGATCGATCCCACAACCCCTCGGACCCAAGACTAGCGAATAAGAATGAAAGAAAACTAAGGGAAAATGACGCGAAGGCGTTTGGGCTCGATCTCGGATCCCCAATCCGTATTGATCAAAATAGAATGAATAAAAAAGATGTAAGTGTTAACCAAGGGATTCGAAACCGGCGTCGTGACCTCTCAGAGGTCGAGAAAACCTCACTTGCATTCATTAACATTGATATAGCTAATTTTAGCAGAAAAATTTAAAAATTTTTAACTAAACCTATGAAGTCCATAGAATTCAGATAGTTTTTTCATGACTTCATCATATACTAAAGCTTCAAAACATAAAGAAACAGTTAATCTACAGTTGCGGAAATCAATTCAAAAAAAAAATAACATTTCATGTAGTTGCCAAAACGGGCTTTTACAAAAAATACGAATAAATGTATGAAAGAAACTCTAGGAAACAAAATTCACTAGCTAGTCTAAAAATAAGGCTACACTAAAACTGTAGCATCTCAAATAAAGAGACCTCCTACCAAATAGTCTCGAGAAACGTTGATGCAAAACTGTTGCAAGAGTCGTCAATTGTCCATTAACAGCATTCTATAAAATCGTACTATTAGTATTTAGTACACCACATGTACTAAGTATGGGTGTATGCACACATACACCTAAGGCTATGACATGATCTAAAGAAAAACTTTTCCGAATAAAACATGCTTATTTCAAGAAAGCTATGACTAGACTTTCCTAAATCGGTAGAGTGAAGTGTGGTTATAATTATGATGCTTGAATGCATTCAAAACAAAAAACCATTTTCTATATGATACAAAAACATTAGTATCAAATCCACATAATATGAGAACACTCCGGGAAGACTTGAGATGTATCCTCTTTGGATGAGAGATTCTTGGTACCGAGATTATTTTTCCGTCTTTGATTTTTTTGTTGGTATTAAATAATATTGTGTCCTATTTTTTACTTACTTAATAGGGTTGTAATATTCATGGAGTCCCATACCACATGAATTATTGATTGTAAGAACCAAGGACCAAGGGTTTTTCCTACCTTATAGTGAGTCATCTTTACACTTATTCATTTACCTTTCCGAAGAAAATCTTATTGATCATGCATGATTTAATTACTTTCAGTTTTATATATAATAATTTCATATTACACGAGACTTGGAATCGTTTATGTAGCAAAGACCATCAAAAGGAGGGGCCAACATATAGGCCCTCAACGAGGGCCTTTTTAGCAAAGACCAAAGTCTGCTTCATAGTTTATTCGTATTTCACATTATTCATTCACTTCATTCAATAGGCTGAGGTAAACACCAACTATACCTAGGATGACAGTTAAGAACTTTTCGGGATATGAAGTGCAATGACCAAGGTATGACCTAATGTCATACTTTAATCTGATTCACCTTTTATTATTCTTGCACAACACCTTCTGTACTCGTTCATTACTATATCTCATAACTTGAGGGAACTCCAACCTTAACTGACATAGATCCTTTCAGCATCATAAAATAAAGTCTCTACCCACACTAAAAAGAGGTGGAATCACAGCCAAGTGACTCAAAAACATGCTAGGCAATAATGGTAAGGACCCACGACAGATCCCTATATTGGCAATTAGGTTTGAGATAGGAGATTCTAAGGAGACCCTACCCGGGCCGGCATTTCTCATCTCATGAGAGTTTAATGACCTCCGCCCTTCTGAAGAAGGTATTCCGCTCATAGCTTAGCCTATCGGTACTCAGTAAAAAGTTCATTTCATTCAACTATACGTCATGGAAGCTGGCCTTCTAGTATGAGGATATCATAGATCAATAGATTATTTCTAATCCCATCATTAGTATTAAGTATACATCAGTTCAATACGCATTAGAGGTGCATAGAGATTGTCTCTTTATAGCTTTAAACTTCATAGGTGAGGTTAGTTTTGGTAACATTACTAAGGATCATTTGCGAGTACTATCTCTTCACATTAGCCTCTATCATGTGGTCACCAACATTCATGCATTAGCACATTTGTCTTCATAATTACTAGCCCCTTTTACCGGACTGTCATTTATATTATGCCAATGCACTTGGCCATTTAGGGTATTTCACACTCTTACTTTAACCTTTAGGGTTTCATCTTTTCATTAAATATATCTTAGTTACTCATCCCTTTTACGTGAATGTTCATTTCATCATTTTTAGTGTTGACTCAAGCAGTATGGAGGCTTGCTTCTAGATTAAATTTATTACTATATGATGACTGGTCATCTTACTTTACATGATGAAATGTAAATGATTATGTATATCATCTTAAATTACATTGATGATGTAAATTGTCCTACACAGCATCCTCTTGCGGTGTTAATGAGGACTAGTTTCACACATTCTAAACCTTCATTCGTGAGTATTTCTGTAAAAAAATTAGCTTGGCTGTAAGTAAGACTTGTCCCACTTCTTGAAACACCCCATTGGGTCACTTAATTAATTTATACCCTTAATATGTGAGAAACTCATGTACTTACTTATTTAGTGACGTAGCTATGAGCACTTCATCACTGATTTTAGTGTTTATAGTTCATTCCTCTGGAGCATATCGGGAGTTCTCCCAATGAATGTCATGCCCTTGGTTATGGATTCGTTGATATTACTTTAGAAGTGCTTAATATATATTTGATACTCTTACTATATAAGAATTGGCATATGATTAATATGGGTCATTATTTGGGATGTTCGACTTGCAAATCATCCTTTTTGCGGAGCCAATTTTTACGTTATGTTGATATTTTAAAAATTGCCATATGTAGGAAACTAAGACAATCTTATTACTAATTAAAAATACGTTCTAGCCATTAACATATATTAATTTTGACCAAATAGAGTTAGCCACTTTATTGGATCGAAATTGACCAATTTATTCAAGATATGATTTCATAGATGTGATGTTTCTTTTTTTTTTCTTCTTATTTTCTTTTGGCTGGGGGCCAACTCTAGTTATGGATTTTAGTGTAACGTTTTAGAACATATTGGACAGCATTTATTAGACTTTGAGGCTTTAACATCTTCATAAATCACAGAAAACAGCAGTCAAACATTCAGCCAAAGACACATATTAACTTAACACATCACGGATTAAACTTAAGCATATGATAGCATCCTTAATTATCATGATTAGATTTAACTTTGCGCAATTCAAGTTCATAAGTTTCATTTGATACTCATCATTAAAGAACAATACATGTTAATAACATACAGCACCACATACCAACAACATTATCTATATCCAATTCAACATTGAAATCAAAAAGGATACTAGGGAAGGGAAGTTCGACGAGAACAACGGGAACAACCCTAGTTTTCAAGATCATGTGAATCGTTCTAAGGAAAACACTCTTAGAGAAAGAATTACATGAGATAAAACCATACCTTAAGTAGAACTTAATCTATGAATACCACCTTGAACGAACCTTGAAGCAACCTCGAGAATCGTTTAAGAATTTATCTATTTTTTCTTGTATTTTGTTGACTTTTTTTCTCACGCTTGTTTTCTGGTTTTAGTCGTGTATTTGTTTGAGTTTGAACGTGGTTTTTAGGTTTATGAACTGACATTGACTTATTCAACTTAGGTTTTAACAAGTAAATTAAATATATTAATTAGCTAAATTACTAAAAAAACCTCCTAAGTTGACTAAACATAGTAGAATGTGGACTTGACCTAAAATCTAAAATTTTGTGTTGACTATGGTTTAGGTGAACATTTTGACTTTATGTTATTATTAAGATTCGTAATTCAATTAATTTATGGACGTTAGGGTAAGTACTTTAAAGTACCCTAAGTTCATAGGACCATAATCAACATTTGGACCATTCTAGGTTAACTAGTAGAATAATGTTTCTGCCATGATACTAGGGTAGCATAAAGAATTTATTTTGACATATTTATTTTAATAATAACTGGGTAATTCAATTAATTAAGTAACCTAGTGGTAATTACTAAATTACCTAAGTTTTCTAACCATAACTAATCCTTGGACCAACTAGGTTTTAAATACTAGGTTGTTTTTTCTTGTTTCAACAGAAATCTTGGAAACTTCTTTTATGATTCGGTTTTTCCCTTTATATTAATTAATTAAGCTTGCTAATTAATCAATTAAGTAGCCTAGGGTACTTTATCTAGAATCACTTGTTGTTAGGACTTAAAGTAACTCTTTGGCACATCCTATATTAGTACCAGGTTGTCCCTTCGTGTCTTAACAAAATCTGAAAATTTCCTGTAGTTGGTTTAGCCACTTTTAAATAATTATTATTTTCTAAATAAATTTATTCGTTAACCTAGGGGAATTACTAAAGTACCCCTAGTTATAGCACCATAACTAACCTTTTGCACCCGTCCTAGGTTACGTACTAGGGTGTTTCTTTAAACGAGTACTAGGTTAGGTGTAAACGAGTTTGGTCCTAGGTTGAGGGGGCACGAAGGTTCCAATTCGGTAGTCTAGGTTATTTAGTTATTAAGGCAGTAGGAGTAGGTAGGTCTAGGAATGTGGGAGGTTAGGACCCACATGGAGTAGTCCCTTCTGCACATATTCCCCCATAACTACCTAAACCGATTCGGTTAGGGTGGTCCCCTCCTTTGGCAGCTTATTCACATGTCTTGCACATGTGGTTGCACATGGGTAGTTTTCACTTTCATAACTAACTATTATTTATTGTTCATTTGGGAATATTTACTTATTTTCCCAAGGACCCTCACTATGCCCTTGGGAACTACTCAATTTACATGATCATTTAAAATGGCTATGTGGAATGGTACTAGGCTTTACACTTTGATGCCTAGTACTTTGCATGAAACTATTCATAACTAATTTTCCTTTAGCTTAGGGTATTCATTGAAGGTACATTTATTGAACATCAATCTTGGATTGGGGTATGAAAACCCCAAAAGTATATTTCTTCTTCGTATATCGAAAATATGCTAATATCCCTTAGCCAATTTTTCTATACAATGCCCTATATTTCTCAATATTGGACATTGGTCTTCCTATGTACACCTAATAGGATATCCTAAGGTCATAGTGGCTCTTCATTAGACATATTATTTTCCGATATGTTACATTATCCCTCCCTTAGGAACATTAGTCCTCAAATGACACTTATAGATCATTTAAACAAAGAGGGTGACTTAGTTTGTCGTACTTAAACGTTTCTCTTTTATGAATACCTAATTCAAACTTATTTGGATGATGCATATCATTCATGATTATGTGAAGCTCTATTTTTGAGATTGTGGAATTTCGCTCTCAACCTCTCTTAACTTAATGCACACCACAACTAATGCAATACAAAAATCATGTTTATGCTACACAAAAACAACAACATGAAATGCAAACATGACTTGATTTTAGCGCACATATTGACATTATAAGACATACAATTAGGGAGTTTCAAACAAATCAACTAATGCACTAAAACATAGAGTTTCTTAAACATAAAACAAGACTTAGGAAGAGTAAATCAAACCTCAAGATTTGAATAATGAAGGTAACGGGATCTCATATCATCCATGGCCTCCGATGTTTTTCTCTCAACAAGGTGGGTTCCCCCATAATACTCTTATGGAGGCAACCTCCTTGTTCCTCAATCGCTTCACTTGGCGATCAAAAATTTCAAGGGAAAACTCTTCGTATGAAAGGTTCTCATTGACTCCTAACCCCTTAGATAACATCTTGTTGGCCTTAATATTTGAAACTATTTGGCTTGTTGGATTCGAACTACGTCCTTTCCATCTCAACTCTAACTCATTTGGAAACTGAAACCTTACTACCCAGTTTCTATAGACTATTATCGCATAACACTTATGAAGCAAATCCATGTCTAAGTCATATACTTGAGTTGGTATGCAGCCAACTTATCCCTGTCCTCCTCATCAATGCTCATAGCAGGCTTTTAGACATTACCACACATTCACCTCCATGCGAACAACCACACTCACCACACGTCTTTCGTCCACGTTGGGTATTTCCATTATGTCCCTTTCTTGGGAAGGCTAAATCTTGATTTTGGCGCCTTTGACCACTTCGCCATCCTAATTCTTGTGTGTATCCATATACGTGCTCACACAAGAAGGATGTTAGATACTTAGAATGACACAAAGTGTAAAATCTCTAGATAGCACGATAAAGAGTAGAAGAATGGAGAATTTCCTATCATCGCATAATATCTAGGTCAGGATTGTGGCGCACTTCACAACCATAAGCTATAAACTACATAACATGGTTGTGTTGAGCTTTAGATCCTAATTTATTTAACCTCATGCTCTGATACCAAGTTTTTCACGATCCGAATTCTTGAATCCGAATCGCCACTAGCATCGTTGACTTCTCAAATGTCCCAGACAAGCCTCATCTTGCATTCATCACATTCATACGGCTGATTTTAGCGGAAAATTTTAAAATTTTAAGCGTATGAAGTATACATAGACTTCATATAGTTATTTCATGAATTCATCAAATACTAAGCTCAATATAAAGAAACAACCATCTAACAATTGCGGAATCAATTCAAATCAAAGAGTAACATATCATAGTAGTTTGCCAAAATGGCCTTATTAAAAAGCTTCGAATAAATGTATGAAAGAAACTCTAGATACAACATCCACTAGCTATGTCTAAAACTAAGTCTAGACTAAAACTGTAGCATCCTCCAAATCAAGAGGACGGACCAAATGGTCTCGAGAAACACTGATGTCCAAACCGTTGCAAGAGTCGTCAATCTGTCCCTTAACCTTCATCAATGAAATAGTAAATAGTAGGGTTATTACACCACTTGTACTAAGTATAGGTTTAGGAACACATACACATAAGTCTATGCATGATCAAAGAAAGCTCTTCCTAAACAACATATTATTTCTGGAAAGCCTAGTGACTAGACTATCTTAAATCGTTAGATGTGAACTGTTGTATGAATATGATGTATTTTAATGCATTCAAAACACAAAACTCATTTACTTTATGACTACAAAACATTAGTATCATCCACATAATTTTAGAACAAGTCGGGCGAAGATTTGAGATTTTAATCCTCTCCCCCCAGGACGCACGACGTCTCCTCTTTGTACAGTTGAGTATTTTCAGTCTGTTTCTTCTTGTGTTGTGTAGTTAAATAATTCTTTTGTCCTATGTTTTACTTAAAAGTGCACTTTGATTCATTATAGGATCATCCCACAATTGAACTATGTATGTATCCAATTGACTAAGAAAACATAATGTCCCTTACCTTTATAGTAAGTCATTTCTTCACACTATATATTTCATTACCTTTCATATGAAATCTCTATTGATCGTTGCCCTTGATTTCATTACTTTCAGTGTGTTATACTATTATAATACACTTAAATATAAAACAGAGACTTCGAAATCGTTGAGTGTCGCATTAAGACATCTCAAGTGGAGGCTCCAACATATAGGGACCCTCAACCTGAGGTACATTCTTTAGCAAAAACCAGAAGTATGCTTCATTCGTGCGTTCGTACTTCACATATTCATTTCATTTATTCGAGGCCTTTGGAAAAACACCAGTATTACCTTAGGATTAATTTTAAAAGACTTCAATCGGATCCTGAAAAGCATTGACGAAGAATGAGTAAGGTCGTTACCATGGAATATGATTTCACCTCTGATTTGTCTTGCACCAAACACCTTCGGGTAATCGTTCATTTGTTTAGTTATCATTATACTTTAGTAACTCCAATTTTAACCTCGACATAGATCATGTAAGCATCATGAAATCCATGGTCTAACCCCCACACCCTTACTAATAAGAGGTGATTATCATGGCAAAGTTGATCCCAAAAAACATCGCTAGCGTTAACATGGGAATTGAACCTCACCAGATACCATATTGGAAAGTAAGGTTGAAGAATATGAGATATAGGGAGACCCATACCCGGCATGCTGGAAACCTCATTAAGGGGAGTTATGTGAACCTCCACCCTTCTGAAAGAAGAGGTTATCAACGCTCAAAATAGCCATCGGTACTAAGTAAAAAAGTTTCCATTCATTCAACTACTACGTCATGGAAGTGGTTTCTAGTATGAGGACATCCTAGGCTCAATAGATGATTTCTAAATCCCCATTTATTAAGTATTCAGGTATACATCAGTCTCAATACTTCATTAGAGGGTTGGATAGAGAATGGTCTCTTCATTATCTTTACACTCTCATAGGTGAGTACGTTTTGGAACATTTACTAGGCCATTTGAGATTGCTCTTCATCTTTTCACATTAGCATCTTCATCATATTGTCACCACACATTAGCATGCTCACATTTTCTTTTCATAATTACTAATCCCTTATATGATGTTCATTTCATCATATGTTCAATGCAATTGCAATTTATTGTCTTTCACATCATACTTAAACCCTTGTTAGGGTTTCATCATTTCATTAAATACATCATAGTTAATATCTCATTTTAGTGTGAATGTCATTTTCATCATCTTTTAGTGTGGACTCAATATTATGGAGGCTTGCTTCTAGATTGAGATTTATTTACTCTAGTGATGACTGGTCAACTACTTTACATTGATGTATGTGAATCTTCTTTTCCATATTTCATCTTAAATTTACCATTGATGAAGTGAATTTTCCTTACATATCATCCTTAGGTGTTAATGTACTAGGTTTTCACACATTTTTCAACACCTTCATCGTGGTATTCTTTAACAAACTTAGCTGTGGTGTAAGTAAGGAATTGTCTCACTTTCTTTAAACACCCCATTATGGTCTTGATCTATTTTAGACCACTTTAATTATTTTATAACTCACGTACTTACTGACTTTAGTTAGTATCTTCATATCACCGTTTATGGACAATGATCCCTTCATTCATTGAGTTTCATGTCTTCATAGTTCATTCATGTGGAGGATGTTGGGAGTTTTCCCAATGAATGTCATGCCCTTTGTTATGGATTAATTTATGTTAACTTATAAGTAATATATATTTGATACTCTTACTAGACAAGAATTGGCATATGATTAGTATTGGCTCAAGTTTCGTTACGTTAGACTAGAAAATTCATCCTTTTCGGGCCAATAAGCCAATTTTCACGTATCTTTGTTTTCTTAAAAATTTCCCATATGTTATGAAACCTTCTTAAACAAATCTCTAATAGTGTTTAAATAATTTCTATCCTTTAGCATATATTCATTTGACCAAAATAGAGTTAGCCAACTATTGCGAACCAGATATGGACCAATTATTCAAGATATGATTTAATAGGATGTTCTTTTAGCCAATTCTAGTTTATGAATTTTAGTGTAAAGTTTTTTTTAAAGAACATATTGGAAAGCATTATATAACATTTGATGTCTTAACATCTTCATTAAAATCACACACCACAACTAGTCAACATTCATCCAAAGACACTTTCAGTAACACATAACAAACTTAACTTATCATATTATCGATCCTTAATTATATGATAAGATTAACTTTATGCCAATTTACAAGTCATAAGTTCATTAGATACTCCAATATTAAGAACAATACATGTTAGAAACAAGTCACACACATAACAACACATGATCTTTAACTATTTCAATATTTAAATCTAAAAAGTATTCTAGGTAAGGGAAGTCGACCTGAGAAGCAACGATGGGAACAACCCCGAGTTTTCAAGAATGGGTGAATCGTTCGAAGCAAAATACTTTGGAGAAAGAATTCCAGGAGATGAACCATACCTTAAGTAGAACTTAATCTACGAGGCCCACCTTGAATGAACCCTTGATGAAACTTGAAATTCGTCAAAGAATTTTTCTGTTTTTTTGGCCTTTTGTTCCAATATTTTTTGTCTCACGCTCGTTTTTTGTTTTTAGTTGTGAATTTGTTTCAGTGTGAACGTGGGGTTTTTTCGGATTAGGAAACTGAACTTGACTTAATCAACTAGTGTTTAATAAATAATAAATTAATTCACCTATACTAAAAAAAAACCCCCTAAGTTAAACTAAAACATAGGGAGAATGTTGACTAAACCTAAAATCTAAAATTTTGTTGTTGACTATGGTGTAGGTCAACACATTTGACTTTATATGAATTAATTAAAATCCGGAATTTAATAATTTAGGGAACTAGGGTAAGTACTTAAAGTACCCTTAAGTCATTCGAACCATAATGCAACCATTAGGGACCATCCAGGTTAAGTACTAAGGATGTTTCTTGCATTATTCTAGGTTCGCATAAGAATTTCGGTTTACCCCTGTAATTTAATTAATTAGATGGGATAATTTAATATTTAATTAATATCTAGGAGTAATAACTAAGTAAACTAAGTCGTTTTATAACCCATAACTAATGCTTGTGGACCAATCTAGGTTAAAATAATAGGTGTCTGTTCTTGACTCAACCAAATCTTGAAACTTTTTGTGATTTCGGTTTTGACCCTTTAAATTAATTTATTAATATGACAATATAATAATTAAGTAGCATAGATAAATTACTAAATCATCACTAAGTTTTTAGGACCTTAAACAAACCTTCTTAGACCATCCTAGGTTAGGGGAGTACTAAGTTGCCCTTTATTGTCTAAACCAAAATCTAGAACATTTCATTGTAGTTTTTGTTTTATCCCTTTCAAAATAAATAAATTAATTTGTTAAATAAATTTTAAGTAGGTAACCTACGGGAATTATAAAGTACTCCTTAGTTTATATGGACCATAATAACCTTTTGGCCATGCCTAGATTAAGGTACTAGGTTGTCTCGTTAACTAGTACTAGGGTCGTTGTCAACCCCGAGTTCGGTCCTACGTTGTTCCGGTGAACTACTGGGTCCAATTTGGTTAATCCCTGGTTGATAGTTAGGTAGAGAAGTAGTTTAGAGTCTCTAATTGGTAGGGAGGTGAGCCTTCACATGGAGTGGTCCCTAGTGCCACCTTTTCCCCTAACATAACCTAACGAAAGCGGCTAGGTGGTCCCCTCCTTTTGGCAAGGCACCTTTTTATTTACATGCTTGCACATGTGCTGCACATTGGGTTTGGTTTCCTTCCTACTAACTTATTTTAATTTAATGTTATTTGCGAAATTTTACTTATTTTACAAGGACCTCACTATTGTCTTTGGGCACTGCTTAATTTACATGATCATTTAAGATGGTTTATGCGGATTGTAATAGGCTTAACAATGGATGCCTAGTACTTTATTGAAACTATCATCATAATGGGTTATATTTAGCTTAGGGTTCTTCATTGAGGGTAACATTTTGCAACACAATCTTGGATGGGGTATGACAAACCCCAAAAAGTATATTTCTTTATGGATATAGAAAAATTGGCTAATATTCCTTGCTAAATTTTTTATATATATGCCCAAATTTTCTCTATATTGGGCATTGGGGTGCCTATGTACCCCTAATAGGATATCCTAAGGGCATATTGGCTCTTCATTAGACGTATGATTTTTCGGAATGTTACACCCTAGAAGGGTTAAGTAAGAGTGTGAAACACACTAAATGGCAAGTGCATTGGCATATGATGAAATGAACATTCATGTAATAAGGGTCAGCAATTATGAAGAGCAAATGTGCTAAAGTTAATTAATGTGGTGACAACATGATAAGAGGTTAATGTAAAATATGATAGCATTCTCAAATGAGCCTATGTAATTGTTACCAAAAGGTACTCACCTATGCGAGTGTAAAGTTAATAAAAAGAGCAGTCTATATGAACAATATAATGAAAGTATTGAAGTTAATGCATACTTAATATTAATGATGAGATGAGAAATCATCTAATGAGCTATGACGTCCTCATGCTAGAACCCAGATTCCATGAGTATGAGTTGAATGTAATGGAAATTTATACTAAGCAGCGATAGGCTAGCTATGAGCGTGATTCCTTTCTTAGGGAAGGATGGAGATTCACGTAACTCTCATGAGATGAGACTGTTCGGAATTCTGTGTCTGGGTCTCCTTATATCTCCTAGTCTTTTGAACCTATACAACCAATATAGGGATCTAGCAGGGTTCAATACCCTATACACGCCAGCATGTTTTAGGTCACTCTGGCCGGTGATTCCTCCTATTTTTTGGTGTGTGGCAGACACTGGATTTCAAGATGCTCACATGATCTATGTCGGTTAAAGTTAAAGTTCCCAATCAATGAATGAGGCCAGCCTCAAATGATGCACAAAATGAAATGAATGATACCAAAGGTGTTAGGATAGGATAATCAAGAGTTGCGCTAGATCTAAGTAATGACACTAGGTCATTCTTTATCATTGCACTGCGAACCCGATGAAAGTCTTAAACTACATCCTAGGTATAGCTGGTGTTTACACTAACTTATGAATGTATGAAGTGGAGTAAGGATAAATAAATGAAGTAGACTCTGTGTTTGCTAAATAAGGATCCCTAATTAAGGTCCCATATGTTGAGCCCTCATTTTTGGGAAGTCTTGATGTCAAGTCCATGATTCGAAAGACTCATGGTATATGAACGAGTGATATGGAAGATGTTATGTGCTATACGCAATATGTTATGTGTTATGTGTAAAATGTTATGCGTTGTGTGAAATATGATAAGTATGATGATGCAGGTTAATCTCATGGCATGACTTTCCTAATCCAATTTGGCAAGTACACTGACCTTCCTAATCCAAATTTTGCAGGTTCGCTAACTTTCATAATTCCAAATTTGGCAAGTCTACTGACTTGACTTTCCATAAATCAGGTTGTTAGAAAATAGCTATTCTTATTCATCAATTTCCTTGGTGTGTGATTGAATATAGCCGTACATAGTACAAGTGTGTACTAATGCCATACAACTCTATATATTTAGGTGCAGGCACTTGTAGACGTTGAGCTTACAGGTCGATGCTGAATCTATCCAGATGTGGAGCATTCATCCAGACTTGGTAGTCCCTCATGCATTCAAGGACGCTAGCCCATTCTATCTTAGTTATATGATTTAGCTAGTTAAGTATGTTCCACTAGTGTTTCTATCCCGTTTTTATTTTAGATATTATATTGGTGCCATTTTTGCAAGTATACATTTAATGCAACATTGTACTATTTCTTTCATTTGATGATCTTAATGGTTGATGTTTTATGGTGAATGTATATATGTTTATGTAGAATGAATTACATTCATGCAAAGAAATAAAAAGTTAAATTTTCCGCTAAAATCAACCTAGATGAAGTAACGACGCCGTATGTAGGCTTGTCTACTCATAAGTCAACGACGCCGGTCTCGTCTTGGGTCTATACTCCGGTCATGGAAAATTTGGTATCAGAGTTCTAGGTTAAATCCAAGAATTACGAGTTCACATCAACAACATTGAGTAGTTTCGAAGTCATGGTAGTGAAGTACACCACTATCCTGGATTAGAGACTTCATGATGTGTAGGAAAATTCACTTCTTCTAATCTTATCATGCCTTCTCTAATATTTAATTTCTTGGTGTTAATAGCTTATCTAACATCAACTCTTAAGATTCAGAATGATGAACACGAGTAGAAAAACACAAGATAGATTGGAGGAGCAGCTGCTGGGGTAAATCAAATTCCTCCCCAGGCTCCAGCTTCTAGAATGAAGATGCCTGTTAACCCAACTAGGTTGACAGATGGCGAAGTGAGGACAACCTTGGTACAACTGGCCCAAGCCATAACTTTAAAAGCTCAGGCTATGAAAGCCCAGGCGGAATAACAAGGTTTTCCCAAGGAGAATCCACTTGCCAACACCATGGCTAGCATATTAAGTGAATTCACAAGGGTGAATCCTCCCTTTTACACTGGATCTAAGATTTATGAGGAACTCGAGGATGAGTGTAGGGCATCCATGCTGCATGATAGCATGGACATTTCTAGGCTTATGGTCGATGTCCAACAAGTGGAGGAAAGGAAGAAGAGGAAGCATACTAGCACAAGGAACAGGTCAAGGCAAGCTGAAGAGAATTTTTCAACGAAGCGTAGTACTCAAATCAGGGATAAGCCCAGGTTTAAGAAGGGACGCTCCCACCAAGGGGAGTCAATTTCATCCGAGAGTCGCTATCATAGATATTCCGAGCCAAGAGTTAAGAGAAATAGTGAAGTAGATACACCTCAGGAGAGGCCACCTTGTAGGAAGTGTGTAAAACTTTATGGAGGAGAGTGTATAAAGGGCTCTAACGCTTGTTAGAGTTGTAGTAAACCGGGTAACATGATCAAGGATTTTCCGCATATGAGAGGTAAAGAAAAAAGGAAGGAGAAGTTCAACTGAATTATTTAAGTGAAGAGGCTCTAAGAAAGCAACAATTCTTCGCACTAAAGACTGGGGGGAGGGTTAGGGATAGAGGTATCTCAAAGAAAGTCTTTCATACCCGTTACGATCATTACGAGTTTCTAGTTATCTCATTTGGTCTCATTAATGCACCTGCTGCATTTATGGATCTCATGAACATAGTCTTACTTAAATACCTTGATTCTTTTGTCATAGTATTCATTGATGACATTCTCATATACTCTAAAAACAAGGAAGACAATGAACAAAATTTGAGACTAACCTTGCAGGTACTTACACAACATCAGTTGTATTCCAAATTCAGCAAATGTAAATTCTGGCTAAGATTAGTGACCTTCCTGGGTCATGTTGTGTCCGTAATATATCATGTTTAAACATTATTTTTAATGCTTTTTCCTTAAGTTTAGTGTGCTTCCAAAAGCCTTTTTGTATTGATTTTTATGTAAGTTTCTCCTTATTTGCAGGAAATCTATCCAAAGATGAATGCGGAACTTTTTGAGCAAGAAAAGCAGAAAAGTCACCACCTACGGAGTTTGTGACGGTCCATAGGTTGCATCGTAGTAAAGCTGTTGAAGGAAGATGGGGAAGTCTGACCTAGTGTGGGGATACGGAGTCCATAACGGACGTATAGCGATGACAACCAAAATCGGTCTAGACGATGACGTCGTATTGCGGTTCATGGTTCATCGTGAATGATTATGAGAGTGTCAGTCCCAGCGACCCAAATTTCCAAAGAAGTGTAAGCGTTATGGAACGGAGACCCTCGATTAGACGTCATTTCTTAGAACGATCCACATACCTGTTCGTCGAGGTAATGAAGAAAGCAGCAGAAGAATTTTTAAAGTATAGGATAACGGAGGCCATGGCACCCCGTCGTGACAACAATGTTCCGTCAGGAGGTCTGTTGACTCAGACTCTTTTTGACAAATTTTCAGCAATTAGAATCCTTATTTTATTAGGTTTTTGTTTTTTATAAATAGTTCGAAAAACCTCATTTTTGGTGTTAGACTATCTTCTGTTAGACTCTTTGTTAGTAGATTCTTTCATATTAGCATTTTTGTTTGTTAGAACTTTTAGGAGATCTGAGTTCTCTTGTTCAAGTATTGAAGATTAATCAGCCAATGTTACACTTTTGCGGAATTACTTGTTGGTGATTTGTTGATTAATAAGTGAAATTTTCTTGGATTTTATTCTTTCTCATTAAAGAAGGTAAGTGCATCAATTCTATATTACAATATAGAATATGTGATTTGACTATGGGTAACTTACTCCATAAGAGGGTTGTGGGACCATGGGTGAATAATGATGTAAAATCTAATAAAATAATAATTCATAATAGTGTCTTGCCATGTGTATTGCATAATTTTTTGTTTTGAAGCCTTTTAACGGATAATGGACAACGTTAGAAGTCGCCTTAATGCTACTTGCCAGACCAGGGGGGTGGAGTAGTAATGGGAAAAGAATATTCAACATAGATTTCGTGTACACTAATCTAATAGTCATAGTGTTAATTGGGTACGAGGTAATAACTAGTCAAATGCCGAATACAATGCTAATATGAAGGTAAGGTAAGGGTTGTTATAGCAACAACACGTGCCGAGGACCAAGTGCGGAGTGAAATTTTTACATACCGGGACCAAAGGTTATAGAAATACATAACTTATAACCTTTGCCAGTCAAGATCCTAGAAAGAATTGTTAAGTTAAAATTATTCAGTTAGGAACCTGCGGGGAACCTTAAACACTACATTACTTGTACTAATTGTTTAAATCTCAAGATTGATCTGTTAGTTTTGTTTGTTTACTTTAATTTAGACAATTTAATTCATTAATTAGAGATAAAACCCCCTTTATTGTCTTTTGTTTTCTAAGGAAATAATTGACGTAAATAATAGTAATAATGAGTAAATAAGCTGAACTATTTTCCCGTGGGAACGCTCCCAACCTCATTAGTTGGGTTATTTACTGATACAATAACGTCACTCTATTTCGGATATAAGTTTCAGCATTATAATTTTGGCGCCGTGCCGGGGAAGGGGAGCGAAAGTAGCTTTTAGATTACATACCCGTAGTACTAAGTTTTAGTCAATTGGTTCTTGATTTCTATTTGCTTTGTTTTATTCTGCAGAATATCTTCCTTGTATTCCAAATACACGGGAGCAAGAGGAACCCTTGTTTCCTATGATCACCAAATTAGAGCGTACACATAAGCAATTGAATCAAAACATGGATATTAAGGATGATGATAAAAACCAGAATCCCAGCTCCAGTTGATGTTCAGGGTTAGTTATTACCCAATTATCCGAGTGAAACTCAACAAAAGGGACCAAAATCCCGTCCACGACATCAAAGAATTACTAAGAGGTTATTATGATACTATTGCAGACATGTGATGGCACCTATTTGGCCCCCTCTACCACAGGCACACCTTTGTGGTAATAGGCGTCTAAATGCCAAATGCTCACTGCTAGATGTTTGTTTGTTTCAGGCCTAACTTCTGAGAACCACAAGCCCATATAGCCTAAGGTAAGGGAAGTGTGTAAAAGTTGTGTGGGGAGGCTATGATTTTGATTTTGATTGTAAAGGATAAGAGTATTTCTCTTCTGACAGGAGAGGCTTCTATTGGATCACTGAGCTCCCTTAAACTCCAATATTCACTGGAACCCAACTAGGGAGTTTTCTTAGCAGGCTGATACCCGATCTCAATGAAAATGAAACCACAAATACAGAGTGGACAAATTGGGCACTACTAGGAGAGTCATTAGTAGTTTCCCATGGGATAGATTCACTTCATTTATAGAAGTGTCCCCAATCACCGCATAGATGTGAGTCACTGAAGGAATACTTCTATCGGGCCGACAACGATGATAGCTCAAAGCAATCATTAGATTAATGTAGAGGGGGTTGTTCTTATGGGGAGTGTCCTTATGAACGAGATTGCCAAAAAATTAGAGAAAATCTACTGCGAATAATAAAGATTGAGGAAGTTAGTACTAGATGGGCTATACTGGGTAAATTACCTTCGCGAGCAATCCAATCACAACCCAGCCACAGCTGAGATTTGTGAAGAGATGGCCTCGATTAGACTAAGCTTAGGGTAGCGTATTAAGCATGACAGTGGGGGTGCCGAAAAGATAAATGCTAGTTAACTCTTGTCTAACCACCACCACCATAACGTGATGCTATTATGCGGAAAGGAAAATTCTATGCGGTTAAATGAGCAGACGGGGGTTTTCGGACCGAGTGCCCAAGGCTGAGTAGTAGAATCAGGAGAATTGGCCACCAAAAGTCAAGGAAACCCAAGGCCGCGATCTATGGTAAATCTAACCGTGAGGGTCATTTGTCTGAGGATGGAAACTACAACCGCCGACAACAACTTCAAAAGGTGGTAACTTATGTAACAGAAATGATAGGACTTGGCCCTATATCCTTCTTCAAAATTGTGAAGTACTATAGGGTGGTGGAGATGGTGGGGGAGATAGTAGGCCCGACTTGAGCGATATGTTTCACAAAATGATAAGCCGAGGTCCGGTCGATGCTAGTGATGATCACATTAATGATTTAGGCGAGTGATTTAGCGGGTATTGGGAGCAAGTCGATTACCCCACATGCAATATCAATAAGAACCAGCTTGAGTGTGAATGGACCCAATTATATGCGACTGTGAACACACGGCAACAGGCACTCTTCATAGCAACACTGTCCACAATACCAAAAAATGATGGACAGTGCATAGATAACTAACTACTCGTGGTGGTAAGACAACATTGACCACTATGTCGTCAATAAGGAAATGGTGATAAAAGATTAATGATAAAGTAGATAGAGGTTAGTGTTGAATTAGAAGATAACACTGCGAAAAAGATGTGTAGTGTCGATAAAGGTAACTTCCCATGCCTAGGACACCAAACCACCCCTTTAGTCAAAGATTAGTCAAAAATATCGAGAATGCGTAAATAAGGGCGTTTATACAATAATGTTTGAAGCAACTTTCTATCATGTCTCTTTGTTAGAATATCTAGAAACAAATGCCGGGTTATGCAAGTTTAGAAAGATCTGGGAGTTTACAAAGGAAATGACGGCCGGTCATTTGAGGATGATGATAGAATGCCCATTATTGTAGTGCTATTGCTACAAGATCTCTAGTACAAAATGAAAGATGAAAGAAAGATATTGTGGCGTTCACTATTCCTTGTAATGTGGGAGTCATTACATTTTGCCCGTAAGCATAGCGAATTATATCATCTAGAGGGCAAGCATAAATCTCATGCCCCTCTAGATTTATTTACAAGAAGTTGGGTTTGGGAGACCACAGCCCACTGCGATCCGGTGCTACTGATGGTCACAAAGACCTCGAACAGTCAAAAGGCATATAGGGATATCCAAGATGTGCTGGACTAGTAAAAAAAGGGGAGTCGTTCATAAGTCGTTCTATTTCCTGTAGATTTTGTTCATTCTTGATTGTGACGTCATTTTTGGAAGTGTCCGCGCATTATTATTGCGAGGCCCATTCCTCGCTAAGGGTTTTAGAGCCGGTTGGTGGAGCTAGGTTGATATGGAAATGGGGCCGATAAAAATTTAGGTTGAACAATGAAGAAGTGGACCTTCACCATTTGAGGTCCATGAGGCAGAGTAGTGAGCTCCAATCGGTATTGCCCTAATATCCTTTACAAAGAAAAAAAGATGCAGAAGTACCATAACCTAACAACTGAAAAAATGAGAGTTTTGGTTGGCGAGTTGGTAATTCTATAATATTTTAGGTCGTGACCCTTGTTTTCCGGGCCAAGATCATGTACTATGGACTGGGCTTACTGAGGTACCCAACTATTCCCTCATGGAGCATTTGGGTTGGAAACACAGGAGGGTGTGCCGGCTCTAAGGTGAATGGACAACAAAATAAAACTCCATTTTGGGCATGCTTCGGCCCGAATGAAGTGATCGGGCATGTACCATCTTGATGAAGGGCTGAGTAATCAAGTCCTCAGTCGTGCCGTGACTTTAAACAGGCGCTGTTGCTGTGATTCGGACGGCCAACCCAATACATATAGTTTTCTTTCTAGTAATGATAGCATTTTCTACTAACGGGTTTTAGATTTGTAGGCACATCACCAGGAAATTCTGCAGAAAATCACTTTGCACCAGTCACTGACGGATACATCGACGGACTGTCACGCACGCGATGGCCCGTCGCATGAATCTGTCATGCCAGGTACGTCTTCATTTATTTTAAAAATTAGGGCACACGCGATGGAAACAAGGATGGATCATCGCAACTATGACGGACTGTCGTCGGGGACTCGTTACGTCATAAATCAGCATACCCGACCCGACCCGGCTGGAGTATTTTAAAAATTGTTAACATTTAAAAAACCCCACCCCTTCATTTCACCCATTTCCTTCCCTCTTTCTCCAATTTCCCTCCCTTTAAAACTTCCAACTACCTACCTCTCTTCTTTATTAACTGATCAGTTCCCCAAATCCCCAATTCCTATAATCCACTCTCTACTGGTCAGATTCTACTTCTGTGTTTCTGTTCTTCAAAACCAAGTGCCTCATTTGCTTGTCTTTCTAATCTTCTCAGGTATTTGTCTCTGATGTCTAACCATGTACATTGCCATTTTTAGTTTTTTCAATTAGTAGTAGCTATTTATTTTTGGTGGGTCTCATTCTCTACCCTATTTTTTCTGACCGTAGGTGAGAATCCATGAATTGTTTGTTAAAACTCGAGAAATATGGGCTTAGCATTGCTTAGTTTGCTAGGTATTTGGCGTTACACAAATGTAGGTTAACACTAAGTATTCATTTGAGTCATGGGGATGATGTAGCTCCTAAGTTCATCATGAATGACAGAAGAGACCACGATGAGGACTTCGTACCCATGCGACCATCATAGGGTATGTTCCACACCCACCCCCACCCACGACGTCTGCTTTTGCTAAGTGTCCACCAACGGACACATGCTATGGACCGTCGTTACCACGATGGTCCATCCAGCACAACCAATCTTTTTGTCAGAGACCCTATTCCTAAGGGTCCCCAACTTTTTCTAAGTGTCCTCTAACGGACATCTAAGACTTATCATCATACCCGCGATGGTCCATCCTACACAACCGTTCTGGTTGTCAGAGACACTTGTCCTATGGGTCTCCAACTTTTTCCAAGTGTCCTCTAACGTACATCTACGATGGACCGTATACCCTCGACAGTCTTTCCTGCACAACCGTCATGGTTGTCAGAGACCCTTGTCCTAAGGGTCTACATACTTTTTCTAAAATGTCCTCTGACGTACAACTACAATGGACCGTCATACCCTCGCCAGTCCGTCTTGCACAACCGTCATGGTTGTTATAGACCGTTGTCCTAAGGGTCTCCATTTTTTTTCTAAGTGTCCTCTGACCGACATCTACGACGGACTGTCATATCCTCGATGGTAATGGTAGAATTTAGACACACGCCATGTAGGCACATTGTTAAGGATCATGAAGAGCTTATTTTGTGATGTAGTCTCATTCTTTAACTAGAACTACTTCCCTTACCATACTCACTTGGAGCTACCCTTTGTTCTCATAGAGTAATTTACACTTAAGGTTCATAAAAAAGAGTTCCATATCAATTTCATAACCCAATTACATTCACCCTACCAAAGAAAGGTCCAGTAGGGAAACCTCACAATGGCCACAACAAAATAATCATGACTTTCCTTAGGATTAATATGACTCCATTCATGCCAATCAACCTTTATTCTATCATTCCTTTTCTTGAAGGATACCGTCACGGCTTTTGACTTCAACATTCATAACCTTACCACTAAGTTAAAGGTTTCACATAAAAGACCCTCTCAACATCATTTAATGTCACATATAATTGATACATACATTACTAAGAGGGGGGGGGGGGGGGGGGGGCCTTTATCTTCCTAAGTCAAGGCATTTCAGAATGCACATTGCTACATGCATCAAGTAGTGAAAAGAAATTCAACCAAGACAAGACATCACATAGTTCACTTTAAATCATATTACATGTCATTCTAGAAACACATCGAAATAACTCTTACATCTTCAAGTCATACTTATACACTACCATATCATCATCAAGATGCCATCAGAAATTGTATAGTAAAGTAGGATAAACCTACATTAAACACTTATACTATACACACAAAGATAAAGTAATAGGGTCTAAATGATCACCTATTATGATACTGAATCATCCCCCTCATGTAGTTGCCGACAAGGCCACATGCTATCATAATCACTTAAATACGCAAAACAAGGCACATCCAATTGCAATTAAAGGCACATTAACACCTCCACCATAAGTTGGACCATACAAAACAAAAACATAAATTAATTCTAATAATATAAATAAAGTGAATGATGGTGGCATACCACCACTCCATCCTCAATACATTCAATCCAATGTCAAATCACCCAATTCGATTCTTCATAAGCCCTTCCTCATGCCCAGCAAACCAACAATTCAATATTAATTATCACAATGATTCAATGAAAGTAGGTTCAATTAAACTACCATATTCATCAATATAATTACAACTAGTATCAATTTAGTAAAATTATTACATCAATCAATAGACCATAGAAAAACTACACTAGAAGTCATCATAAACATTATATCAAAAACATTATAAGCCATAACATCGTCAAAAATAAGTCATCAAATTAATGGTTCATAGGTTAATTGAGTTACCCAAATCGTATAATTAATACATATTTAATTAACATTCAATGATAAAATCCATAATGCAAGAAACCAATATGGATCATGAATAGACATTCATTTTGAAAAACATAGAAAAATCTTTAAAGTGGGCCCATTTATGAATAGAGTTTCAAGATATAAAACGCATAAGTCAATGAATCCAACTCTCCAAATTGATCAAGAATATCCACTCAATTATCCTATCCAAACCCTTCCTTGAGTTTTGGGTCCAATGGAGTTTTAGAGAATTTCTAAGGGATTTTCGGTTTTGATTTTTGAAAAATGATATATTCTATGTGTTTTATACATATAAACATATTTAAAATATCCAAAAGACCCTTAAGGAACCTATAATACCCATTTTTGGATGTCGGGTGAGTTTACAAGTTTACCCCTCAACTTAACATTGACTACACGCAGGGAGACAGACCATCGACGACCCGTCCCTTGACAAACGAACCATCCTGCTGGTCTATGGTATGGTACAGAGGCTTGTCTTTGGTCAATCCTCTTCTATGAATAAGTCACAAACAATGAGACCCTACAAACGTGGCATCGAATGACCCACTTGGTGTCGATTGCCTTTGTTGTTTGGGCTGTCTTGGACAGTCTTAGGCACTCTAGAAGGGTCCTTACTCAAGAACCCTTGGATAGGACTTGGGGATGTTTGAACGAATTTTTTCAACTCAAACATGATTTTATACGATTGTAGGACCCCTCATATGAATTTTATCCAAAACGAACATGTAAAACTCGAAGAAAAATGCCTAGACACACAAGGTCATTTCAAGGCAAAACTTTCAAACGTCATGGACGTTCTTGGATGTTTTAACTCCAAACTACTCAAAACTTTACTCATACCATATACACCATAATAACTCATATAATTACCTTATAACCTCATGAATAACACATAAATACACAAAACCACATATGAGACACATAGGTTACTTAATCATCCGTTGACGTTTGACTTCAAATGCACCTAAACTCTTAGACACTGACTCAATACCATATTATAGGCCAATTCAGGATATTAGACCATCATTGAAACCATGTTACGCTCTAGTTAACTTAAGTTATATTCGGGATCTTACAATAAGAGACCGTTGATAAATGGTTTGATTGATTGGGAGTTGTTCAAAGAGGATTTACTAGATATGTTCTTTTCCCTAGAGTGGAGGGAGAAGAAAATGGTTGAAATCATGAACCTTCTTCAAGGAAGAATGAGTCTTCAAGAGTAGTCTCTCAATTTTACCCAATTCTCTAAATATGCCCCAATCATGGTAGCGAAACCTAGTGATAGGATGAACAAATTTGTGATGGGAGTGTCTAGCTTGGTGGAGAAAGAGTATCGTACGACTATGCTTCTTAATGACACGGACATTTCTAGGATCAAGGTGTATGCTCAACAAATTGTAAGTCCAAAATTAGGGATATAGGGCAAGATGGTAAGAGGCCTAAGACGGATGATTCTAGTCACCAAAAGCCTAAGTAGATGTTCTTTCACCAAGATTCTTCCATAGGGAACAAGGATAGGGATCCAAACAGACATTCCCAAGGTGGTGGCCATACTTTTAAGAGGAATACATGTGATTCTTGTGGAAATCAACATTTGGGTAAGTGTCTTGCCGTAACGGATGGTTGATTTGCATGTAGTTGTCACAGCCGGGTCCTAGACCCTAGATAAGACTGGCGTCGTTAACTTCTTAGAGGTTCCAAACAAGCCTCTTCCTATATTTCATCACAATCATACAGTAAAATTTAGCTAAAAATTTAAAACAATTTAACTTTACTGAAGTGTACTTAGACTTCATATAATTTCTGCATAAGAGTGATAAACTAATAGCTCAAAATAGACAACCATCAAATAACAAATTGAATAATTGAAAGGAAGAATTCATAATATCATTAATAGTTGCCAAACCGGCCTTAATATAGAAGCTTGAACAAAGGTTTGAAAGAAATCTAGGAGACAACATCCACTAGCTATGTCAATTTACTAAGCTAGAATCTATAGTGTAGCATCCTCGAATCAAGAGGACCTACGACAGGTTTGGGAGGACTAGTCAAAACTTTTCAACTGATCTTCAATTTTCTTCAAGGACCTGCACCTATAAAAATAGTAATTGTATTGGGTAGTACACATTGACTATGTATGGTTGTAGGACACACTAACACATATAGACTAGCTGATAACAACCTCTTCCATAGCAACCCATGCCATTTTGAAAAGTGAAGTCACTTTACTCCTAACATTATTTATAATCGATGCTATGAATATGAAATATTTTCATGGCATTAAAGCACACAAATCATTTTTTAATTACATAAGAACCTTGCAATATTGAACAATATTTAAGAACAATTCCAACAAAAATTAATATTTTGCTCCCCCTTATGTCGAGATCTCCTCTCCAGACTTAGTTTATTTTTCAGTTTCTTCTTCTTTTTGTTGTGTAGTTCAATGATGTCCTTTGATCAAATGATTTACTTATGAGTGCGGTGATTCATTGTAGTCCCATTCCTACAATGAATTAAGTAAGTTTGTTTTTCAGTCTCTTCTTCTTTTTGTTGTGTAGTTCAATGATCTCCTTTTTATCCTATGTTTTACTTATGAGTGCGGTGATTCATTGTAGTCCCATTCCT
Organism: Solanum habrochaites; assembly: GCA_027704765.1. Lineage (NCBI taxonomy): Eukaryota > Viridiplantae > Streptophyta > Magnoliopsida > Solanales > Solanaceae > Solanum > Solanum habrochaites. Next base: position 40,016,495 of record JAKWJA010002489.1, on the reverse strand, counting down.
ACAATTAATTGAGTAAGTAATCCAAAATACTAAGCAAATGATTTGACTACGTTTCTTACAATATATTATTTCCATTCTTATTAAATTGGGCATGAAGTCTTTATAAGAAAATCTTTATAGGCTATGCCCATTATTCGATCATTTGCATAATATAAAGAGGTTGGGGAATATATTTATTGTTTATGCCCATTATTTGACATTTTGCTCCTACATTGGCATGAGCAAATAAATGTAAAACTTTCATTCTTATCAAACACTGAGATTTGACCTATACGTATGTTTTGCTTACTTAGTTCACCTTTGAACTTACTTTTCTTCTTTTGATCTCATGTTTCACTTGAAATGGTAGTTGACTTACATATTCTTTAAGGACTGGGCATTGGGATATTTGTGAAATGCCTAAGAAGTGACTTGACATATCTTAGTCCAACCTTCATCTTTGGTCCCCTATGCGAAACCCCTCATTTCTAGTCATCTTTCTATAGTTCTTTCTTTTTTACTTTGTTAAATAAATTTGTAGCATTTAACCGACATGGATCATGCGAGCTAACATGAAATCCAGTGTCTTCCCCATACTGACAAGAGGTGGTTCACCGGCAAAAGATAAACTGAATACTTCGTAGCTTTCTTAGGTGGATCAACTAGCTAATAACCAATGTTGGCGACGTAGTTCAAAGACTAGGAGAATTTGGAGAACCTTATCCACCTTGGTGGTAGTCTCATCTCATGAGTCTTACATGTTCTTGCACAAGCTCATTACTAGTCTATCGATGCTTGGCTCAATTTCTTATACTTTACAAATTGTAGAGTTGAATCATACATTGTGGAATCTTGCTTATAGTATGAGGTATGCTTAGCACATTGGATGAATTCTAATACCTTTTTATACTTGATGAATGTGAAGATAATCTTATATTATCATTATGGTGTGAATGAGTCTTGTCTCATGATTTATAATACTCTCTTATGTTAGTATCTTTAACATAATTGTTTAGTGCAAGTGAGACTTGTCTCACTTCCTTTAAAACTTCATTCTATGTCAAGTTAATGATCATAAGCTTTACGTTATTTTTTCACTACAACCTTATCTTGTGCAACATTATTGGTAGTCTTGTTCCATTCTTATGAAAGTGTAAGGATTTATTCAAGGTGCTACGATGTCACAAGTTCTCATTTAGATGGGGTAGCTTGGGACTTGCTCCCAATCATTGGCTATACCCATGTTATGGAATTCATTGAGTTATAATTGTCAAACAATCTTTATATGTATTTGGATTCACAAGAAACATCATAATTACATTGCTATATAATATTGGTATGGCGTAGTAACTTCGGTCAACTCTATATCTTTTTTTTTGGAGATAATATTGCTAGCCAATATATCGGCATAAACCAAACTTTCAGTAAACACTTGTTATGATATTATCACCAGACAGTCAATTAAATTAATGTAATAACTATGGTAATCTTATCATTTAAAGCAAGCCAACTTTTAACATTTTTTTTATTAGATCATAAGAACAATTCAGTGCTTTGTTTGTCCAAACTATAAAGTTGATTTGGCAATGAATATTTATTAACTAGCTTTGATTCTCATTCTTCTTTCTTCATGGAAACATTGCATTCCAAACACTTACAAACATATTTATTGTAAAACAGAAACAGTAAGCTAAACCTTCATTCCTTTCAACAGGAATTTAATAAACGACATATAACAGTATCATCTTTTTTAACACAATTAGGAAGTAATATACAGATTTAACCTAAGGTTTCATTCGACCATTATCAAATCATAGAAACCTCAACAGATGATACAGTAGGCCACATCCCCACAACATGCTCGAGATTTCATTATACCATACTATATAATCGGAAATAGGGATAACTAGGGAGATGGACATTCGATTAGTTCTTTGGGAAACCCTAGTTTTAGTTTTTCTTAAATTCAAAAACCATGTGAAAAAGACTCTAGGGAAAGAAATACAAGAGAGGAAAAAACCATACCGTATAAGGAATGAATCTCGAAGATCACACTATTCTTTGCAACAAAATCTTGAAGAGTTGCATTGAAATCGCCTAAGAAGAAACCGAGAGAAATTTTCTATTTTCCTTACGTTTTCTTCACTATTTTTTAGTCGTGAGTTTCTTACGTAGTTAAAAGTGAGTCAAAGTCTTAGGAAATGAATACTGACTAATCCAACTTAGGAAAAATAACTTAATTAAATAAATCAATTTGCTTATTACCAAAATGCCCCTCCTGATTTGGAAATTCTGTAAAGTTTTCTAGGGTCTGGGTATATGGCACGATTTTAATTCCTAATTAATTTTCTAATTAATTCACTAAATTTACCTATGGTAATTACTAAAGTACCTTTAAGTCACTTACGGACCATAACCACCCTTTGGAGCATCAAAGGTTAGGTTATCGGGATGTTTCTTTCGTTCTCTGCATACCGGCATTGAGTGAGAATCACGTAATGAATCCGGCCATTGTCGCGGAAGGAGGAACCAGTATGTTCTCAGATAGGAGTGGCACATGGATGATGAGAGGTGAGATGCTCCGACTAGTGTACCGATTAGGTCTTAGGATTTGGGTCAACTAATTAGGTTTATTTAGTAGTCATAGGTTATTTAGCTAGTTATATAAGTTAGTTAGAGCCTAATATTTGTTAGGAAGCTAGGTCCCACGTGGCTTTAGAAGTACACACGCCTTGCTCCTAACTGCCCTAACAAAATTCGGTAGGGGCTTGGTCACTTGGTATTTTGCACATGTTCTTGCACATGACTTTTATGCTCATTTCTTATCTAAGGACCCTCACTATGTCCTTGCAAACTTCTTAATCTACATGATCAATATGATCATGTTCCGTTTTCCGTAGATTTGACACTTGGATGCCTCGTACCTAATGTGTATAATATGAAGTCAAAATTTTATTTTAGGGTCTTCATTTCAGGTACAATTCTTAAACAATCTTGGATTAGAGCATTTGAATATCAAAGTATATCTTAATACATAGAAATTGGCTAACAACCTTAAGCCAATATTCTCTAACATGCCCTATATTACTCAATATTGGGCATTTAGATACCTATGTACCCCAATACATATTCTTCATACCTAATAGACCCTTCACTAGACAAGTACATTTTCTGGAATGTTATAGTGGTAGTAAGGGCCACAAAATGAGGTACTTCCCAAAAATCAAATAAATATGGAAATAGGTCAATGAAGCTCCTCAAGGTTGTTTATATCCCAATTCTCCAATGAAGAATCCTCCATATGGGATGGAAGCTACGAAGGAGAACTAATCCGGAGTTGATACTGTAAGACTCCCAAAGTGAGTTAGGGTGTATAGAGCCTCACCTTTTCCTATAATCTTGTTAACATGTTAATACAATGCTTTAAAGTGTGCTTGGGTGATTTGAAGTCATTTTGAAGTCAAACATCAAGGGAGGACCAAGACGTTCGACGACTAGTCACCAATGGGGGCCTATGTATTTTTATGATCTTATGTGTGTGTCATGAGCTTATTAAGTCTTAAAATGAGTTATATTGACTTTAAGAAGTGTACACATTTTCATGAATTTTGGAAGTCAAATGTCCAAGAACGTCTAAGACGTTCGAAAGTTAGCCCTTGAGACATTCATGTGTGTCTTGAGTGTGTCATGCATGTTTGGATATGTTTTACATGTTTCATTTTGGTGAAACTTGCATGGAAGATCTAAAACATAATAAGGTATATATTCACATTGAAAACGCCCGGATATGACTTCCCAAGGGCCCCGTAAAAGGGCCCAGAAGAAGGACCCAAGGGTTGTCGAGATACTACCTTGGCAGTGTCAATCAACTGAACCAATCGACACCCCGTTTGTTGAAAAATTGACCTTCAATGGGGGTGTACTTGATTCTCACTTATCGTGGATAAGGCTCAGCCAAACAATCATCCATGATCCCACCGAGTGTAGCCACAGACGTCTCATCGATGGAGCTACTGGCCGTCGATGGTGGCCTGCAACTACTGCCTAACGACTGTTACATTAAAGAGGTGAATGGGAACCCCACGCCCTAACCTTAACCTTAAAGGTTAATTTGGTTATTCTTAGGTGTATTTAAGGTATAAAACCGTGATCAACCCATTCCCAAGCAAATTCACTCAAATTAGACTTTTCCTCCAAAACCAATACTCTCTAGAAACCTCCGTAGAAGGTGAAGCTCAAGAAAATCTTGGATATTTGATATCCATGGATTATTTGTAAATATTTAGAGGTTTTATTCTAGATAAAGGTATGGTGATCCATCGTCTCTAAATAAACATTCACTTGGAGAGTTAATCTCAATGTTTTCAAAGAAAAAATAAGATCAAGACATGAGTTCTTTATCAAGACGTTTTCAAAGTCTTAATCATGATTAAATGATGTTAATTTATTGGTTTTAATGTAAATTTCAATCCAATTGCATTATGAACCCATGTCCCTTCTCAAAATCGATTTAGCCCTTGCATGGGCATTGTGCTCATGGCTTGTTATTTATTTAATTATGATACTATTACGTTGAATTTCTTATGTATACTATTTATTATGTATACTGATGGTGAATTTTTGATGAATGATCCAGTTGGATCAATGTATGAAGATTTGATAGCGACTAGCCTATGCCTCTATGTGATCACTGTAACATTGCCATTATAATGCATGAATGATGAATTTGATTATGTTAATTTGATTAGTAACCACTTTATATAAAGTATATATATTATGAATTATATGTAAAGGATCCAATGTCGATCAAGGCTTGAAGAGGAGAAGACAAGTATTGCGCATGTACTTCTATCTTCTATAACTTGCAATAGTTCTATATATCTCGACTCCAGCTAATTGGTCATGATTGGTATAGGGTTTAATTTACTTTATAGTAATGCCTAAATATATTATAATTGCATTATGTGGTAGTATACATTTGTGGATTGATGCTTTAAGACTTGATCTCTAATTACTCTCTATTGTAATTCTATAATGCTCATTGTAATCTCGATTTCTTTGCAATTGTAGTAGGATTTTGTTTTTGCCATGATAGCTTTAAATACTTCCTTATATATGTATTATTTATTAATTGTGAGTATGACTAATTGATAATCAAAGTGAGGAAGAATTAGTAAGAGATTAACATCCCTTCACATTCTATAAATTAATGATGTAGTTGACTTAATATGGTCTCAATCTTGTTTTGATTAATGTATGATTTATAATTGATAATTATGTCCTTAGCTACCGCCCTAGAAATAAACTAATGGTGAAATAAGATTGATGCTCAATGCATTTTAATTTTGTTAAAGAGTTATGCCCTTCTACTTTCTAGTATGTTGGTGATGTATTGTACTAGTTGTAGCACGGTTTTGTAGTGTCCTATGCATGGTTTCTTTTATTATTAAAGCATATTTAGCTATCCTTATATTTGTTTTTTTGGAATTGGTATGAAAGGAAGTATTAATGGGTCAATGATGACCAAAGGCAAAGGATTGGTTAAGATTTGCCTACTTCTCTACTTCTCCACTTCTTATAGTATTGTTGATGAAGGACTTGTATGACATGTATGTGGTATGGTTCAACTTATGGTCGGGGGTGGCGGGTGTTTGATTGATGGTAATTTATATATGTGTTGATATTTGCCTTGAAGGAAAAAATTGAATGAATATAAGAATGTGATGGTATGATGATCACCTTTGTGTAACTTTTTTTGGGGGGGGGGGGGGGGGGGGGGGCCTAGTCTTCTACTCTAGTTGGGAATAGATGTTATGTTACTATTGTGATAAGCATGAGATGATTATTTGGGGGTATGTGTGTGTTGCCATTAATGAAGATTAAGGAATTAGGACCCCTTCCTATGTACCCCTATGTGAATGCATGGAATAGCAAAAAAGATTAGGAGTCTTAATGTAATATGAAGCCTTGGGCTTCTCCTATGCTAATTTTTGTGGTGTTCCTTTACCGTGTCAATGCGTGAAAAGTAGTAATGTGGTCTTAAGAGGGTGGCTGCCTCAATGTGTGTTGAGCCGTTATGTGATCATATGACCAAGACACACACCCTCACTATACATGCCATGCTTTTAACACGTAGTATAGGATCATAGTGTCTACTGAAGATGTGTTCTCATTATTCACTTGCGGTCTAGTACTAGGCATGTTTAAGCTTAGTCTATGAAAAGTATGATATGTGGTACTTAACTAGGATGACTTCCTAGGTTGTGTACTAGTATGGCAAGGGTATGGGACCTTTGTTTTATTCATTTACACATGTGTACCTTGATAGGATAGTTTCTAGTTTTAGGGATTTATGTACAGTTGGATATGGAAGGCATGAGTTTGTACGAAACATGTCTCATATTCGATATTGTGAAGTATGTGGTATGAATGAGACATGATTATACCTAGATTCTAAATGTATTTATATGAAATCATGGATCATATAGTTACACTTGTACACTTATGGATGAACGTAGTAAAGTATGAACATATGTTGTCTAAAAGTGTTATGTGAAAGGTTTGCTCACATAATATAGGTTGATGAAAGGACTTTTCGTGTATAACCTATGAGCTAAGCATATCGGGAGTAAATCTTCTAAAGCCTAAATTTTATAATGTAATGTAATAAATTCTTTTAATAAAAGGAACTTACCTTAGTAGCAAGTGACCTTGCAGATGAGGGGTATTTATTTCCATTGTAGGAAGCTAGGTCACCATAAACCTCACGGGGTGGATGGACTCATGACCGAAAAAGGGGTGTTAGACTGATGTTTTCATGATTCCCCCAAGTTCCATAACTATGTTGACCCATAGGTTCTATCAAGTGATATGACCTAATATGCTAGCTTGATACTCGTGTCTTACCTAGTCAAGTAAGGCACCCTCTTTTGGTGTGAGGGGATGACACCAAATTTCATGGTTGGCTCATACGGTCATATTGTCGACTAAGGTTATAGTTTCCCTATAGTAAAATGGACAATGGATGTAATGTAAGGAATCGAAAAGGATAACCTAAGGGTAGTTGCTAGTGTAGGGGTGGGTATGGCACTTACCTATGTATTGCACACGGGACTCTTGAGGGAAGAGTCCTAAGGTGTTATAATTAATGCATGCGACTATGTATGTCGTTCCTAGCATGACTTGTAGTAATTGTCAATTGTTGTGATGAAGTGCATGTGGACTTCTAATGGATCTATGTGTGTGGTATGGTGCCTCTATTGCACTTGTTGGTCTAATGACTATGTAATGAGTTTTTTTTTGTTTGTGCGTTGAATTGAAGGTGTCTTCAATTAATTGTGATGTCGATTGGGAAATGTTAAGTTGTTGGTCTCATGTCGATTCCTAAGGATGTGTATATTATGGGGCTTCACATATACATTAACACTAGAAGATTTCGATTTGTATTATGGAAAATGGTTTCAAAGGTTCTATGTGAAGTAAATAATTATATATGCCTAATGGACAAGATCTTACTGTAATGGGTATTATGTCTCCTGGCCTAAGTGTGTCTTTTATGTATTTTACTTTACGATAGTATGTGTTGTTTATTATAAGTGTATGAATGATTCCTTGTGTCCTTAAGGTGTCATTGACCAAGATCACTAGAGGTTACTTGGGAGGTGAATAGTAAAAGAAGGAGTTCACTATAAAAGACAGAAACGAGAAAGAAAATGCCACTGTAAATTAGAACATTTCACGGTAAAGTGACGCTCAGGATATGGCTTTAAATTGTCAATATGTTGTTTTATATGTGTATTGTGAACTTTGAATATGAGATAAAAGTAACTTAAGATACAAATGTATTGTACAATGATTTATGAAGATTACTCAAAAAGTATGACGTATGATTTCAAGGAAAATGTCCCTTTTAAAGCATGTGTTTGGCCTGGTGCCAACTAGTGCATTTCTTGTACTAACTCCATCGGCCTTACTTTTACAAAAAGTGTATACGGTTATGTAGGTTTAAAGGATGTCTGTATGATGAGGAGATGATATGTGGATTTCCAAGATCAAGGAAAGGCTGATCCTTAAGTTCAAGGATTTTATTCGTGTTTTTACTGTAAAGGTATAAGTTTACTTATTATTATGTTTAAGGGTGTGTCCTATTTTTACACTTATTGAGGTGGGGTCTAGGATGCAAAAGAGAATAAGGTCTAATATGTACTTAAGATATTTTTTTATATATAGTTAAAAGTTTCTAGCTATGATGGGCTATGAAAGTCAAATTTTCTACTAAAATTAATATGACAATGCGATAAATTATTACTATGGGCTTGTATAAGACCTCGGAGAGGTCAAGTACGCCATGTTACTTCTAGGGGGGTAATCCACGAATGTGACAAACATAGTATCAGAGCATGAGGTTTATGAAAGTAGATTTAGGTTTTAAAATTCTCATATTGTGATTTCTAGGAGAGTCTCGTATAATTGGTTGTGAGTTGCAACACATCAAATGGTACGTGAGGCTATAGGAAGATAGAGTTTCCCTTCTTCATCATTATCATGTTGTGTCGATAAGATCTCTCTCTTATGTTTTCTTGTCCGGTGGTCTTTTAGATGTGATTTCTAGGATGAAATTGTATCTCTCTGCCTGAGGGAAAAAAGGTAAGTTTTGATGCTTATCTTTGTTTTATGGTTTCATGAGTATGTTTGAAGGTGAACTTTGGTATAATTTGATTATATGGTATCCTTTGTGTGTATGTATAAGAATTATGTGAAATAGCATATTATGTTGAGAATCATATGCCATAATATAGATAAAGCATGTTAAGTTTTTATGGTGAAAATGAGTTACATTTTCGCCATCATGCTACAGAGTTAAACTATGTACACAAGATATAGACATGTCGGGTTAACAAGAAAACTAAATCAGTCTATTGGGGAAAAAAAGAAAGCACAAGCAAAACCCCAAAAGGGGGGATAGTGATTTGGGCTTAGTAAGGCTTCACCCTAGCACCACTTTCCATTTACCACACCCCCAAACAAAAAGATTATGTGGGTTTTTATTGTCCCTCGAGCATATTAAAAAAAAAATTGAACGACGAGAGTCTAGAGATGAACAGCAAACCTTGGGGAGCAAAGAGTCGACGATCAGCAAGTTGGTTGGGTCTGGTTCCCCGGAACCCACTACCTCGTAGTCTAGGACAACCTCTAGTAGTGTCCTCATTAGCAAAAGACACTATCGTAATGCCTACCGATATCTCCACCCTATCAAGAGATAGATGCCCAGTAGCTGACTCTACAGCCCTGATCTGACGCGCCTCCTCATCAGCAAGCGAGGGCTTCCTTGCAGCCCCATCTGATTGCGCGCTTCGTTCGGGCTATAGACTCATTCCTCCTTCGACCCTTGCGGCCTCTGCATGCTCTGAGGAGGAGGTGGTGTGGAATCTCTGAGAGTGGCGAACAAAGGCGCCATCACTGTGTCCTCAGCCGGCTCTGCAGAAAGCGGCCTCAGAATCAGGCACCCTAGCCTCAGGATCATATAATGTCCGCACGCAGAATCTCAACCGCAGCCTGAAGGGTCGACGCGTACACCTGAGGGGCTGGCCGGGCTAGCAACCTCAACTAAAAAGCGTCCAAGCGCTAATGAACCTCAATAATCTTCCGCTCTGTGTGCTGGACCATTTTTCTCTCCAATCGCTCCTCTACCTCAGTAATAAATCTTTGCATCCAAGGCTGGATGTGATGAAGAAGTGTAGCCATATGTGCCTCTAGTTTATGGACCGTAGCAAGTGAGGCCAGAGAGGGGAACGGACCTGAGAGAGAGGAGATAGGGGAAGTGCTACTACCCACGATAGACTCGACTGGGTAGTGTCTGTAGTTTCAGAAGCAGCCTGCATAGCCATTTGAGCATGTGCTACCGTATCAGCCAAATTTCACCAAGTGGAGGCAACTCTTGATGGGGCCCTCTGCATGGATTCAACTAATTTGCCTCATCTCTTATGAGGCCGATATTAATATTTTCCAAAGGGCTTGAGCGGATCACGGTGCTCGAAGGTCACACCGCGGACATGCATAAGGAAATTATCATGCACAGGAAATGGGGTAAGTAGTTGTGACTTTGAAAGCCCTTAGTGCCTGACCGCACTGTAGAAGCCAGCCAAAGTTACCTCAAACCAGGCTATCCATCGCCGCCATTAGAAATGCCCGATTCCATGTGGACTATATTATCAACGTGTGGGGGAGGACAAGGCGTAGTGGAGGACAATCAACCATAAGAACCCATAGCTGTTAAGTCAAAGGTTAGCTCTTGATGGCTCCCTTCGGCCGGTGACTCAGTCGGCACCCCTCTCCAATCAACAGACAAGTGCGGGGCCATCCCACTCTGGGGGGTATTCTTTAGCGATGGCTCACGAAAGAATTGGCCCCCCCATTCTTGACAATTTGCTACTGGTAGTGAAACTCGATGGTGAGTGGGGGTCCGATTGCATCAACATTCCTCGGGCCTTATAGATTCCGGCGGATGGAAGGCAGGCAGATATCGACCTGAATGCCACATACTCGGACATCCTCAAGTGGGGCCTATTTGGCATGGGCATCCCACCTATCAATCTGTGATTTGAGAGTATCCACGTAAAAGGAGTAGAACTCTTAGACAACCTCTTAACTATAATTGCCCAAAGAACGCGTTTTCCACTCCAGTCGGTGTCTGGTGAAGAGATTGTGGATCTGTTGCATGGTAGGGAGACTTCCCGTAAGGACACGCCTCTCCTGTGTAAGGGTCCATGTCATGACTCCTTTATCATTTAGAAACTTTGCGTCTAAATAAACTTTATATTTCCCGTTGACACACCACCGAATGAGATGCTCGGCAACCGGGGTGAGAGCATGAGTTGGTGAGCCGGGAGTGGATTCAGAACTATCAGCCTCATCAGACGAGGCATACTTTGCAGCAGTGGCGGGTGCAGGGACTTTAGCGGACCCTGAGGCTTCCTCCGACCACAAAATTCCTAAGGAGCCAGACGCTCCTTCTTCATGTATAGCTGACCCAGAAGGTGTGCCGGTCAGTGTGCGCCCCTAATCAAACTTGGAGTAAGTGACTACGCCGGATGCCATCTTTTTGGGTGTAGATCCGGTAGCACATGTAGCTCGTGATGGAGTAGTAGTGCCTGGGGGCACCTACTCGGGGTCATGCTCATCATCAGAGCCTATGACCAGGGGGGCATACGGGGCGACATACTTTGAACGCCATGTGCATCAACTCGATCTTGTTTTTGTACCATAATAGATAGTACCTGTAAAGAATCAATATTAGTACGAGAAGGAGAAAACATGACAAGCAAAAATGAAACAAAATAAATATAATAGCTAAGTTGTAATATCTTTTCTGCAGTAAAAGTGAAACACGATGGACAAGGTGATGGCTCATCGTGAGTACGATGGACCGTCAAATCTTACTTCAACTATGTTTATGTGAAGACCCATTGGAGGAAAGTCTCTTACAAGTATGACGGATTAGCATGACAGACCATCGTGACAATGACGGTTCGTCGTCGATGTCCGTCGTGGAGACCCTTAGGAGAGGGGTCATATCGGACACGAGTTGGGCAGGAAAAGACCATCGCGGGTATGACGGTCCGTAGAGGACACTTAGAAAAAGTGGTGGGAGACCCTAAGTACAAGGGTCTCTGACCACATGACGGTGATTCAGTCAGACCTTGGGGCGGATCCGACGCGTCGAACAGTGGGGTCAGTTGGAGGAAACTTAGAAAAAAGTATGGAGACCCTCAAGGAGAGGGGTCCTCATGACGACCACGAAGGTTTGGTAGAACAGACAGTCGAAGGGATGGTAGTCCGGTGTAGATGTCGTTCAGAAGGACACTTAGAAAAAGTAGGGACCCTAGAAAAAGGGTCTTGACAACCAAAACGGTTGCAGGACGGGACTATCGTGGGAACGGATGGTCCGCACATGGATAGTTGGTGGACAAATAGAGAAAAAGTACAGTGGGATGTTGAACAGACCTTATGAAGGTTCTTATTGTGGTACGACGGGGTCCATCCTTCGGGGGTCTCGTTGTGTCATTCAGTGACAGAACTGGATATGTCACAATTATCCCCTATGACTCACATTGAATACTAAGTGATAACCTATATGTTTCTAACCCAAATACCTAGTAAACTAGAAATGCTAAATCACCTATTTCTATAGTTTTAACAAGGTAATTTTGAGGATTCTCAACATACGTCAGACAAAATTTGGATAAAAGAATGAAGACCCATCAATAAGAAATAGGTAATTACTAATTGATAAACAAAAAAATTCAATGTAAATGGGTAGAAATTAAAGAACCACCACACCTGAGAATTTGAGAGAAAACAAGAAGGAGTTGGTACTAGGTGATCAAGACAGAACCATAGCAACGACTCCAACCAGTCGAAAGGAGATATCATGAATTGGGGATTTGGGGAAGCGACCGGTTAATAGAGAGGGAGGTTAGGAAGTGTGGAAGTTGAAAAGGGAGGGAAATGGGAGAAACAGGGAAGGAAAGGGTGATGAAATGAAGGGGTGGGTTTTTTTAATGTTACAAATTTTGCCAAAATTACCCCCAACCAGGTAGGGTCGGGGATGTTCATTAATGATGCAATGAGAAACCCGACGAGGGCTATCACAGATGGCGAGGTCCGTATGTGGTTCCGTCACGTGTCCTAGTTTTGTGAAAATAATTAAAAAGGACCAAGCATACCTGCACGATGGATTCACATGCGGAGGTCGTCGCGTGCGTGACAGTTCCATCGATTGCCTACAAATTAAAAACCCCTCCCTTACTCCTTTCCTAGTAGAAAATGGCTACAATTACTAGAAAAAAAACTTAAGTTTGGGTTGCCTCCCAACAAAGCGGACTGATTTAATGTCGGGGAACGACTGAAGACGCTGATTACTCAGGATATAAAGATGGTATGCCTCGGTTCCTTCATCGCCGATTCAGCATCCCAAAAATAGGGTTTTATTAGTTGTCCTCCATTACGTTATTAAACCGCACCACCATCTTGGTTTCTAAACTCAATTGCTCATGAGAGAATAGTTGGGTAATCAAGTAAGGGCCAGTCCATTTGTACTGAGCTTGCCTCGGAAAACAACGCAACCTAGAATTGTATAAAAGCACAAAAAATCCCCAACCATTAAAATCTCGTTTTTCACTTTTTAGGTCTGGTGCTTCTTCATCTTTTCTTTGTAGGATATAGCAGATACCGATGGAGGGCACCACTCTGTGCTCATGGACCTATAAATTCTAAAAGGTCGAGGCTTCCATTGTGTGCAACAGAAATTGCTCTGCCCTTTTCAATATAAACTAAGCTCTACAATAGAAGGAATGGACTCCCAAGAATAATAGGAACTTCAATATCGACTTGACAAGGCTAAAAAATATTCGAAAAATCATGACGGACTCCACTTTTACGAGATCATCGTGGATGGAATATCCCTATAGGCCTTTTCACTGTTCTATCGTCAATCAGTATGATCGCAAGGGGCTTGGGTCACCCAAAAACCAAACTTCTTGTAAATTAGAGATGGGCATGATATTTATGCTTGCCCCCTGATCAAAAATGTTTAGCAAAATGTAATGACCAGAATGTTAAAAGGAATAGGGAAAAGCACCGGATCTCTTTCTTTTGTATGAGAGATCTTGTAGTAGTATAACTACAATGCTGCATTCTATTATCATCCTCGAAAGTGACTGATATTTTCTTTGTAACCAGAGCTTTCATAAATTTTTGATAATTGGGCATTTGTTCTAGAGCATTCACCAAAAACACATTTATAGAAAGTTGTTCAACATTTTTATAAAGCGTCGATATTTACCATCCTCAGTCTTTTTCACTTATGTTTGAGGAAAGCGGAGGGGGGGTCTAGGCATGGGCATTACCTTTATAGACACCTTAGCATCTTTTCCAGTGTTATAGTTTACTTCACCACTACCCTCTACCACCTTATCATTATATTTTATCACCTTCTCGTCCTTACATGGCATAGGTGGGTCCATAGTCTGCTTACCACCCGAAGTAGTGATTCCCACACAGTGTCTGTCATTTATAGATTTGGGACATTGTGGCTAGGAAGAGTGCCCGGTTACCGTGTGTCACAGTCGCAGATTAATTGGGCCCATTGGCAAACTCAATATTGTTAATCAATCATGCTGTGTATCGACTTTCTGCCAATATCCACTAAATCACACTACTCGCGCCGTAACTATCCCACCATCCCTAGTAGTAACTTCACGATATTGAGGAGGGACATAAGGCCCATTCCTATCATTTCTCTTACCATAGTTACCCCTGTTGAAGTCGTTGTCGCGGTTGTAGTTTCCATCTCAATCATAATAACCCTCCCGGTTATAGTTACCATAGATCCGACCTTGGTTTCCTTGACCTTCGCCCCAATTCTCCAGATTTGCGCGTTGGGCAGTCGGTCTCCCCAGCTGTTCATTTACTACATAGGAATTGTCCTCATAATAGCATTCATCATTTGGTGGTGGTGGTTTAGACAAGTAGTAAATGCATTATCTTTTCTGCACCCCAGTATATGTTTAATACCAACCGAAGTTCTCAGTTTATCATCTTGAGCCATTATTCACGATCTCTTTATGGCTGGGTTGTGAGTGGATTGAATACGAGGTATGTCTCCCACTTATAAACGTCCTAAATACTCCAATAAATTATTTATTCGAGAGATTTTCTCTAACTTTCAGCAATCTCATCATAAAGCACACTCCCCATTAGAAACACCCGCTATATGATCAACACCGTTTTATTGTTATCATCATGTCCCCCATAGAAGTATTCCTTCAATGACTAATCATATATGAGGTGATTGGGGACGCTCCTCAAAAATGAATTGAATCTATCCCAGGAACTACAAACTGACTCCCCTAGAACTGCCACAAATTTGTTCGCTCTTACTTTATTGTTTTAGTTTTTAGAGACCAGGAGTAAGAGTAACGTGCAAAAGAAAAAACGTCATTAGTTGGTGCCAGGTGTGAAAATGAGTTTATAACGGAGTTAAATAACCACAATAGCGCCTATCAAGGTCAATGAGAGAGGAGGAAATGAATCTTAGCCCTATTAACATCTAAATCCGAAATCTAAACCCCTACAAACTTTTTACACACTGCCCTTACCCATGAGCTATATGGGCATGTGGGTCCTCAGAAGGTATTCTTGAAAAAAAAACCTATGGCAGGGAGCATTTGGCATCATACTACTAGTTACCACAAAAGGTGTGGCCTGGTGGTAGAGGGGGAAAGACAAGTGGCCACAGAGTCTTCAATATTATCATAGCCTGTAGTATTCTTGGGGGTGGAGCGGAATTATTGTCCCCCTTTGTTGATTTTCACCCGGATCATCGGGAATAAAGACATGAAAAATCAACTTAATTTGGGATGTTTGGTTTGGATCCTCATCGTTAAGACCCCTTCGATTTCATGTTGCGTAGGTATGCTCTAAATTTTTGATGTAGGGAGGAAACAAGGGGTTCTGTTCCTCTCCGTTATTTGGCATACAAGGAAGATAGTTCTGCAAGAAGAATCAAAAAAAAAAACAAAGTAAAATCAAGAAAATATTGACTCAAACGTTAGTAATAAAGATTAAGTATCAAAAGCGATTTCCCCGGCAAACGGCGCAAAATTGATAACGCTTAACTTACTTCCTCAAATAAGAACTAAAAGTGGTAGTATCTGGTTAAAGACCCAATAATGAGGTTGACGTTTACCATGAGGAAAATAGTTCAGACTTAACTTCACAATCTATTATTACTATTATTGTAGGTCAATTATTCCTTAGAAAAAAAAGACAATAAAAGGGGTTTTTTCTTTCTAAATGAATGAAAATAGCTAGATAATTTAAAGTAGGAAAACTAACATATTACAAAGTTGGAGTTTAGTTTATCAATGATAAAAGTAACTAGGTTTAAGTGTTCCCCACAGGTTCCCTATTTGATAAATTTCTATATTAACAATTATTGCTAGCGACCCGTCACGATGCATGAAAAAGTTATAAGTAGTATTTTAAATCCTTGGTCCGCATCTAGAAAAATAGAAAATTTCACTCCGCACCTTGGTCGGCTACGTGCTGTTGCTATTACTTTAACCCTTAAACTGTACCTCCATATTAAGCATTGTATTCGATATTGCTTAGTTATTACCTCGCGTACAATCAATACTAGCCTATAGATATATACACTAAATCTATGTTGATAATTCTTTTCCTATATCTATCTCCTTGGCAGAAGAGCATTAAGGCGATTCTAACGTTGGCCATCCGTTAAAAGACTTCTAAGCGAAAGAATTATCAATACATGTAAGACACATCCCATGAATTGGTATTTTAGTTAGATACCTCATTATTACACCATGGTTCCCACAATCCTAGTCTGGAGTTGAGTTAGCCATAGTCATAATCACAATATCATATATAATATAGAATTCTGAACTTATTCATGATAAAGAAGTATATGAGATAAAGAAAATATATGAAAGAAGAAACAGTTACTGATTTTAATCGATTAAAATCACCAACAATCAACTCTGAGAAAAAGTGTGACAATCCAAAGTCTAATATCCAAAATAATCAACTAACAAAGAAATCTAAATTAAAAGTCGTCCCCCCCCCTCTCCCTCCCACAAATTCTAACCCAAAAATGAGGGTTTTTCAAACTATTTATAAAAAACACAATAACCTAAATAAAGGAATCGAATTGCTGAAAAATATGTCACAACGCGTCAGAGTCGACGGGACGCGTTGACAGACCATAGTGGTTATGACGGGCCCGTCATTGTCCTCTGTCGTCCGATACTCCAAATTCTTCTGCTTCTGTCTTCATTAACCTAGAACAAACCAGGTTTATGACGGACCGTTCAGGGTCGCCGTTCCTAAACACTTAAACTGCTTGGAAGTTGGGTACGTGGGGACTACTCTCTGATCATTGCGATAAAACCAGAGGACGGAGCCGTCGGGCTATGACAGTTCTATCAGGAACTTCCATAATCCCAACTTGGTCAGGACTTTCGCCATCTTCCCTCAGCAGCTTCTTCACTATGGGGACACCTACGGACCATCACAAGCTCGAGGATCATAACAAGCTACGTTAGGGGTCCAGGGGATAACTTTTCTAGATTTCTTTCTTAAAAACTTCCACGTTCATCTTTAGACAGATTTCGTGCAAATAAAGATAAACTTACATAAAAATCATTACAAAAAGGGTTTTTAGACACACACTAAACATAAGGAAAAAGCATTAAAAATATCGTGAAACCACAGTATATAAATAGGTGTAGCTATTGTGAAAGGCATGTAAAAGTTAAAAGAAAAGACCTCACTCTAGGCAAGTAAGGGGACCGTTCTCCGATAAGGGAAGTATCGGGATTCCATGTCGAGCTATCACGGTCTATGTCGTTTAATCTAACCCTGACAAAAGTAATTAAAGTACTAAGTCTTCTAAAAGAGTGTACTACATAGGGTAGGTAGTGCAATGGGGCGCTATCTATCCATTTCAGTAGGTAGTCATTCCGAAAGGGGAATCTTGGTGAGTCTTATATGAATTGAAAGTACTAAGTCTTCTAAAAGAGTGTACTACTTTAGGGTTGGTGGTGGAATGAGATGCTATATATTCATTGAACTAAGTAGGCATTCCAAAGGGGAGTCTTGGTGAGTCTTATATGAATTGAATGAGCCAAGTCTTCTAAAAGAGTGTACTACTTAGGGTAGGTTGTGGAATAGGAAACCATCTACTCATTGCACTAAATAGGCATTCCGAAAGGGAAGTCTTGATGCGTTTTTGAGTGTTCTTCTAATGACTTGTCATTGAGTGGGGGCTTGTTCTCCCGAGGTGATTAAGACTAGAAGGGGTACTCTTGGGGATCACGTAGTTGTGTATTCAAGGAGGTGTATGTACGTTTCCTTCATGTCTTACCTTGGGAGTTCACTGTTTTTGGAATGATAGATTCACTGTAATGCTAAAATTAATTCACTATAAAATTTCGGATACTTCACTCTAAAATGGTTCCTATTGATAAAATCATGGAAATTCCTACTCTAAGTATTAATGATGATCTTCTATGTTACCTCTATTTCTTAAATGTTTGAATTAATTGGGCCGATGAAAAGTGTTTTAATAAAATGTCCTTTTCATGTTTATCATATATCATACTTAGCACATTATTTGTATTATGTGTTTTGCATATATGTATGATTGGACGGCTTTGAATATTTGAAGATGAAGCTTGGGAATCTACTCTATCTAAACAAAGTATGTCCTCATATATGTGAGGGCGTAGTCCTATTTTCTTAGTTTCTTTATATAAAGACTTATCATGTTATTTTTTCAAATGTAAATGGTCGTTTCCCTAAGATATTATGTCCTTTCTTTAAGCTATTCTTGCGACGATGAGATTTTCCTAGTATTTATGGAATTATTCCTCTTTAAATTAAATTTCATGAATAGTTTTAATTCAACACTACTTTTCATGTCTTATGCATTGAATGACAGTTAAAGGGCTTGTACAAGAACCCAAAGGGACAAGTACGCCTAGTGAAAATCCAAGGGTTCTCCCTAACATCTAGGATGTACTTGTAGGTCGTTACAGACTATTTATCAGAGCATAAGTTTATGGGAAATAGATTAGGGTCTAAACTCTCACAAGCCACGGCTAGTAGAGTCTTAATTATTGGTGTGAGTCGCGACACATCCATGGACAACAGGCTATAACATGACAGAAGTTTCACTTTCTTTTCTATTCTAAAGTCAAGCCTTTGAGTTGAGTTATATAAGGTGTCTTTTCTCAACCTCATCTCTTTGTGTTTATAGGACATGAATATGACGATATCAACCGCTAGAAGGGAGGACGGAGGTGTAGCAATTGATGGGATCCATCTCCGTGTTGACCACGTTCCTATTGTTGGCCTATAGGGAGAGAATGAGGATATTTCCCTTTAGAACCTCAAGTGCCACCGGAACCTCAAGAGCCTCAAGTGACCTTAATGCCCCCTATGCCTCAAGCTTCTTATGTTGAAGGGGATATGACTAATGCGGAGTTGAGGATGCCCTAATTAATTTGACCCAACTCATAATGCCTCAAGATCATGTCGTCAATAATTACTTTTTTGCATTAGATAACTAAGGAGATAGACTCAATCTAATGCTAGTACTCCCGCTTCTAGAATTTGTGATTTCATGAGGATGAACCCACCTACTTTACCTAGCACTAAGGTGAATGAAGATCAACAAACATTCATAGATAAGGTGTTAAAAGTGGAGAATGCTATGGGAGTCACCCCTAGGAAAAGAGTGTATTTAGCCGCTTACAAACTTAAGGATGTGGATAAAGTGGGTTTTGAGCAATGGAGGGATGAGAGACCCTTGAGAGATCGTCCGATTGATTAGTAGGTGTTCGAAGAGGATTTCCTAGATAGGTTCTTTCCCCTAGAGTTTCGGGAGAAGAAAATGGTTGAACTCATGAACCTTTTTCAAGGGGGAATGAGTATATATGAGTACTCTTTCAAATTCACCCAACTTTCTAAATATTCCCCAAGCATTCTAGCCAACCCTATGGCTAGGATGAACAAATTTGTGATGGGAGTGTCTAGCTTGGTGGAGAAAGTGTGTCGTACAGCAATGCTTCTCAGTGACATGGATATTTCTAGGCTCATGGTGTATGCTCAACAAATTGAGGAGTGAAAAATTAGGGAGATAAGGCAAGAGGGTAAGAGACGTATGTCGGATGATTCTAGTCACCAAAAATCGAAGAACAGGTTCTTTCACCAAGATTCTATTATGGGGAACAAGGATAGGGCTCTAAACCAACATTGCAAAGGTGGTTGCCATACTTTCGAGAGGACTAGGTGTTCTTCTTGTGAAAGCAATATTTGGGTAAGTGTCTTGCCGTAATGGATGGTTGTTTTGCATGTGATAGTAAGGGACACAAGATGAGGGACTTCCCTAATGTCAAATCCTCCCTATGGGATAGGAGCTCGGAAGGATACTAATTCGGAGTTGATAGTCCCAGTATGTATTAACCCTTTATGGTTGTTGTGTTGATGTTATAAAATGATTTTATATGGTTTTATAGTTCACATGACCTTGCCTTTTTAATGAATTGCTTCAGGAATGGGTTTTTAGAAATTCTAGCTTTTTTCACAGTATTACAATGAATGTTCACTGTAAAGTTTCTCATTTTTTAAAGAAAAATTGCTTTGTCTTGAATTGTAGTTTCGACGTGTGTAAAAGTGTTTTATATGAGCATGTTTAATGTTGGAGAAGGTAGTTCCTCCATAAATAAAGAATAAGGGTGAATTTTGAAATATGAAGGTTGTCTCAATGTTTCCTGTGTTGCAAAGTGTTGAAAATGTGTAATTTTCTCTTTTTTAGTTGTTTCCTTGAATATGAATGTTATACCATGATTTTCATGTGTTATGTGTTACTAATTGAGTCCGTGATGGTCTTAAAGTTTTAATGTCATTCAAGGAAGAATGTTATTCCAAGTGGGGGAGAATGTAACACACTAAAACGAACTAAGGTGAACTGGAGCTTAGTGAATGTTTCTTGTGTTAATTTTGTGTTAAAATGGGTCATAAATATTTACATTGGTAGTGTGTGAAGTTTGGTTAAGTTTGGTTGTCAAAAGTCCAAGAATGTTCATGACGTTCGCAAAGTGAGCCTTAGAAAGTGCTTGTGTGTTCTCATGTGTTTGAGTCAGTTTTACGTGTTCGTTTTATTTGAAATTAGTGTGACATGTTCCTATGACCCAGAATACTATTTTTAGGGGTTTAATGTCCGGTTACAACCCCACCTAGGACCCACGAGGGGCCTTAGAAAAGGACCCAAGACCTAGCAACAAAGCTACATAGACTGACAATCGATGCCCTACCAGCCTACTGGCTTTAGTCAAGACGATGGCCCATCGTCTAGGGTAATAGGTCAAGACTTAGTGTGGGATATAAACCCTCTACTTTCCATCTGAAGACCCAAACGACGCCCATGAAGCACGGGCCGTCGTTAAGTCGATGGGCTCCTGCAAAAGCTGTCATATGTACTGTTTTGGCTTTGGGTGTTTGGTAAATTCACACCAAGTATTTTATGACCCTAGGATAATATTTTTAGGGTTTTAAAGTTATATTAGGTTAGTTTTAAGTCCAATACCTAGAAAAGATCCCTCACTTAAAATATTCAAACTCTCTCTCTCTAAAGACAAACTCTCTCTAAAACTCCATTGGAGCCAAGACTTGAGGAAGAGTAGAAGAGCTGGTTGAACGTTTTTCTTCAAAAAAAATAAGTGGGTTTCCTTCTCATTGAGATATGGTAGTCATACTTGAACCATCTTCCATTCAAGGAGTCATTTCTAAAAGATTTTCAAATAAGGGTTTTCAAACTCTATCTTCTTCTAGTTATTATTCTAAGCATGGGTGTTCATGTAAAATGGTTTTAATGATTCAAGAATTTTTATTCTAGTATTAGTTGATGATTTTAATGTTAAAATCCTAATGAACTCATGCTTATGAATATTTCTAACTTTTAGCTTAAGAAAAGGATTAAATGAACATGATAGTGTAGTGTTTGAGCTTTAGTTTCCTTATGATGTTACTATGGTTTAGCTACTTCCCTAAAGGACTTATTACTATGAATTATCGAAGAATTTATTATAGGTGTTGAAAGCTTTGTTATATAGTTAGTTGTTTGTATTGTATAACTCTTATTATGAAATCCTCTTAAGTGGTATCGTCCACCTTCTTGGTGGCGGTGTCTACTTGATGTATTTGGATTATTTCGTATGTATTGTTAATATGGCTTTGAAGGTCTTATGTGTGAAATGCAGTGATATTGAAGATGTTTCTTGTAATGTGTATTACGAAAGTTGAATTGCATGTTTTGCTTAGATTATTCCTAAATGAAATGTATATGTTGAAGCATGGGTAAGTGTTGTAAATATGATGAAAAAGGTTCGATGCATGTATATAGAATTGAATGTAAATGAAATTATGCTTATGTTCAAGGTGTGTTCACATGTATACACAGA
Organism: Solanum habrochaites; assembly: GCA_027704765.1. NCBI lineage: Eukaryota > Viridiplantae > Streptophyta > Magnoliopsida > Solanales > Solanaceae > Solanum > Solanum habrochaites. Next base: position 39,994,470 of record JAKWJA010002489.1, on the reverse strand, counting down.
CACTTGAATATATGAATGAAGCTAAGTTAAGTCGAAAAGGGGAGTTTTGGGGTGAACACTCTTCGTGAGTGTAAATTAAGTGTTTAGTAGCAATCTCACTAAATCCTAAGAGATTTCTAAGAAAGGTCGGAGGATGAATGCCCTTCGTGAGTTGAGATGTGTTGTTCACTAGTTATCCTTAACATATAGTATAATATGTTGAGAATCCATGAGGAGTTATGCCTAGCACCGAGAGGATATAAAGAAGAGGTGATTACACTTAATCAGTTGAGATGTTGTATTTCAATGTACCTCTTGAGATGTGTACTACTCGTGAGTTACTTAGTCGAAATCTCCTTATCCCTTAGTTTTGCGCCTGCACAGGGTTAGATATTGGGAAAGCCATGTAAATGCGAAAAGAAAAAACCTCACTAGGCAAGTGGGCGGACCCTTCTCCGATAAGAGAAGTATCGGGACTCCATGTCTATCTCTCATGTTCTATGTCGGTTAAGCTAACCCCCACAAAAGTACGGAAAGTACTAAGTCTTATAAAAGAGTTTACTACTTAGGGTAGGTAGTGGAATGGGACTCTTCTATCCATTTCACTAGGTAGACATTCCGAAAGGGGAGTCTTGGTGAGTCTCATATGAATTGAATGAGCTAAGTCTTCTAAAAGAGTGTATTACATAGAGTAGGTTGTGGAAAGGGATGTCATCGACTCATTGCACTAAGTAGGCATTCCAAAAGGAAAGTCTCGGTGTGTTGTTGAGTTGTCTTCTAATGTCTTGTCATTTAAGGGGGCCTTCTTCTCCCGAGGTGAGTAAGCCTAGAAGGAGTAGTCTTGGGGATCACTTAGGTTTGTATTGAAGTAGGTGTATTTGTGTTTCCTTCATGTATAACCCTATCTAGGGAAATTTCTATAGAAATGAGTTCACTTCCTCTAGGCTTGGCTTTGCGAGTACACGATTTTGGGAATGAGAGATTCAATGTAATGATAAAATGATTTGAATGTAACATTTTGGATACTTCATTTGCAAATGGTTCCTTGTAAAATTAGGAAATCCTTCTCTAATGGTTAAATGATGATTCTTTTTTATGTGGTTTTACTCTATATTCTTAAATGTTTTACTAATTGGCATAGGCCAATGGCTTTTTACTAAAAATGTCACTTTTGAATTTTTTGATACTGCATACTTAGTAAGAATTTGTTACTAACCCATACTTTGATATATTTAATAAATATAGGTTGGAGGTTGTGAAGAATGAAGACGAAGATTGGACATCTACTCTCTAAAGACAGAAGAATATCCTCATATCTCCGAGGGAATAGTCCTAATTTTTGGTTATATATTAAGACTTATTATATTTTTCTTTCAAAATGTAAAGGGCCGTGCCCTCAGAATTATGTTGGTCTTACGTTTGGCTTAGAGAGAGATGAAATTTTTCTTAGTATTTTTGAACGACATTCTTTTTAAATTAAATGTGTGAAATTTTTAAATTCGCATCCACTACTTTTCAGTCTTATGCAATGACTGATAGTTAAAAGAGCTTTTCAGACCCAAAGAGTCAAGTACGCTTTGGACGACCCAAGGAGTTCTCTTAACTTTCTAGGGGGACTTGCGCGTCGTTACGTGTGTAATGTTGAAAATTCTTAGTAAACCTCATTGCGGAAGTAATTAAAAAGTAATGAATTTTCCGCTAATTTAATCAATGAAATATAATGACGTAGGCTAAGAGGTTTTTATTAGTCTTTTTCGAGGATGATAACACCGATTACTTCTAGGTGGTACTTCTCGGATGTGAATATTTTAGTTTCAGAGCATGAGGTTGAATAACTTTAGGATTGATGTCACATTACACCATGTCTATGTAGGTTCTTATTCATAATTTTGAAGCATGTCACACTTATGAGTGAGAAGCTATATGATTGTTAGGAAATTCTCATTTTCTTGAAAATACAATGTTGTGTCTCTAGAGTCTACTTTATATGTGCTTTCACCTAAACCTTGTATTGTGGTTATAGGTACAAATAACAAATACTCGAAGGGAAACCACACAAAGACTTGATTAACATATTTCTCAAGCGGGAGTTCCTCCCTATGGCAATCAAGATCCTCCTCTTGAAGAAGTTGGTAATGATGATCAAGATTCGGTCAATACTCCAGCCTTGTTAGAGGGGACATAAGGGCAGCCTTTCTACAAATGGCCCAAGAAATTACTACTCAATATAAAGACATGATGTCCCAAGATAATCGGGAGGTGGTACCTAGAGGAAACCAACATGAGGCATACTACTAGTGAACTCAAGGACGTGGCAAAAACTTGGTACATCCACTGGAGAGACAATAGGCCGTTTAGGTGTGATCCAGTGACATGGGAGACTATCAAGTATGCTTTTCTTTAAAGGTTCTTTCTTATAGAAATGAGGTAAGATAAAGTGAAAGAATTCATCAACCTTCGTCAAGGAGGTATGAGTGTGATTAACTACTCTTTGTAATTTACTAAGTTGTCAAAGTATGCACCTTTTTTGGTTTCCGACCCTAGGGAAGAGATGAGCCTCTTTGTGACGGGTGTGTCCAATGACTTCAAAGAAGAATATCATTCATCTATTATACATGATAACATATATATTTCTCGTCGCATGGTTCAGCTCACACAGTGAAAGGAAAGATACAAGGGTTATAGGTTAAGACAAGCCTAGGTTCAAAAAGAGATTTTCTAATCAAGTTCCTTCTAAATTCCCTAAGGCTCGTGATGATAGGGTGCCTAACCTAATCCTCAAATGGGAAGGGAAACTTGTCACCAAACAAGAAGTCAACTTGTGTAAAGTGTGGCAAGAAGCGTTATGGTGATTCCCTCATTGGGACGGACAATTTCTTTAGTTGCAGCAAGACTGGACGCAATGTGAGGGATCGCCCAAATTTGAAGGTTCAAGACAATAGTTGTGGTCAAGCTCAAGCAAGTGGTTCTAATGTTGATGCTCTGAAGAAGAGTCGCTTTTACGCTCTCTACTCTAGGGGTAAGCAATCGACTTCGCCCGATGTGGTGACCGATATGTTGAAATTTTTCTCTATTGATGTATATGCTTTACTTTATTCGGGTGCTACCTTGTTATTTTTTACTCCTTTTGTAGCTGGAGAGTTTGATATTTTGCCTGATATCTTGAATGAACCTTCTATGTTTTCTACCCCGATTGGTGAGTCGGTTATTGTTGTATATAGAAATTGTCTTATAATTTTGCCCAATAGAGTTACTCATGTTAAATTAGTAGAACTTTATATGGTGGATTTTGATGTCATTTTGGGAATGGATTGGTTTCATGATAGTTTTGCCTGTATTGATTGTGGAACAAGAATAATAAATTTTAACTTTCTAAATGAAATTGTCTTAGAGTGGAAGAGGGGAAATTCTATTCCTAAAGGACGTATCATTTCGTGCTTAAAAGCTTGTAAAATTATCTCTAAAGTGTGTCTATACCACATTGTATGATTCAATGATTTAGACTCAAAATTCCTCCCATTGAGCCGGTCCCCATAGTAAGGGAATTTCGAAAGGTCTTTCCTAATGATCTTCCCGGTAATCCTTTGGAATGGGAAATTGATTTTGGTATCGACTTATTACCTTATAGAAATCCCATTTTAATTCCTCCTTACCTGATGGATCCGTCCGAATTGAAAGAGTTTAAAGTCTCAACACAACGACTTACTAAAAAGGATAATTAGACCTAGTATTTTCCATGGGGTGTTTGTGCTCCGATATTGTTTGTGAGAAAAAGGTTGGGCCCATAATGTGCATGATATCCACCCTCAATCAAAGTCCATATAAAGAACAAGTATCTCTTTATCGGATATTAATACTGTGTTGATCTCAAACTCCAATGGGGAAAGGTACTTTGTAGATTTACTTGAGGTCAGGATATCACAAACTTAGGGTCAGAGGTGAGGATATACCAGAAATGGAATTTTTAACTAGATATGGTCACTATGAGTTTCTATTAATGTCATTTGGTCTCACTAATACCAACAGACCTTTATGGATATCATGAACAGGGTTTTTCGAAGTTACCTAGATTCATTTTTCATTGTCTTTATTGACGACATCACGGTACATTTGAAAATTTTGGGTGAAGACATGAATCAATTGAGAGTGGTGTTGCATGTGCTTAAGGAAAACAAATTATTTACCCAGTATAGCAAATGCAACTTTTGGTTGTGGTAGGCAGCGTTTCTTGGTCATATCATCTCTACTAAGGGAGTTAAGGTTGATCTAAGAATAACTGAAGCGATTAGTAATTGTCCTACACCACTGACTCCAACCGACGTAAGGATCTTCTTGGGTCTTGGTGGATACTATAGGAGGTTTGTGGATGGTTTTGCATCCATTCCATCTCCCTTTATTACCTTTACCCAAAACACTGTGAAATTTGAGAGATCGGAGTCATGTGAAAGAAGCTTCCAAATTTTTTAAAATAGGCTTACATCCGCTCCGATATTGACTCTATAGGATGGTACCAAGGGCTTCGTTGTACATTGTGATGCATACCAAGTGGTCTTGGGGTGTGTGCCTATGAAACATGTGAAAGTAGTAGCTTATGCTTCTAGACAACTTAATATGCTTGATAAGAAGTACCCAACTCATGATCTTGAGTTAGTGGCCGTGGTATTTTCCATGAAAATTATATAGGCATTACTTGTATGGGGTTCATGTTGGTGTGTATACGGATCACAAGAGTCTTCAATATATGTTTACTCAAAAGGAGTTAAATATCCAACAAAGAAGGTTGTTGGAATTTTTTTAGGATTAAGACATGATTGTTCTCGACCACCCCTTAAAGGCCAATGTGGTTGTGAATGCTCTAAGTCGTATGACTATTGGTAGTGTGTTTCATGCAGAAAAAGCCAAGAAATACCTAGTGAAATATGTTCATAAGATGACTCATTTGGTGTTAGATTTGAAGATTCTACAAATGGTGGTTTTACAGTCCATCATTACTGCGAATCATCTTCGGTGGTTGAGGTAAAGTCTAAGCAAGACCTTTACCAGCCATTGATTGAGTAGAAGGAGTATGTTCTTCGTAAGCTTAATAAGTCATTGTCCTTAGGGAGGTTGGTGTCTCGAGGTATCAAGGAAGGTTATATGTGCCCAATGTGCATGACTTGAGAAACTGAAGCTCGTTGGTTCCATAACGCCTTTATCCGGGTTTAAAAAATGTTATGATTTAGAGAAATGTTTTGGGTGGAAGGATTCATAAAAAGGAAAATAAAAGAATTTGTTGGCAAACAATGTCCCGAATAGCAAACAGTGAAAGTAGAGCACCAAAAGCCTAGTTGGTCCTACTCCATGAATTCAAATTGAACTTGGAAGTGGGAAGAATAATAATGGGATTCGTGGTATGGTTGTTTGCCACGGATACAAAAGACAAACATGGACTTAATATGGGTGGGTGTAGAGAGGTTGACAAAAATCTACCCGTTTTATTCCCGTGAAGTCCATATTACACGGCGGAAGATTATGCAGTGATCTTCATTGATGATACCGTGTCTCTCCATGGTATTCCGATATCCATCATATCGGATAGGGGTGCACAATTCACATCTAGTTTTGGAGGTCGTCATAAAAAGGGTTAGGTACCAAGGTGAAGCTATGCACCGCTTCTAATCCCCAAACAGATGGTCAAGCGGAGTGCACTATTCAAACCCTTCAGGATATCTTAGATATTGCATCATTAATATCAAGGGAAAATGGGATAGAAATTTGTTTTTGGTTAAATTTTTGTACAATAATAGTTATCATTAATCTAATTCGATGGATCCTTTCGAAGCCTTGTATTGTAGGAGATGTAGATCTCCAATTGTATTATTTGAAGTGGGCGAGTCTTTACTCTTTGGTCCTGAATTGATTTATAATGCTTTGGAGAAATATCATGTAATAAGGATCCGACTAAAAACACTAATTGTCGGCAAAAGTCTTATGCTGGTCGATGGAGAAGGGACATAGAATTTGAAGAAGGGGATAAGGTGTATCTAAAACTTTTACCCATGAAAGGAGTGGTTAGATTTGGAAAGAAAGGGTAATTAATTCCTTGTTATGTGGGTTCCTATGAAATTTTGCAAAGGGTTGGAAAGGTTGCATACGAGTTGAAATTACCTAATGAGTTGTCTTTAGTTCAACCTGTTTTCCATCTATCCATGCTTAAGAACTGCATTAGTGATCCCGAGTCCATACATCCTATTGATGTTCTAGGTGTGGAAGAGAAAATTTCTTATGAAGAGGTTCCAGTTGAAATCCTTGATAGACAAGTGAATAGATTGAGGAACAAGGAGGTGGCTTCCCTAAAGGTGTTATGAAAGAATCACCTAGTTGAGGGAGCAACATGGGAGGCCGAGGCTGACATGAAGTCCCATTATTCTCATATCATTGCTAAGTAGGGTTAGTGTTCCTATTAATGATAAAAGTTATGAATAAATTGAATTTTGTTTGTTTTCCAAAAATCTGCATTTTTTGATAAAGGTTGCGTCAAAATGAGTTACCATGAAAGAAGCTTTTTGTGTTAACTTTCACTTACGTAAAATATATGTTTTGTATTCTTGATATTTTTGTCTATTGATGTTCTCTTTGGAAGAATAGCATGGTAAATCTCTAATGTCATTTTGAGTTCATGTTGATGTTGATAATGTAGTTCCTCATAATGTATTATGAAATATTGAGCTCTTAGATGTGATGACTTGAGTTGCCATGTGTAATGTTGTGGATATGTGTTGAATGGAGTTGTGAAGTGATCCTATGAACTGTGACTCATAATATACATTTTATTTGTTGGGCTGCTAGTATTGAGTCATATTCCCCCTTTAAAAGATTTTGACTGTCATTCGAGGACAAATGTTCCTAAGGGAGGAATAATGTAACTCTGAAAGTCCATGCCCTAAGCTAGAGACTCACATGTTTAACTAACCTTAAACACTTTTTCTAAGCCTAAAAATAAGGCGTCTTAAAAACCATTTAGTAGTTTAGAGTAAAGGATTCAAGAAACATCAAGACGTCCGAAAGCTGAAGGAGTAATTTGAACTAGTGAAATTGTCCTTAGGTTTCGGCTAGGTTTAGAGGTATGTTGTATGAAGTATAAAAACTTTTAAATTCTTTAAATAGGTTAAACCATGTGTATAAGGAGGAAACGTAAAGTTCCGAACCTCCAAGGGTCGCCTTAGGGGTCCACGAATGGACCCCAAACTTGTCTTTGCAAGCTGCCAAAGCAGCAGTCAAATTACTCTTGAAAGAAAGAAGTTTGTGTCGCGGACTTGGGTGACCTTGGGTAGAAACTCAATTCTATGTGTCGCGAAGTTCGTGGAATCCACTGTGTCGAATATTGATTTGGAAAATCATACTGGAGCAACTCCGCGTTGCAAACTTGTTACCCGATGAAAATCTGAAAATTTGAATTAAAGTTTTACTTCATTAAAGGGTCAGGATAAGTGATGGGTATTTTGGATATTTCATGTGAGGTCTATATATTTATTTTAAATTACTTTTTCTTCACATTCCGTCACGCAAATAAAATCCCCAAATCAAAATCCAAAAGCTCTCATCTCTCTCTACTTTCTCTCTCTCTATTCAACCTCCATTGAAGGAAGAAGAAAACTGCAATAAGAAGGTCAAATCTCTAGGATTTCCAATGCTTTTTGGGATTAATCTCATTAAGGTAGGGGTTATCACTCTTGGAGACTTTCCCCAATAGTTCTTTCAAAGTTTATTTTCTAAATCACCCATTCCAATGTTTTCATATCTAATGGGTTTTCTTCTAAACTCAAATTTGGTTTTTTTTTTGGGATTGGGGGGATTTAAATGGTGATTGCCTATGACTACTTTTCGGTGTATATTGTTGGTTAATTGATGTTAATGGTGATAGTCGTAGATTCAAGTCCTGCCCCCAAATTTCCCAAATCTGGATCTTCTTAGAATTGCTGGGAATAGTGAAGGAATTCTATTATTAGACTTCTTTTATCTTCTATCATATTGGAACTACCTAGGGGTAAGTATGTTGGTATTCATAATATTTCTGAAGGAATTTATGATGAACCTAATTTACCTCATAACTCTAGGTTGTGGATTGAAGTTAATTGGATAGTGATGAGTTATTATCTAGTTATTGTATTAATACTATTGAAGAGTTACTAAACCTAATTGGATGAGATTGGGTTTGTGATGGTAAGATATTATGATGGTTTTTTATGAAGATTGGGAAGTCTTTATGATCCACTAACGTTTACTTCAATTATGATAGTTGAGAGTGTGATGTAGTTTCATTGAAGCAGGGACGTGTGATTAGCCTAAGTAAGGTTTGGTATAATGTTGAATTTGAAAATGTCTGATTTGTCATGGTGATATATGCTTAAGATGTTAATAATAATATAAGGTTGGTTATTGAGTATCTAGTGGTAATTTCTATGATATATGATGTTAAGTGCTAATCCCACATATGAGGTTGTATTAAAAGGAGTTCTCATGCAATCCTATTGAGCTTAATGGACTATTGATTGTACAAGGGGTTAGACCTCTATGAACTAAACAAAGTTATGATTATTAATGAAAGACATTTCAAAAGGTACTGTTGCTTAGTACCGAGTGAATTTAAGATGAGGGATTGCGCCTTCCCAAGGAGGCAAGGTAGGGTTCACTGATACGGTCAAACATACTTCTCAAACAAGAAGTAAAGCGGCCGTATCAAGTCAATAACCCAAGTAGTGAGGTTGGGATCATTCCTACGAGGGAAAAATAGGATTCGACTTAAACTTCAATCTCTTATTACTATTGTTCAGTCAATTAATTTATTGCGAAAGCAAAAATTATTAAAAGGGGGTTTCTATGTGAATAAAGAAAAAGTAACTAGAAAAATTAAAGGAGAACTAACAGCTTCAAAATGTTGGAGTGGTATTCAATAATAAAAGTCATAGGGTTTAGTGTTCCCACATGTTCCTAAACTTGATAATTCTAAATAAACAATTTTTCCTAGTATCTTGCTATGCAAAGTTAAAAGTTATGTATTTAAATCCTATGGTCCAACCATATAAAAAAGTTTAACTCCGAACCTTGGTACGGCTAGGGTGTTGCTTTATACTAACCCGTACCTTTACCTAATATAAGTATCATATTCGAGATTTGACTACGTTATTGCCTTTACCAATCAAACTCGCCTATGAAGATAGAATTATACTAAATCTATGTTGATAATTCTTTTCCTTTTATCTACTCTTGGTACGGGCAAGTAGAATAATAGGGCGAGTTCAACGTTGGCCATCCGTTAAAAAGACTTCTAAACGAAAAAAGAATTATCAAGAAGGCAAGACACTATCTAAATTGTTATTTTATTGAGTTTTTACATCTTATTCACCTATGGTTCCCACAACAACATAATATGAGTTAGTTACCCATAGTTATATCCACCAATATTCAAATGTATGAATAATAATTCATTATATTATTCAATGAGAAAAGAGTAAAATCCGAAAGTTTCGCTGATTAATCAACAAAACTCACCAACAATCAATTAACAAGAGCTCAAAATCATCGGAAGAGTCTCACAAAGGGTATAAAAACAATCAAAATTCTAACAATGATCAAGGGTCTAACCTCAAAAATGAGGTTCTTCGAACTATTTATAAATAATAAAAACCTAATTAAATAAGGACTCTATTAGCTTGAAATTTCTCAAACGTGACTGGGTCGACGGACCTCCCGACGGATCGTCGTGGTCACAACGGACCGTAATGGACTCCGTCTTCCCATACTTCTGTAATTTCTTCTGCTGCTCTCTCCATTACCCTCGACGGCAGTTATGACAGATCATCACAGGCACAACTGTCCGTTGAGGGTATCCATTCCAAAACACTTAAACTCTTGGAATTTGGGTACTGGAATACTACTCTTTGACTTATGACGAACAAGCGACGGGCCATCTGGCTACGCGGGTCCGTCACGCACTCCAGTAACCACACACTTGGTGAGACTTCCCCATTTCCTTTATCAGGCTGCACTAAGATGCCACTACGGACCGTCCAGGGCACGAGAACGGTCACCAGCTTCCGTAGGTGGTACTTTTCTGTATATCTCGCTCAAAAACCTCTGCATTCCTCTTTTAGACAGAGTTGCTGCAACATAAAGAGAAACTTACATAAAACAAAAAAGGATTTTGGACACAATAAACTTAGGTAAAAAGTAGTAATAATACCGTGAAACCCGGGATATTTATGTCAACACACTCAACTAAATTCGTTGTGTCCTAAAGCGACGCACTATGGACTCAATACAAATCATGGGACAATGTATCCAGTTTTCTTTGCAATCATTTGGCTAGCAATCCTGATCAATTCATTCATATTGATGCATGCTACACTATTAGGCTTTGAATTATGTGGCATCATACCATGACAAGATTCAATATGCAATAACACCAATCCTCTTCAATTTCCACGGAAGTGCTAATATTTCCGGGTTTGCAACTAGTGTCCTAACTCAAAACAAAATCCTCTTATTCACACAATGATCCAGTTTGAGATAAGGATTACTTTCAACACTCACTGTAGAGAACAAATTCACATCATTCATTCAGATTACCGTAAGCTTGCCTTATTTTCACTACTTTAAGTTCACTATACAACGCTTAGGATCAGATAGGACTTTACTAGCTTGTCACATAGGCTCAGGGTCAGGGGGGGTGATGTATTGAGGAACTCCTTTTTCGTTTTGGTTTTTTTTTGTTTTTTGTTTTGTTTGTTTAAACTTTGTTGGTTTGTTGTTTTTTTTTTTTTAAAAACCCCCCACCCCCACCATGTTTTGTTTTTAGTTACTTTTGCCCTATGTACATATCGGCTAAACATACCATTTTTATCATTTTATTTTGCCCTGTTTCTCATATTCTTTCACCTTGCTATTTTCCTTTTCGTCATTTGTGTAAGTGGAGTTCTTTTTCTTGCTTGTTTTCTTGATAATTTTTCTTTATTTTTTTTTTTTTTTATTTTTTTTATTTATTTACTTTTCTTTAACTAATGTCTTGAGTCACTTTACTTTTGTCTTTCTCTCTCTTTGTTCTTTCAACCCCCCTCCCCAAAACCAAACACAACAAACAACCCCCCCCCCCCCCCCCCCCCCCAACCCCCACTTTTCCAGAGTATTCCATATAAAACCACCCTAAACTATGGCTTTGCAATTGAGTCAAAGTACACAATACCCAAGTTGGGTCAGGGCCATTTTAAAAAGGGTTGTTTACTGTATTAGCCAACCCTCACTTATGCTTTTGGCATAATGCGAAGGTACACATATTGCCAAGGAGGGACTAGGGCCAACAATTCTTCTCAGAAAAAAATCAGTTAGGGTGAAAAAGAAAGGTGTAGTTAAGCTAAATCATTTTGTATCAAAGAAGGATTTAATTTCATTTGGTTCTTTATAAGGCTAAACAATGGGCTATATTGAATAAGGGCCTATGATCCTTCCTATTGTCTATTACAACTTTAGCTTAGCTAGGATAACAAGGATGTTTAGGATAGTAAAATAGTGGCTAGCCCAAATCTTCCTCAACTCACTTAACATCTCATACTCTACTAGATTATAGACACCTAGTCGATTTTAGACTTAGGGTCAGGCAGTGGTTTTGTACCTCTATGTAGTGCTTAGAGCAACAAATTTATCAATTACTATGCCTTAGTCATGCATCATTTTCCATTTTATAAGGATATCCTTTTAGCCATCTGCTTAAGAATTAAATATGTACACAAGATATAGACATAGTCGTCAACAAAACAAGTAATCAGTCTATTGGGAAAAAAAAAAAACATACCAAGAAATACCCAAACAAAGAGGATAGTGAATTGGGCTACTCAACTTAACCCTAGCACTCACTTCCATTACCCACCCCAACAACAAGACTGAAATTATCCCCAATGCCATAAAAAAAGATTGAAAATAACAAGAGTGGAAGGGGAAAGCAAAACTGGGCGCAAAGTGCGCGACGATCAGCAAGCTGGTGGGTCGTTTTTCCCCAGAACCAATACCTCTGTTAATATGGAAACCTCAGAGTGTCCTCAGCCTCAACAACACTATCCGCAGTTGCCACCAGTATATTCTAAATTTCTAGAGCTAGACGCCAAACAAGCTAACTCTACTGCTTCTAGACTGACGCGCCTCCTCATCAATAAGCGAGGTCTCCTTGCAGCCATAATCTCACGCGCCCCTTCTTCTGTGCTCGAGCCTCCATCTTCTCGGACCCCTACGCTGTTGGCCATGTCTCGGAGGGGGGGTGGTGGATGGAATATTCTCATGTGGAGATAGGGTCGCCAACGGTATGTCTTCACGCAGGCTCTACAGAAGGGAATCAGACTCAGCACCCTAGCTCAAGATCATATAATATCTGTGCAAAAGACTGGGACGACAGGATGAAGGGTGACACATTTCCACCGGAGGGGCTAGACGGGGCTAGCACCCGCAACTCAAAGCGTCCAAGCGCTGATGTGAACCTCAGCGATCTTCCGCTCATGTGATGGACCTTCTCCCTCCAAGTGCTTCTTATGCATCGCCAATTGACCTCTGCATCCAACGCAATGATATGATGAAGAAGATGTATGTAGCCATTTGCTCTAATTTAGGACTAGAAAAGCGGGGGGTCCGGGGACCAGGAGTAGGTTAAAGGGGCTGAGATGAGAGGAAACTCGGGGCGTGCTAACCATCCGTGGATAGACTCGACCGGGGGTAGTGGGGTGGTAGGTAGTGTCATTGGAAGCCGTCTGCGTAGCCGTGCGGCCTGTGCTACGCTATAAGCCAGTCTGTCACCACGTGGAGGCACCAAATTTTGGACAGGGCCCTTGCAGTGAGGCCAACTATTGGCCTCATCCCTTATGAGGCCTTATATCAACAGTTCCAGCGGGTTCTGAGCTGATAACGTGCCATATAGGCACACCTGACAGCCCTGCATAAGAGTAACATATCATGAACGGGAAAGGTACGTAGTTGTTGAACTTAAAAATCCCTCTCGTTTGCATGACCGCCTTGTAGAAACCACACAAAATCCACCTCAAAAAACAGTCTATCATAGCCGCCATCAGTTACTACCTCAATCCCATGTGACCTATATTATCAGCGGCTTGGAGGAAAGGCAGTGGCGGACAATCAACCACAAAAAAAACCATCGTCATGAAGGTTTTAGGTTAGCCTTTCTTGAAGACTACCTTCAGCTCGGTCCCCGGTCAGCACCATCTCTCAACGGACAATGCCAGGGCCATCCACCTCTTGGTGGTCTCTCTCAACGATGGCTCACACAGAAATTATCCATCTTTGACAATCTTTCATGATAGTGAAACTCGGAAGAGAGAGGGGTCCTATAAGAATAAACTTTCTCGCCATATAGAAACCGGCGGATGGCAGGCAGGGAGATATAAACCTGAACACCACGTGCTCGGTCCTGCTCCAGTGGGGCCTGTTTTGCGGGGGCAGCCCTCCTATCAATCTGTGATCGGAGAGTCGCTAGGTAGGAGGCGTAGAACTCTCGGACCAACTCTTTACTATAACGTCCCAACGGACGTGCTGTCCACTCCAATCGATGTCAGGTTAAGAGATTGTGGATCTCGGGCATTGTCGGGAGACTTCCTGTAAAGACCCACCGCTCCAATGTTAGTGTCTGAGTCATGACTCCTTTTTCATTGAGGAACTTTGCATCGGAATAGACTTGATACTGCCCGTCGACACACCACCGGTTGGGCTGGTCGGTAACCGGGGTGAGAGCACGAGGTTGTGAACCGGGTGTGGATTCCGAATGGTCAGCCTCATCAGACGAGGCAGACTCTGCAACGTTGGCGGTTACGGCAATCTCAGTAGATTCGGAGGCTTCCTCCAACCACGAAACTCCTAAGGAGCCAGACGCTCCTTCTTCATTAGTAGCTGACCCAGAAGGTGTGCCGGTCAGTGTGCGCTCCTCATCTGGCTGGGAGGAAGTGACTACGCCGGACGCCACCTTTTTGGGTGTGGCTCTGGCAGCACGTGCAGCTCGGGATGGGGTGGAAGTGCCTAGGGGAACGTACTCAGGGTCACGCTCATCATCAGCGCAAATGACCAGGCGGCCAGACGGGGCGACAGACTTTGATCTCCCGCGTGCATTGACTCGGTCTTGTTTTTTTTCCTTAATAGATAGTACCTATAAAGAATCAATACTAGTACTGAAAGGAGCAGACAAGACTAGCAAAACCACACAAAATAAATAAAAGATTTAAGATGTAACGACATTTCTATAGTAACAGTGAAACACAACAGGCTAGGTGACGGCTCGTTGTGAGTATGAAGGACTGTTATGGGGTCCATCGTGTCTTAATTAGACTTTTTTTATGTGGAGAACCTTGAAGGAGAGTCTCTGACAAGTATGAAGGTATATGCAGGATGGACCGTCACTGGTACGACGGCCCATCGTAGGTGTCCGTTAGAGGACACTTGAAAAAAATATGAAGACCCCTAGGAGAGGGGTCTCTGACAATCATAATGGTCATGCAGGATGGACCGTCGAGGGTACGACGGTCTGTCATAGTTTCCTTTAAGAGGACAGTAAGAAAAAGTATGGAGACCCTTAAGAGAGGGGTCTCCGACCGTCATAACGGTTATGCAGGACGGACCATCGTAAGTATGACGGTGCATCCTAGAAGTCCTTTGAAGGACACTTGGAAAAAGTGAGAGACCCTTAGGAACAGGGTCTCTAACAACCAGAAAGGTTGTGAAGGACGGACCGTTGTGGGAATGACGGTCTGTTGCATGTGTCCGTTGGAGGACACTTGGAAAAATTGAGAGACCCTTAGGAATAGGATCTCTTACAACCAGAACGGTTGTGCAGGATGGACCGTCGTATGTGGCTGTTGGTGGAAACTTGGAGTAAATTGGGCAGTGGGGTGTTAGGGCTGTTGCAACGGACCCAATGACGGTCCGTAGTAGGTTAGATGGTCCATCATCGGGGTCTCGTTCTGTAACTCAGTGACTGAATTGGGGATGCCCCATTCATCCCATATGACCAAAATAGAATTGGTAGTGTTTTAAACTACATTTTTCTAAACCAAATACCTAGTAAAGTAGCCATGCTAAAGCACCTATTTTTAGAGTTTTAACACAGAAATTTCGAGAATTTTCAACCTAAGTCAGACAAAATTTTATTAAAGAATGAACCTATCATGAATAACTAGGCTAATACTAATTCATAAACAAAAATGCAATATAAATGAGTAGAAATTAGAGACACATACCTGAGAATTTGAGAAAAAACAAGAGAGAAAGGTACTTGGTGATCAAGTAGAGACCCACAATTGCAGCTTCGACTAGTAGATGATGAATTTTAGGAATTTGAAGAATTTGGGGAAAATGATCGGTTGTAAGGGAGAGGGGTTATGATCTATGGAAGTTGAAAAGGGAGGGAAATGGGAGAAAGAGTTAAAGAATGGGTTGAAATGAAGGGGTGGGGATCTTAAATGTTGAATTTTTAAAAAACCCCATCCCGGTCGGGTCGGGTACGCTTCGTTAATGACACGACGATTCCCTGACGATGGTCAGTCTCAGTTGTGACGGTACCTCATTGGTTCCGTCGTGTGTGCCCTAGTTTGAAAATAACAGAAAGACGTACCTGGCACGACGGATTCATGCGACGGTCCGTCACAGTCACAAAGGTTTGTCGATGTATCCGTCAGTGACTGCTGCAGAATGATTTTCTGTAGAATTTATTGGTGATGTGCCTGCAAATTTAAAACCCATTAGTAGAAAATGCTACCATTACTAAAATGAAAAAAAAACTATAAGTATTGGGTTGCCTCCCAACAAGCGCCTGATTTAAAATTGCGGCACGTTTGAGGACACTTGATTACTCAGCCTTCATCAAGATGGTATGCCTCTATCACTTCATTAACCGATGCAGTATTCCCAAAATAGAGTTTTATTCGTTCTCTATTCACCTAAAACCGCACTCCCTCCTTCGTTTTTAACTCAACTACTCCATGACGGAATACTTGGGTAATCAAGTAAGGGCCAGTCCGTTTGGAATTTAGCTTGCCCAGAAGCCAATGCAACCTTGAACTGTCTAAAAGCACCAAATCCCCAACCATAAAATCTCGTCTTTCACTTTTAAGGTCATTATCCTTCCTCATCATTTCTTTTTGGGATATAGCATATACCGATTGGAGCTCACCAGTTTGCCTCATGGACCTACAAATGTTAAGGTCGCTTCTTCATTGTGTCACACCGGAATTCATTCTCCTGTCTTCACCCTTTTCCATATCCACTAAGGCTCTACCCGTACAAGGAATGGCCTCCCAAGAATATACACTTCAAAATCGACTTTACCAATAAAAAATAACAAATCTGAATCTGCCGAATTGAACAACTCCACTTTTACTAGCACACACACCGAATCGTGGAGTTCCCTACATGCGCTTTTCATGTTCGATCAGCCATCAGTAGCCGCATTGCAGTGCTTGGGTCATCAAAACCCAACTTCTGTAAATGAGAGGGGCATAGATTTATCTTGCCCCAGATCACATAATGCTTTCGCAAAGTTGTAATGAACCCGACTGTACAAGGGAATATGAACGCACCCCCCGGATCTTCTTTCTTTTGTGTGAGAGATCTTGTAGGAAAGACGCTGACAATGCTGGCATTCTCTAGAATCATCAATCCTCGAAACTGACCGATCTTTTTTTCCTTTCTTTGTAACCAGATCTTCAGAAATTGTTGGCATAAGCGAGCATTTGTTCTAGAGCTTCTACCAAGGTACATTGATAGAAAGCTTCTTCAACTTTTATAAGAAACGCCGATATTTACCCTCCTCGGTCTTTTTCACTAATCTCTGAGGAAAGGGGGTGGTGGGTCTAGGCATTGGGGAATTACCTATATAGGGCTGCTGCAGTCTTTTCCCAGTGTTATCTTCTTCTTCACATCATTCTAGTGGAGGTTCTGATGTGCACCACTACCATTACCCCTGACCTTAGCATTATCCTTTCTCACCTTGTCCTCATTAAAACGCATAAGTGGTGTCAATGGGTTTTCTTTATCCACCTCCGAGTAGTTGATTTCCATACCTGTGCATCATTTTGCGGATTTTTGGACAGTGTTTCTAGAAGATGCCCGGTTGCCGGGTTGTGTCACAATCGTCATAGAAAGTAGGCCATTTGACTACTCGATCCTGGCTTAGATTGATATCATGTGTATCAACTTTTTTGCCCCAACCCGCTAAATCACCCCTAACGCTTTTATGTTGCTCCATACACTCTAGCATCGAACCTCCTCCATCATTTTTTGGGTGCAACATTCTCAAGTCGCGCCATAGTAATCTCCACCATCCCTAAGAGTAACATCACACGGTTTTAAGGAGTGACTAGGGCCATTCCCTATGATTGGTCTTTCTGTTACCGTAGTTCCCATGTTTTTGTAAGTTGTTGTCGCGTTGTATTTTCTTCTCGGATATGAAATGACCCTCACGGTTATACGTTTACCATATTTCCGACATTTGTTCCCCTTATCTTTGCGTTAATTGATCTCCCTATTAGAGCCTTTTGGCCCCTCGGATCGGAAACACCCCTTACTGCTCATTTACTGCATAGGAAATCCTCCGCATATAGGCATTCCCATCATTAGGTGGTGGTGGTTTAAGACAGTGAGTTAACTGCATTATCTTTTCTGCATCCCAGTGTATGTTTTAGTACCAACCCAAGCTCATTTCTTATCTGAGCCATTTATTCAGAATCCTATCTGTGACTGGGTTGTGAGTGGACTCACTACGAAGGTATTTTTCTTTCTCCCATATCTTACTATCTAAGTACTTCCAGATTTATTGTTCGGGAGAGTTTCTCTAAATTTCAACAATCTCAGTCATAAGGACCTCCCCATAGATCCACCCTTAAGTTCCACACCGCTTTAATTATTATCAGCTTGTCCCCGATAGAAGTATTCCTCAGTAGCCATCATCTAACAAGGCAACCTCTCGTCCCGTCCGTGAGAGAGGAAAAACTCTTAGCCCTATTACATCCAAGTCAAGTCAGGCCTCCCTACACATCTGACTGCCCTAATCTTAGCTATATGGGCATGTGGATCCTCGAAGGTAGCCCTGAAATAAACCTCTGGCGTGAGCATTTTTCATCATGCTACGATTACCCCAAAGGTGTGGCGTTGTGGTAGAGGAGGCACTACAAGTGGCAGCATCCGAGTCATGCTACCATTTCAGTAGCCTCTGTCGTATTTTTGGGGCCAGTGGAGCGGATTTTGTCCACTCTTTTGGGTGTTCACCTAGACATCTGGTAACAAATTGACCTGACCATCAACTGGAGTGGGCATGTTGGGTTTGGATCATCATCGATTAATTCCTGAGTTGTCGATTCATGTTGCGTAAATGTAGCTCTATTCGTGAATCGTAAGGGAAAAAGAGTGTCTCTTCCTCTCCGTGTATTTTGAGCATAAAAGAGGATGGATGTTTTTATGTGCAAGAATCAAAAAAACTAAAAAAACAAAATAAAAAAGAAATATCAACTACACTATATAATAAGTTTAAGTTAATCTAACAGCTACTTTCCTTCCCCTGCAGCGGCGCAAAATTTTAATAACGCTCAACTTACGTCTCAAATAAGATAAAGTGGTCGTGTCAAGTAAAATCACCCAACTAGTGAGTTTGGTAGGTCCCACGAGAAAATACTTTTAGACTTAAACTTTCATCTATTATTACTATTCTTCATAAATTACTCCTTTGGAGGCAAAAATGATGCACCAGGGTGTGTTTCTTTCTATTCTGAATAAATGAAAATAAGAAGCAAATTAAAGGAGACACTTAACATCTTCGAATGTTGGAGGTTTAATCAATTACTAAAAGTAACTAGGGTTTACCGTGTTCCCGCATAGGTTCAATAACTTGTAAATTTCTAACTAGCCCAATTCTTTCTTATATCATTACTACAAATTTAAGTTATGTATTTCTAATCCTTGTCCTGCACTCTGAACGTTCACTCCGTCCTTGGTCTGGCCACGTGTGTTGCTCTATTAAACCTTACTTACCTTATAATTAAGCATCATATTCGATATTTGAACAAGTTATTACCTCGTACCATCAAACTAGTCCTATAGATAGTATACCACCTAAATCTATTTATAATTCTTTTCCTATTATCTAAGTTCCTTGGTCCGGCATAGCATTAAGCGCTGTTCTAACGTTTCCATAATTAAAAGACTTCTAAGCAAAATAATGCTCATACATGCAAGAACACTACTCTAGAATTGTTATCTTAGTTAGTTTTTTACCCTCATTTAATTGTCACATATTGTTCCCACAACCCTAGTTTAATGAGTTTAGTTACCCATAGTAATATCACAATATCAATATATGATAGGATGAATTCATATACTTACTTCAATGAGAAAGAGTAAAACTAAAAGTTCGACTTGATTAATCAACAAAATCACCAACAATCATTAACAGTCCTCAAAATAATCCAAGAGTCTCACAAAGGGGCTAAAACAATCAAAAGTTCTAACAACGATCACGGTTCACCTCAAAAATGAGGTTTTTAAAACTATTTATAAAAATAAACCATTAAATAAGGACTCTATTAGCTGGGAATCTGCTGTCAAAATGCGGTTGGGTTTTACAGACCTCGCGACGGATCATCGTGGGCACAACAATCGTAATGGACTTCGCGTCCATACTTGTGCAATTTTCTTCTACTTTCTAGCTCCATAGCCCTCTTCCGTGCAGGTATGAATGGATCGTCCAGGAACACGGTCCGTCGAGGTCTCAATTTCAAAACATGGGGTACCATTTGCAAAACACTTAAACTCTTTGAATTTGGTACTGGTGACTAACTTCTCTGAACTTTCATTACGACCAGCATGACGGTCCGTCATGGCTATGATGGGTCGTCATGGCTATGACAGTCCGTCAGCTCACTCCGTAACCCCACACTTGGTCAGACTTCCTCCCCCATCTTCCTTTACAGTTTGCACTACGATACCTACGGACCGTCACGGGCACTACGAACCGTCACAACACACAAGCTCCTAGGTTGTACTGTTTTCCTGTATGTTCTCTCTCTCTCCCAAAAACCTCTGCATTCCCTTTTTAGTAAAGATTTCCTGCAAATAAGAGAAACTTACATAAAAATTACAGCAAAGGCTTCTAGACACACTAAACTTAAGGAAAAAAGTATTAATAATACCGTGAAACCACAGTATATCATTCACCATATTCCTCACGGGGAGGATAGCTTCATAGCCCAACAAAGGCATAGAGAGATATTTCCATGAAATCTCCAAGATCCATAAACTATGTTTACACCATAGGAATACAAGCTAGTGGATCCACTTAGATGCTACATTCATGTTTGGTACTACTTTTCCCGGTAGACCACATTCCATCGGTGTAAGGTTTTACAATAATAGATTCCACACTTAGATCTTGTCGTCTATGTTGGTTAAGTCAAGTGTTCCCTAAAGTAAAGCGAAGTAGTGAAGTAAACACTAACAGGTGTTACTTAAGAAGAATTGTGAATTTATCCTGGTAGGGGTACTGTGGACTCTCTAACCTATGCCATAGCACTAGTTTGGCTTTAGGGAAGCCTTTAGGAGGGGTTGTTCTTATGTATAATATCTATAACGTGAATGTTATGCATTTGTTGATTTTACCATGTTGGTTGATCCTAAATGATGTTTTTTCATTTGTACATCTATTGGTCTTAGTGCTAAATATTGGACGACTACTATTTATGCTATTTATGTGAGTCGACATTACTACTTGTGATCCTTGTTCGGTTTAACTGATTGATTAAGATTAATTGGTGATTTTGCTTGGTCATTGCAACGTGTAGGCTAAAAAGTGGGCTAATGAGTAAGGTCCTTGCCTTATTTGATGAATTATGAACTCTTCCTGTTGCTTGACTATTACTTTGTTAGGTTTGGTCTTGTGTTGGTCATGGGTTTTGACTTATGGATTATGTATTGTTTGTCCTATGTTGTGGTTCATGATTGGTACCAAAAGGCCTTTTCAAAGTACTTTAGCATGGTTTTTGAAGCAAATGTTCTCTTTAGCATGATGTAATTTGTTTTATGTGTGATTAACTCACTCATACTTAGTACAAGTTATACTAACCCAATCTTTTATATTTTTAGAAAATTGGGATCCTGGCCTTTTGAGATTATATAAGGTCTTTGAAGACTACTTGTATATTTTTCGAATTGGTGTTGGTAGATCCTCACTTCCGAGGACACTGTCATTTATCAAGCCTATTGATGGTGTTCTAGGTTATTAAGACTTCTATTTCTTTCCCTGTTCATTTGAAGAGGTTGTTGTTAGCTTATATGAGGCTCTTTGTTGTAAATAATTATGGGCTATGCCCAATGTTGTACTTGTTTAAGATAGTTTAATATGAGACATATCTTAGACATTCTTATGAATAAATATTGCTATATTATGTATATAAAATAATAATAGAATCCCATAAACTGCTTCCTATAGCGAGGAGTCTAAGTAAACTTCCTAAATATATATTATATGTAAGAGAGAGATCTAAATAAACCTCAATATATAACTAATTAAAAACTTTTAAAGTTTTTTCTAATTTAACATATGAAATGTAATGATGGATGCGAAGAGGTTTGTCTTAGTCCTCTTCGAGGACGACGACATCGTTTATTTCTAGGGGGTGCTTCCCAGATGTGAAAAACATGGTATTAGAGCATGAGGTTTAATATCTTAAGTATTGTTGTATCGTTAAACCATGTCTTCTTATTTATAAAATTAAAGCGCGCAACACTTATGAGTGAGAAGCTATAAGATGCTTAGGATATTATCATTTTCTTAGAAATGCAATGTCGTGCCACTAGAGTCTACTTTATGTGTGTTTTCACCTAAAACTTGTATTTTAGTTATAGGTATGAATACTCAAAGGGACGCACGAAGGATTGATGAAGAGATTGCTAATGCGGGAATTCCTCGCCATGGCAATCAAGATCCTCATTTTGAAAAAGTTGCTAATGATGATCGGGCTCCTGCCAATCCTCTGGCCTTGTCGGATGGGGACATAAGATAAGCCTTTCTCCAAATGTACCAAGTCATTACTACTCAAGCTCAAGCCATGATGTCCCAATATAATCCGGAGGTGGTACCCCGAGGATACCAACATGTTATCACCATGGCCTTCAGCTTGAGGGATTTCACAAGATTGAATACTCGTACTTTCTATGAATCCAAAGTGCAGAAAGAACCCCAAGAGGTCATTGACGAAGTCTAAAAAATCCTCTATGACATGGGTTTGATTACTAGTTAAAAGGTCGAGTTAGCCACCTACCAACCCAAAGACGTGGTCAAAAGGAGATTTTCAAGAAGGCTTTTCTGATAGGTGCTTTCCTAAGGAAGGAGGAAAGCTAAGGTGGAAGATTCATCAACTTCGTCAATGAGGTATGATATTGCTTGACTACTTTCCTTCCTTTAAAATTTACTAAGTTGTCACAAAAAGTATGCTCCTTCTTTTGGTTTACAACCGTTAGGGATAAAATGATCCTCTTGTGACGGGGTGTCTATTGGGAATTAAAAAAGAATGTCTTTTTTCTTGCTTCATAATAATATGAAATTTCTCGTCTCATGGTTCATGCTCAACGTGGAGGTGACAAGGTTTTGGATGAGTAGAGTCAAATATTACAAGTATTTTTGAATGGGGTTAAAAATTAAAAAAGGGTAGGCTTGATATCCGACAAGTCTAGGGTTCAAAAAAGAGGTTTTCTAATGCAATCCTCTATGTTCGCTAAGTGATTGTGATGATAGGGTGTCTAAACCTAAGGCCTCAAAGGGAAGGGGGTACTATTTCACACGACCAAACAATATTTCAACTTTTGTAGAAGTGACAATACCTTATGTGATTGCCTTCATTGGACGCCATGGGAAAAAGTGGGGCCACAAGGTGAGGGATTGCTCAAATGTTAAGGTCAAGACAAGGTAGTGTCAAGCTCATGCATTTGGGTTCTATAATGTTTATGCTCCGAGAAGAATAAAGTTTTTTTTATGCTCTCCACTCTACTATGGTGAGAAAGAGACTTCCTCTGATTGGTGACCGCTATGTTTAAAGTTTTCTTCTATTAAAGTATAGTTTTAGTTTTTAGGTTGCTTAACCGATTGTCATTTTTTTTATTCCTTTGGTAGCTAGAACTTTGATGATTCTGCCCATATCCTTTAATGAACCTTTTATAGTTCTACCCTGGTGGGTGAGTTCGGTTGTGCTACGGTGTATATGAAATTGCCCTATAATTGTTTCCAATGGAGTGATCATATTGGAATTAGTAGAACTTTGATATGGTGGATTTTGATGTCATTTTTGGAATGGATTTTGTTGCATATTTGTTTTCTGCCATTGATTGTAGAACAGCAATTGTGAAGTTTTACTTTGCCAAATGAACCTTATTTAGAGTGAAGAAGGGAGAAAATTCTATTCCTAGAGAACGTATCATTTTTGTAATAAAAAAAAGCTTTTAACAATGATATCTAAAGGTGTCTACACCACTTGTAAGAGTCCAAAGTATTTAGACTCCATTCCCCCATAGAGTCGGGGTCCCCCCTAAGGGAATTTCGGAGGTCTCGTCATGTGATATTCCCGAGTATTCCTCTCTGAATGGGAATTAATTTTGTTATCGAGTTATTATCGGACACAAATCCCATTTTAATTCCTCCTTACTGGATGGCTCTGGCTGAGTTGTAGGCTCAACTCAATAACTTACTAGATAAAGGCTTCATTAGACCAAGTATTTCTCCATGGGGTTTTGTGGTATTGATTGTGAAGAAGAAGGATGGGTATCTTAGAAGGTGCATTTGATTATCGCCAACTAAATAAAGTCACTATTAAGAACAAGTATCCTCTCCCTCATATTAACAACTTGTTTGATCAATTCCAAGAAGCAAGCTACTTTTCTAAGATTGACTTGAGGTCGGGTATCACCAACATAGGGTGAGAGGTGAGGATATACCAAAAATGGTATTTCGAACTAGATATGGTCACTATGAGTTTCCAATAATGTCATTTGGTCTCACTAATTCCACGACGGCATTTAAATATCTCATGGATACGGTGTTTCAAAGATATCTAGATTCATTTGTTATTGTCTTCATTGACAACATCTTGCTATATTCAAAAAATGAGGGTGAACACATGAATCATTTGAGAGTGGTGTTGCAATTGCTTAAGGAAAACCAGTTATTTGCCAATTATAGAAAAAGCGAGTTTTGGTTGAGGTTGGTGGCATTTCGTGGTCAATCATCTCTAGTGAGGGAGTTCAGGTTGATCCAAGGAAAACCGAGGCGGTCAAGAGTTGGCCTGGACCATTGACTCCAACACACATTAGGAGTTTCTTGGGTCTAAAGGGATAATATAGGAGGTTTGTCGATGGTTTTGCATCTATTTCATCTCCCTTTACTACCTTGACCTAAATGAGTGTGAAATTTGAGTGGTCGAAGGCATGTGAAAGAATCTTCAAAATTTTGAAAGATAGGCTCACATTCACTTTTGTATTGAATCTATCGGAGGGTACCAAGGGCTTCTTTGTATATTTTGATGCATCCCGAGTGGGCTTGGGGTGTGTGCTTATGCAACATGGGAAAATTGTAGATTATGCTTCTAGAAAACTTAAGATACACGACAAGAATTATCTGAATCATGATCCTGAGTTGGCGGTCATGGTATTATCCTTGAAAATATGGAGGCATTACTTGTATGATGTTGATTTTGATGTGTATACCTACGACAAGAGTCTTCAATATGTGTTTACTTAAAAGGTGTTAAATATACGACAAAGAAGGTAGTTGGAATTTTTTAAGGATTACGACATGAGTGTTCTCTACCACCCCGGCAAGGCCAATATGGTTGTGGATGCTCTAAGTTGTATAATTATGGGTAGTTTATCTCATGTAGAAGAAGCCAACAAAGACCTAGTCAAAGATGTTCATAGGTTAGCTCGCTTGGGTGTTATATTTGAAGATTCTCCAAATTGTGGTTTTATCGTCCACCATAACTCCGAATAATATTTGGTGGTTTAGGTAAAATCTAAATGAGTCATTTTCCTTAGGGGGAGAAGGTGTTTTTAGGTATCAATAAAGGTTATGTGTGTCTAATGTGGATTTCTAGAGAAACCAGATTCTTGAGGAAGCTCATGGTTCCCGTTACTCCATTCATCCGGGTTCTAAAATATATATCATGAATTTATATAAGTGTTTTGGTGGGAATTCTTAAAAAGGGACATAGCATAATTTGTTGCAAAATGTCCAAATTGCCAACAAGTGAAAGCCGAGCATGAAAAGGCAAGTGGTTTACTCCATGAAATCGAAGTTCCCACTTGGAAGTGGGAATACATAACCACGGTTTTCGTGGTAGGATTGCCTCGGACACAAAATGAACATGACTCTATATAGATGGTTGTGGATAGGTTGGCTAAATCCGCTCGTTTTATTCCCGTCAATTCCACATACTCTATGGAAGATTATGCAAGGATCTTCATATATGAGAATTGGTGTTGACATGATATTCTGTTATCCATCATATCCGATAGGGGTGCACCATTCACATATCGATTTTGAAGATCGTTCCAAAAAGGGTTAGGTACCAAGATGAATCTAAGCACCACTTTTCATCCGAAATGGATGGTCAAAAGGATCGCATTATTCAAACCCTTGAGGATATTTTTTGAGTTTTATGGATTTCAAGGGAAATTGCGATAGACATTTGACTTTGGTTGAGTTTTCATATAATAATACTTACCATTCATCTATTCATATGGCTCCTTTCAAAGACTTGTATGGTAGGAGTTGTGGATCTACAATTGGATGGTTTGAAGTGGGTGAGTCTTCACTCTTTGGCCCCGAGTTGATTTATAATACTTTGGATAAAGTTCATGTAATAATTAACCGATTTAAAATATCCTATTATAGGCAAAAGTCTTATGCCAATCGTAGGAGAAAGGACATAGAATTTGAAGAAGGGGTAAGGTGTATCTAAATATTTCACCCATGAAAGGAGTGGTGAGATTTTTCAAGAAAAGGAAATTGATTCCTCATTATGTTGGTCCCTATGAAATTGTCACGACCGACGAGCACCCCCTAGAATTACAGCACTTACTTGACTCTCTCGTTGTCTTAGACAAGCCCCTAGTTTCCATGCATCGCATCAACATATTAAATTTTGAAGTGGACAATTTAACTTTTCATAGAACCTCATATGGTAGAAACTTACCCTATTCTAAATATATAAAAACATGAGTCATAATACATTGTTTAGATCCTAGTCCTTTTTCCATCTTATAACTCAACAACGTTGGAGTACATTAGGCACATCGACCCTTAAGAAATAAACTAAGTACAAAATTTAACTTTACAGTAAACCATAAACATAGGAAATCCTTGACTTAAAGGCTTCCTTTGCCTTGAGCAATGGAATCACATATCAAGCTCCCCAAAATTCATACTCCTTTAAAGAATCCCCCATAACTACACTTTGTGTAAAAAGTCAACATACGAAAGGGATAAGTACAAAGATTCAATAAGCTATGGCCAACCATGCAAAAACATGCATTTGATGAAAAGGACTTTTCTTGAAATTCATACTTTCCTTCTTCCTGCCTTTTAGTAATCTTTATAAACCGATCATACCATATCCTTTATTCATTCACACACTTCATATACATATTCAAAGGCCAAACATTGCCATTTTAAATCATTATTAATGTTATTACAAAATTGATTCGTTACAGTTATGCTCATCCCTTAACAGTGAACTATTTTTTTTTATTAACCTCCCAAGTACCCTCTAGTGGATACTGGGCGAATTCATCACCATAAGGCCAAAAGACAACACATCCTACAATCTATACAGGCAACACATACCATCATATGAGTATAATGCAACTTAGACCTATCTAAAACCGAAGACTAATATGACATAACATGAACTCCTAGTCATTAATGCACATATACTTATTTTAACTTCCATGAACCTTATAATAATACCTAACTCATGGGCCCCCAACCTATGTCTAATAGTGCAATGTACATGTAGATCCCCATAACACCTCACCACAGTACTTAGCTAACCCATCAATCAAACCACAAGACTTTACAAATCCCCAGTCATCATATAAGATATAGTAAAAGATACCGCACTTCATTTTTTTCAAGCAAGACACTCATAATATGGTAACCACGATAACATCATGGCATAAGCTCATATCATGCACTTATTCATACGACAAGTGACAAATACACATGTCTGCTAAGGCACACATACATAGTGATATGGCAGTAGAACCCTTCCCTAGAACTTCCCTAAGGAACTCTGCTTGTGCATGTCTAAATGGTCAGACTTTCCACATATCCTAATAAACATTCCTTAAGTAATTCTAGTTAGGTTCTAGTCATTAAACATTGTATTGTCCATTTTTTTACTTAAGGAAACTATAATAGCTCTAAACCACATAGACCATGTGATGCTAAACATGGAATCACGTGTCATAAAATCACATCACCAAAGGATGGTCACCGGCCAAATTAACAACCAAACATAACATACATAAAATCTAGGTAGAATCCCTAGTTCAGTATCCTTTTGTGGCACATATATTGGAACATTGGGGTACATTGAAAACCCCCTCTTATAGATTAAGATTCCATCCAAGATTATCATTGTAGTATTCACTATGGAAACATCACTCTTAAACCTTTTTCGGGTTCATGAGGCATCCACCCCATGATGCTTATGGTGACCTTACCTTCCTACTATAGGAGAACACACATCTTTTTAGTTCACTCGGTCAAGGCTAATTTCCCTTTATTGAAAACATTTGTTATATTTTTTTACTTTATACAACTGGTTTGGGAGAGTCATCCCCTTATGTTCTAACTCAATAGGTCATAGAATAAAGTTCTCAACCTATTTGTCAACTAATCCCTTCCATGAACAATCATGTAAGCACCATATTCTTAGGGTACCACCATGACACACCATTCAGTCCCTACTCTTGCTAGATCTTCATACATGTGTGTATGGTATACATATTTTTTAGTGCAAACCTTTCACTAACACCTTAAGACATATTTTTCATCATACATATTCCCATACATATAGAAGACAAAACTAGGACTATCTATAAAGTACACGTGTCAATGCATAGGCAAAGTGCAATACCCTTTCGCCCATACGAGTACAAAAACTATCAGTCATCCTAGCTAAGGACAATTCAATGCTTTCATAACAAACATCATCTTACCCTGCATAGTAGTAGACATTAGTGAATATGAGAAACTCCTTTCATTTGGACACCATTACCATGTCTTACTTTTAAATCATTTAAAGTGAGTATGTATTACCTTTGGGTTACATGATCACATATGTTATCAACAACACATTGAGAAGCCAACCTCTTAGAAGCAATAACCTCTATCAGAATAAACACATACCACAATATCATATGAGACCAGTCACTTCATATATACTTAAGTCCTCCTAATTTGTCTATTCATATGATTCACATAGTGGTACATACGTAAGGTATTATCGTAACTATTTTACTTATCAATTTCATCACCGTACTTTGCCCTAACTGGTATACACATCTGTACAATAGCCCATACTACCTACCTAGTCACAAGAGTAGAAATATGAAAGTAGACATAAGCCTTCACATAGTTCATCATAAGCAGATGTTCATGATATGATAAAATTTTCCTTCAAGCCATGTCACTCCAATATGATGACCATAAAGTAAACAACCAAACCGCCTCATAAGTAGACCATACTAGACAATTGCCATATACAAGGTTTCCTTAACATGACTATAAGAAAATGAGAAGTAAAAAAGTAAAGGAATTCTTTACCATCCTTTAGCCTTTTGTCATCATTGAACATTACTAATCTTTTATAATACATCAAGTATAGGGAATTGATTAAGGTACCATAATCATACATAAAGTTAATCATAGATACACAAGGTCATGTTATAACTAGTACATACAACAAATCATTAACAATGCTGAATGTAAAGGACATAGAGAATGTAAGAAGGACTAGACAATCACACATCTCACTTGCATGGATTATAAGTCTCAATATCGTCAATATACCACCAATCTAGGCCGTAGCTTCATAAATCTAGCTTGAACGAGATCCACTATATAAGTGTCCCATAACGCTAGATCACTGTAACATGCTTCATATGAGGAATTCATGGGGATAAAGTACAATGTGATCTATTCAAAGTATCAAATGCATTAATCCACATTAAATCAAATCCATTACAATACAATTCATAACCACATTACAACACATGACAGTAGTTTAAACCCATCATTTTAAACATAATTGAATCTCATAATAACATCTAGAATCATCAATCTCATAGGCTAACAACTTGTAGCACCAAATCTTACACGTTTCCTGATTGATTCGATCAATAAGGGCTAATAACCCACAATTTATTCATATATAACACTGAAGAAAGTAGCTACCAATTGATATTTACACAATCACAAATCCCATTAAATAACCAGAATCCAAACTTACAAGCGAACACGCAGAACATGGGCTAGTTCTTGTTCAAATCTTCATACATGGATTCACATTGATAATTCCATTCAACGATGCACCATCAATATTTTCTAGAACAGTAGATAAGGCATACTAAAACTTATTGAATCACAAATCGAATGCAAAGATCAAGATCATAAATCCATACTGAGGCGTGAATAGCGGCGTGATTTGTGAAAGAGCATGGGTTCACTGCAATAGGATTGAAATCACGTTCAAATCAGTAGATATCATCGATACATTCTATGAATTCTTTTTAATCAATTTAATAAGAACCCAGGTTAGATTTGAATAAAAAAACGTTGATCAAAACATATTCGAAAACTTTGAGATTAAGAAACTAGATGGAGGTTTAACTAAGATGAACATCACACCATCCTTTGTCTAGTTGAAACACAAAACTTGATGAACCATCCATGGAAATTTCTCCAATATGTTGTTGTATTGTCCTATGAAATGGGAAGTAGAAAGTAGAAAAAGACAGAGCAAGGCAGATGGACCGGCGATTATAAAACCACTAGAGGGGAGGGAATGGTATCAGAGAAGCTATCGGGAAGTAGTGAAAGGGCGTATAAAAATGGTGTTGGCGACGCGACGTCGGAGTGGTGAGGAAAGGAAGTTGGAATACAGGCGAAGGAGAAGAACACGAATGTGAGCGGAAAGGTGTTGGTACAGGAATAAGAGTTCGTGGGTTGCTTCGTGGTGGGCTTATTCGTAAAAAGTAGTTGGGTGGTGGTTAAAGAGGATATGACGAATGATGGATATGGGTACGAGAGAAACTCTTTGTGCAAGAGCGTGGTGCGCGAGCGAAGACGTGACCGGGGGAATCACCAACAATTATTGGTGGTGTTTCTAGGAATAATATATTGAGCAAAAGTTTTATTTCTTGGGAAAGGATTTGGAATGGGTCCGTCACGGTTAGATGACTTATTACACGCAAAAAGTAATCTGAATAAAACCGTTTAAAATCACGTAGGACGTGGGTGAATTTTCCCATTCCCCCTTAAATAAAAACCGTGCACACGGCACTAGTTGCAGGCCCCCTCGACGACCTGACGTCAATCAACAGCCGTCTTGGCCTTTCGTCGATTGGTCCTGGCCTGGTCTTTGGTTTGACCACTTTGATTTTCTAAGTTTCCATCAACAAAATCCCACCAATGGACCGTTGGTCAACCAACTGGCCGTCGTTTGGTCCTTCGATTGACATTGCCAAGGCAGTGTCTCGACCAGCCTTGGGTCCTTCTAATGGGTATTTTTGCGGGGACCTTTAGAAGTCGTGCCCAGATATTTACAATGTAAATACAAGACATAAAAAGTTTTAGACCTTCCACATAATTTTCACCCAATACAAACACCTGCAACTCGACTAAACAGGCTAGGCCCCATCAAGACACACATTGAGCGTCTTAAGGGCTATCTTTCAAACGCCTTGGATGTTCTTGGTCGATTGGCCTCCAAACTTCTCAAAACTCCATATGATACCATTAAAAATCATTATAAATCATTTTAAGACTTCATAAGATTATGAAGTATTGTATAAAAATAGGCATGGACACCTAAGAGACATAGGTGATTAGTCGTCAAACGTTATAGTCCATCCTTGACGTTTCAACTTCTTCCCATCACTTAAAAACGACACTCTACACACTTCCTCTAAACCACATACTAAGTAATTTGAGGAGCCTCATATACCTTACATACAAAAAATGATTAGGCTCTAGACACCCCAACCCTTTAGGGTCTTACAAAAATTTTGCACGGTTTGTTAGTTTGCATCGAGTTGAAATTACCTAGTGAATTATTTTTTGGTTCATCTTGTTTTCCATGTTATCCATTGATTAATAAGTTAATTGGTGATCCTTAGTCCATACTTCCTATTGGGGTCTAGGTTGGCAAGTGAACTCTCTTGAGGAGGCCCGATTGATCCTAATAGATAGACAGTGAAATGGTCGAGGACAAGGAGGTGTCTTCCGTAAAGGTGTTATAGATGAACCACCTAATTGAGGGAGCAACATGGGATGCCGAGGATGAAATGAAATCCCTTTATCCTCATATCTTTGATAATTAAGTTTATTTGTTCCTATTTATAGTAAAAGTAATTAATAAATTGAATTTGGCTTGTTTTCCAAAAATATGCATATTTTCATAAGATTGTGTCAAAATGAGTTAGCATGAAAGAATCTTTTTGTGTTAACTTGCAATTACATGAAATATATGATTTGTATTCTTGAGATTTTTGTCTATTAATGTTGTCTTGGGAAAAATAGCATGGTAACTCTCTAATGTCATTTTGAGCTCATGTTGATGTTGAGAAGGTAGTTCCTCATAATGTATAATGAAATATTGAGCTCTTATGTGTGGTGACTTTTGTTGCTAAGTGTAATATTGTTGATATATGTTGAATGGAGTTGTGATGTACTCCTATGAACTTTGACTCATAATATATATGTTCTTGGTTGGGTTGTTAGTCTTGAGTCATATTTTTCCTTTAAAAGATTTTAGGTGTCATTCGGGACGAATGTTCCTAAGGGGGGAAAATGTTACACTCCGAAAGTGCATGACCTACGATAGAGCATCATATGTTGAACTAAACCTTAAAACATTTTTTCTTAGACTAAAATAATTATTACAAACCATTTAGGAAGGTTTAGATTCAAGGCATCAATAAATGTCCAAGACGTTTGAAGCTAGTCTATTTTAACTAGTGAAACGTCTTTAGGTTTCGGATAGGTTTACAGGTGTATGTATGAGGTCTAAATATTGTAAAATGACTTAAATAGGTAAAACCATGTAAATAGGGTGGAAACGTCCTGGTAGGACCAAACTTGGCTTTGCAACTTGCCAAAGCAGTAGCCAAATTACTCTTGGCAGAAGACCTTCGGTCACTGCCTTGGTGGCCTTGGGTGTCCAACTCTAACTCAATTACGTCGAGGAAGGCCGCGACTCACTGAACAAAAATTAATTTAGAAAATCATGTGTGACTTTTTCTTCCATGAAAATCTTAAATTTGAATTAATGTGTGACTTCATTAAAGGGTAAACGTAAGTTAGGGGCCTTTTGGGTATTTCATGGAAGGTATATATATTGATTTTAAATCATTTTTTCCTCGTATTCCCTCACTCAAATAAAATCCCCAAATTAAAACCCAAAAGCTCTCATCTCTCTATATTTTCTATCTCTCTATTCAACCTCCATTGAAGGAAGAAGAAAGCTTGAACAAAAAGGTCAATTTCCCTAGGATTTTACTCACTTTTTGTGGATTAATATTCATTAAGGTATGGGTTCTTCACTCTTGGGATTACTTTCCCCAAGAGGTCCTTTCAATGTTTATTTCTAAATCACCCAAGGGTTTTCCTATTCTAATGAATTTTCTTCTAAATTTCGAACTGATGATAAATTGCAATTTCCTATAACTAATTCAGTGTAATTTGTTGGTTAATTGATATTAATTGATGAAATCTAATGTAGATCAAGTCATTTTCCTCATATTCCCCAAATCTTGGATCTTACTTATAAATTGACGGTAATTGATGAATGTATCAATTGTTATACTTGTTTTATCTATTCTAATTCATATATGGACTGCTTAGGTAATGTATTGCTGGGATTCGATCGATCTCTTGAAGAATTTATGATGAACCCTATTTCCCCTAAACCTAGGTTATGGATTGAAGTTAATTGGGATTGTGATGAGGCAATCAATCTAGTTATTGTATTAAATCCTATTGAATGTTTTTACTAAACCTATATTTAATGAGATTGGTTGGTTGGTAAGATCATGATGATGGCTTTTGAAGAAGATTGAGTAAGCCTTTATGATCCTAACCTTTACTTCAATTATTATCCCATGAAGGTACACATGTGAAATACATAGTAAAACTCTCATACCTTTGCCTATGCTAGTACATATATCTAGTCATCCTAGAATATGATACATCACACAACATCATAGAATGGTTACCATAGCATAAGACTTATTTATTTAATACTTACAACATTCTTACAGTAAGATTTAGTATTTATTTACTTAATATTAAGATTTAAATCCATATAGAATTATAAACCTCATCATTGGCAGAAATTACATATAACTTACATGCTCCACAATAGTAACTCACCTAGTTTCACCAACTAGAGAAAAGACTATGCACAAGTTACACATAAGGTGATCAACCTATCACTCATTCATATGTTCATAAATTTGCCTTCCAGCTATTGTACACACATAATATCCTGTCTATAAATTAAACAACCGCCCTCCATAAGTGGACCATAAACCAGACAATGTCAACAAAGGCTTCAATCAACATATATATGACAAGGTAGAAAGGGGATGAGCCATTCTTACCAATTCAACAATCTTTTATCATCATTAATACATTATAGAGCAGTAGCTATATGTACTTAAGTCATGAAAGAAATGACTTACAAGTCTTCACAAGATCATGATACAACAAGGGCAGTATATCACATATATGGTAGAGAGTAGGGAGTTACGGATCATCAAGTATCTTCCCTAGTTTTGCTCATAATCAACAATCATGTACATAATATACATTTAAGGCAGTATCAATTAATAGATAAAAATCAAATCTAAACATTTCTTTATCTTACCCTACAAACTATAGATCACATAATGTTTATTACCACCTTCCAATTGTAGGCTAGAAGAACCTATACAATTCATGCCAACTCCTTTCTTAATCATCAAGAATTCATACCCAAAATTCATCAATATCATCACTGTGAGGAAGTAGTTAAGGACAACATAACCTAAACGAATCCTACTACAATTTGCCTTTACCTCTAGATCACAATGAACATGCTACTTTAGAAATCAATGGAAGATAGAAGAATCATAGGCTAATAGACCTTGATCTACATGAATCCATTATATGCAATTCATGATCACATAACATCGTAGGCAGTAGCTACAACAACAATAACATAATCAAAATTCCACTATTATTTAATAAAACATCCACATTACAGTGATCACATAATGTCATGTATTAGACATGTTTAAATCTTCATATATTTATCCTCATGGATATTTCATAATCAATTCACCTAAATAACAGTAGGTACAAGCAATTCAACGTAAGAGAATCACAATTCAACCATTAACAAGCCATGATCACAATACCCATGCAAGGGCTAAATCGATTTAGGGAAAGAACACGGGTTCATCATGAAATTGGATTAAAATCACTTTAAAACCAATACATTAAATCAATTAATCATGATTTAAAACATTCAAACGTTTTGAGAAAGAAACCCATGGTAAGATTGGGAAGAAGAGATTTTGACATATTTTTCTTGAAAACATGAGATTAACTCTTAGATGAAAGGATAACTAGAGATGAAGATCAACATACATTTCTATATGAAACCTCTAAAAATTGGTGAAGAAACATAGGACATCATGCTTCTAAGCTTTGTCTTGAGTTTTCAAAAACAATGGAGGTGTCTAGGGAGAATTTCTTTGGAGGGAAAGTTTATTTTCGGTAGAGATTGGGAATGGGTTGGTTCCATTAGCGCTTTTGATCCCGCTTACATATACACACAAAATATAATAAATAATCCATTAGAGTAATTTTATCACGTGGGATGAATTTCTAACAATCCCCCTTTATAAAACAATGTGCGAGTCCCAGTTCAGGCTACCATCTCGCACCACGAGTTTCGTAATAAGGGACTACGTTAAGAAGACTATCGGTGTAGGTACAAGCTTCGGCTCATTGAACTAATCGGTTAATGGATAGAGCCTGCCAAGCTGGCGGGTGAGCGAGGGCGCTATAAAGCAGAAGGCCAAAGAGAGTAGGAGGAATGATGAGGTGCCTCTTTAGGGGCGAGACGGAAAGGATAGGATGGGGATGAAAGGACAACTCATTACTATAGTCTATGGCTTTCCGTCGATTTGACCTTTGGGGCCTTGTCATTGTTGATCCCTTACCAAGATCAAGTTTTTCACATAGCAGCTCCACGGCCAAGGGAGGTAGACAGTTGGGGGGGTGACGAGTTGATTCCGCCGGAAGCTACGGTTCAGGTAGCCGGATGAAAGAAATGAGAGCGACGGATACGGGAGAGGCAACTATTACAGAAAGATGGGGGTAGAGGCCCCCGCCCGGCCCGCCCTTTTCCAATTGTTTTTCTCCCACAACTCTGGGCGTCTTTTGGTTGTCTATTGACACTCTGCCCAAGGCCATGTTATTCTCTACAGCCTTCGGTCCATTCTTGTTGCCCTTTGTGGGGCCCTTTAAAGGTCATACCTGGATGTTTTCCAACGTAAATCAACTTTTAAAAAGTTTAGAAGTCCCACATGAGTTTACCCAAAACCAATACACCTCAAACACTCCAAACAAGCTAGTTCCTCATCAAGACCCACTTGATCGCTGGAGGGCTACTTTTCGAATCTTGGACGTTTGACCTCCAACTTCACGAAACTGCTGTGGCTCCATTAAATATCTTTCAAAAAATATTTATAACTCATTTTACGACTTCATAATTTCATTTGATACAATATTAACCCATCAGGAACACTGAGACACATAGGGTAACTTGTCGTCGACCGTCTTAATCGTCCCTTGACGTTTTCACTTCCTCCAAATAACCTCAACTTTCACACTGCCTCTAAACCAATTTATCATTCATTTAGGACTTATAATGTTAAATACATGTCATGATCTGATAACCTAAGCTCATTTTGGGGGTTTTTACAATATCATTCTCTTGGGACATTTCGTGTCCTAAAAAATTTGGGGACCTTAGAACCCTTTAATACAAAGTAGGACAAAAAATGCTCTTAGAGAGTTACTCACATTTATAACATCATAACCTATAATTCATGCACACAAGCAAGCAAATCTTTCATTATCGCTCACTCTTTAATGCATCAAACACAAATATCTTTTCATGTTCAAGCGAGGAACGTCCTTCTCCTATCCTGCGAAAAAAAAATATCATGTTCACGTCAATTTCATTAAGACTCATTTTGTAACTACTTTTAAGAAGGTCACCTTAGGAAATTTCAACAACATTCAAGAAGCCAATTTAGTCACTTATAACTTCAATTCACCTAGACTTGAGTTAATTGTTCAACAAAGATCTTATTCTTAGAACCCTGTGTGCCATGAAGGTCTACTCAACCATAACCATGCTTAGTGTGCCCATGGAGAAATGTTCCCTTCTGCTCACACACTTACATGTTCATACTTTACACCTAAAACTACAAGGTCATTTTCCCCTCGTAAAATGAGAAATCTCACTTGTAAACCACGGCATGCTTATATTCCTCCTAGTGAAGTCAGATTGTAGACCACACCAATTACACAATCATAACCAATACGAAGTATTTCACAAAATAACAATTAAAACATAGTAAACGTGGCGTCTACTCTTACTCTCACCTTCACGTAAGCATCTTTTTAGAAGAATACATAAATCATAGGCCACACCCACACACCATTACACTTAGCTAAACATATGCTTTCACTTTTCAAATTTGGACCTACAATTAAGCATTCCACATCGTAACAAGGTCCACATGTTTTTCAAGAGACCACACTTTTCATTTTAAAGATTCAAAATTTCCATTATAAGGCTAAACATACATCTCACACTGACTATTATCAATTTTTCTTATCTTATCTCTCTAAGTCAACTGCACAACTAGTATATCAAGATGCAATTAAACATGAGAAAACATCGATTATACAAAAAATTTCTTTCATGAACTTTGTAATCTAAAATTTCCTTAAGGTAATGTCAATCAATACATACCAAACATATAATGTTCATGCAATTCATACTTATGCAAAACTCTATTCTTGAGCAAGTTTACTAAAAATTTCATTATATTAAATGTAAAGTAAGAATGAAGGACAACGATAGGAAGTAGCTACTCAAAACCTTACTACTTCCATCAACCATCCCCCACTTAGGTCCAAATTAAGAGCACTAACCCCCCTTAGAGTATCTTAACTTTACCACCTTCATTGTATTCACTTACAAGTATGACCACCTTTAGAAGGAATTTACAGTGTGGTGAACATTAACTAGGAACACCAAGTATTTCAACTTTAACAACAAACACACCTAGGCATTTATATACCAATTATCAAGTTAGGTCATATTATTTAACCACATAATTTTTTTCATATACAATACAATAAGACATCAATGTCATACATCATTATGGAATAATACAGGAGACTTAGCTTACGGACTCTTTTCTTTTCTTCGACATTAAAGTAAGGTAACTTCTAGGGAGGTCAAACAAAACCCACCTCATCACCCTACAAAGGAAAAGAGTAACTACCCTCAATTCTAAGGGAAACATAATTCCACAACATCAAGGGACTCATAATATCTAAGAAGTTAGAAACTTTCTACAACTCATCATGCCATAAGACTCTCATTCTTTTTTCCAATTAGTAAATCTCCTTTTAAAATTCATTATCATGATCATATTCATCAATTCTATACAAATTTCAACAATTTCCAGTCAAAGAACAATTTATTTGGTTTCCCAAAAATCTTACAGTAAATTGCCAGCCCTTACAGTGAACATGCTTTCAAATTCCAAAAATGCAACATTTAGGCAATTGATGGGAAAAGCATGACAATATGAGATACAAGACTTTACCAAGACAAGCATAATATCATAACACCTAGGATCAAGTTTATACGAAGAACTCCAATCCATGCTAGGCAACTTATCAAGGACCACATATATACAAAGGAAAACATAAATACTTTTAAGCACATATTCTTAGGGTAGCATGCTTCCATAAGTAGTCACTAAGTATTTCAAGTTAAATCATAGTATTAGGCTAACATCATACAAAACCATGTAGTAACACATCATTCCAAAAGAAACTCATGTCAACCAAAATAACTTCTAACATACTTTAACTATATCATGACATACATTTCTCAATATAACTTGCTTTTTCACATAAATTTCATATATAGCCATAATTGGCATCATATCATCAAAACATGCCAAAATTATCCTCCACACATACTCATTCAACCATAAAACAAAGATAAGCAATTAAACTCACCTTTTCTCCCTCAAGCATAGAGAACAAGATCATCCAAGCAATCACATCTGAAAAGACCACCGGACAAGAAAACATAAGAGAGAGATCTTGCGAGTTAATTATATGACACGACAGAGAATTGATTAGAAGGAAACTCTATCGTCCTATAGCCTCTAGTCCATTGATTGGTCGCAACCTAAACACAACTGAAAACAAGACTATACTAGAGTGGCAATATCAGACTTTTCCTTGAAACCATAAACACTTTTTTAAATATCATGCTCTGAGACCAGTTTTTCACATTCGGAGGCACCCCCTAGAAGTAACATGGCGTATTGACCTCTGAAGGTCTTATAATAGCCAATAGTTATCATTCATACATGTCATAGATAATCTAGCGGAAAATTTAAAACTTTTCATAGCACATATATGCTAGGAAAACATTCACTCATATATATAAAATATAAGTCCCTAATACTATTTAGACCTAAGTTCTCTTTGCCATCGTAGACTAAAACAAGGTCGGATACATTGGGACACAAACTTAAAACATAACCACATAACTTATATTATTTCATTAAACTTACATTAAGACATGAGTA
Source organism: Solanum habrochaites (assembly GCA_027704765.1). Classification (NCBI taxonomy): domain Eukaryota; kingdom Viridiplantae; phylum Streptophyta; class Magnoliopsida; order Solanales; family Solanaceae; genus Solanum; species Solanum habrochaites. The sequence continues at coordinate 39,955,248 of JAKWJA010002489.1, read as the reverse complement.
GGGAATCCTTGTGGAATTTCTTACGGACCTTTCCTTTTGAGCTTGGGAATCACCATTATAAAGTCCCAATTATAGAATCGTTCAAACATTTCCGAAACCTACAGTTTGGTACAAAATAGAGAATAATGGGCATAGGGACTAATGAAGGCACATTTGAAGTATGTGGCAAGCCATGCATTTTTTTTTAAATTTTTAAGTGCATTAAAAAGGGAAATTTTTTGAAATCGTTTCATGCATTTTTGGTAAATCTTTCACAAAACCTTAGAAAATAGCATCTACATCATTCAACTATTGATATAAACATATTCAAGTCCAACATTACATTCGATGACATATAGAATTTATGACCTTTTCAAAGTCACATTACAGTGAGCTAACCTCCTTTAACAGTGAGTATTCCTTTCTATTCATTAAACCTACCAAGTTAACCTCTAGTGATACGTAGGTGCAATGTATCACCTTAAGGCCACAAGGAAAACATAATATAACCCACATAATCCAACCATATATCCAATAACATCAGAATACGATACAAGGACACCATTAATTCAAGATTCCTTGGCTTTATAGTAAGCTACTCAATTTTTACCTATTGGTACTTCCTTTAATATACAACATTTATAAAGAACATGCTTCATGAATCCAATTTAGTCTACTAGTGCAATTACACATGTAAAGCCCATAATAAACCCAACAGATGCTTAGTAAAAACCGTTCATGAGTCAAAAACTTAACATTCATTCAAACATCAACAAGTAAGTGGAGAAAACTTCATTCATGTCAATACCAGACCTTCACCATATAGTCATTTAGAACAAACGTATGACACACATCTATAGATTTCATACCATGCAACATCTTCATAATAAGTAGACAAATACTACAAAGTCATACATAGGACATAACGCATAAACATACACATTCGGTCACCTTCCCTAGGATTCCTAAGAGCTACTTGTGCACTGTCTATATGGGTTCATTACTTCCACTATACTAAGTATGTCCCTTAAGTCCGTCTAGTTAGGATCCTGTTCATTTATTTCCATTCTCCATTTTACTTCTTTAGGAAAACTATCAGCCTCTTAAACACGACACTAAGACCAGCGGGTTTTAAATTTTTAAATGGACTTCGGTGTTGTCCCCTCACACCAAAAAAGAAGGCATCTTACTTCCAAGATAAGTCATGGAGTATCATAACAACATCAGGTTATGTCACTTGCGATAATCCATGTGGTCAGCATAGTTTGTGGAAATAAGAGAGAGGCATACTTCCCTCTGCAATGCACTTGGAAATTGCGGGCCACCTATAATGGTATCCATTTTGATTGAGTACCCTCTTGGGCATTAACACCCCTTATAGGATTTAGGGTGACCTTCCTCTCTGGGGAGGAAGCCATCAGATCCCAATGTCAAGTCCTCGGTACTAAGCTAAGTTCCCTTATTAGAAGATAGAAGTCTTCATTACATTACTTTATAAATTATGGGTCTTATGAGATTCATCCCTCATATGCTAGCTCATTGTCATGATGGAAAAGTTTCATCTACATAAATTGTGAGAAGATCCTTTCCACATAGACATAGCATTGTATTAGGCAATCAGTTCAGGAAACACTTGAATCCCCACCTTTCCAGGACCTGATGGACCTAAGATCATCATGAGGTGGTCTGTAATACCATATGTGAGGAAACCATTTCACATAACACAATAAAGGTCACACAAGTCATATAATCCACTCATAAAATATATATGTGCATTATTATATGAGCAATCCTTTCATATCAACACTCAATAACACTAGGCACATTCAACTTATCGTATCATATGCTTTAACATCATAGCATATAAGTCTTTCATAACTGTTAAAGAAAATCAGGTGCGTCTGTAGAATACCAATTCCTAGTAATTATTCCTTAAAGCTGCACATGTATATGCCCTCCGCAATTAATAGTCAAAAGTCCCATACCCTGCATAGCTACTACATCTATCAAGTCATCTAGTGAATGATACATCACACCACATCATGAATGGTTAGCACCGCATAGAATAGGTTATTTATGACTTGCAACATTCTTATAGTAAGCTTTAGTATTTATGTGCTTATTTTATCTTTACATCACATATAGCATTATAAGACCTCATCATAGGAAGCAAGTACATATAACCTTAACATGCTCATAACAATAGTAACATCACCTAGATTCCCAACTAGAGAAGAAGACTACGCACAGGTTACACATAAGGTGATCACTCATAATCACTCATTCATATTTTCATAAATTTTCTTTCAAGGCTATGGTAAACACATATATAATAATGATAAAATAAATACCACCACCATAACAGGACCATACCACATAATGTTATACTAGGCTTCATCGACTACATTAATATAGAAAGGTAGAGGGATGAGTCATTCTTACCAATTCATAAATATTTGATCATCATTGATCAATACACCTTCTCATCATTAGTACATTATAGAGCAGTAGCTATATGTACTTAAGTCATAAACGAAACCATGTACATGTTTTCCCAAGATCATGATACAACTAGTGCAATATATTACATATATGGTAGAAAGTACGGAATTATGGATCATTAAGTAACTTCCCTAGGTTTGCCCATCAATCATCATGTATCAATAATATCCATTTAAATCAGTAGCGAAATAGATATAAATCAAATCTAAATCATGCTTTGTCTACTCTAGAATTGAGATCACATAATGTTCAATACAACATTCAAATTGTACGCTAGATGAACCAAGATCAATTCATGTCAAGACTCCAATTATTTGATCATCAAGAACTCATACCTAAAATTAATTAATATCATCACTCTAAGGAAGTTGTCAAGGACAATATAGCCTAAATAGAATCCTACCACAATTTTCCATAACGTCTAGATTATAGTGAACATGCTACTTTAGAAATCAATGGAAGATAAAAGAATCATAGGCTAATCGGCCATGATCCACATGAATCCATTATGCACAATTCATGATCACATTACATCATAGGCAGTAGCAACATGAACCATAACATAATCTAATTCAACTATTATTCATTAAAACATCCACGTTATAGTGATCACATAAAGGCATGATTTCGACATGTTCAAATCTTCATATATTGATCCTCATGGATATTGCATCATAAATTCAACATCAATTACCTTAATTAACAGTAGGTATAAGAAATTCAACTTAAGAGAATCACAATTCAACCATTAACAAGCCATGATCATAATGCCCATGCAAGGGCTAAGTCAATTTAGTGAAGGAACATGGGTTCATCATGAAATTGGATTAAAAATCAAGTGAAAACCAATACATTAACATCAATTAATCATGATTTAACCATTAAAAATGTTTTGAGAAAGAACGCATGGATAGATTTAAGAAGAAGAGATTTGATCATATTTTCTCTTGAAACTTTGAGAAACTCCTCTAGATACAAGGATACATATAGATGCAAGGATCACCCATAAATGTATATAAATTAAAACATCTAAAACATCTGGAAGAAACCATAGGAAACCATGCTCCAAGCTGTTCTTGAATTTCAACCAACAATGGAGGTTTCTCGGAGAAGATATGGAACGGGAAGGTTTATCGTGTAGAAGGTATTGCGAATGGGTTATCAGGGTAAATCCACAATATACACCGGAAATATAGGTAAATTATCATTACAGTCATTTATACGTTGTGTGTAAATTTCCCCTTTCAACCCTAATAAAAATAGGCGCAAGAACAGTTGCATGGGTACCATGGACAGCACCCATGACGAACAGTAGGTCAATCGATGGGATGTCTGTGGCTCCATCGATTGGAACTTGGCCTGGTATTTGTTTTATTCTTGACCAATATAAGTTTCCATCGAAGAGATCCCACCAACGGTCTGTTGGTCAACGAACTAGGCATCATTTGGCTCATCGATTGACACTGCAAAGCAGTGTGTCAACAGCCTTGGGTTTTTCTTGTGGGACTTTTGCGGGGCACTTTAGAAGTCGTACCATGATGTTTCCAATGTAAATACAAACCTTAACTATTTTTAGACGTCCCACATGAGTTTAACCCTAAAAAATTACACGTAACACATCCAAACAGGCTAGGCCTCATCAAGACACAATTGAGCGTCTTAAGGGCTAACTTTTGAACGTCATGGACATTCTTGGACGTTTGACCTCCAAAATTCACGAAACGCCATATACTGTATTTTAACATCATTACTCATTTTAAGAATTTATAAGCTCATGTCATACAATATATAAACATTCATGGACATATTAGACACATAGGTGACTAGTCGTCAAACGTCTTGGTCGTCCCTTAACGTTTGTCTTCCAAATCACCTCAAACTTTACACAATGCCTCTAAAACATATTATAATTAATTTTAGTGCCTTAAAGACGTAATACAGACATGCTAGGCTCTAGACACCCTAACTCATTTTGGGGGTCTTATAAGAGAGGCTATAAGGTGAGGGATTGCTCAAATTTGAAGGTTCAAGACAAGGGTAGTGATGAAGATGAAGCAAGTGGTTCTAATGTGTATGATCCAAAGAGGAATCTCTGTCTATTTCTACTTCTAGGGGTGAGCAGAACTTCTCTCGATGTGGGTCAAGGGATTTTATGATTGAGGTGTTCTCTATTGTGTATATGTTGACTTATTTGAGTGTACCTTGTCTATTTTACTATATTTGGTAGCAACAAAAAGTTGATATTTTCCCGATATCTTGAAGAACTTTTATTTTTATAAGCTGGTGCCGTGAGTCGTTTGTTGCTAATAATGGTATAGAAAATATCAAAATGTTTCCCAATAGGTTACTCATATGAATTAAGCAGAATTGATATGGTTGAAGTTGAGTCCTTTTGGGGAATTGATTGGAATGCACATGATCTTGTGCTTCCATTGATTGTAGAAGAAGAATTGTTGAGGGTTAAACTTTCAAAATAAACCCATCTTTAAAAAAGTGGACGAGGGGAACTTCTATCCTAGAGGGAACCGTAAAAATCATTTAATGTTTAAAAGCATGTAGAATGATTCTCTAAGATGTCTGATACCATATTTGTAAGAGTCAAAGATATAGATCCCACAAATTCTCCTCCCCCTTGAAGCGGGTCCCTATAGTAAGAGAATTTTCTGGTGGTCTTACTAATGATCTTCTTGGTATTCAACTCGCATGGGAAATTGATTTTAGGTCACTTATTAAAGAACACAAATCCATTTTCACTTATTCATGGAACGAATGGCTCCAGGCATAATTGAACGAAGAAGTATCCTCTCTCTCGGAGTGAACAACTTGTTTGATCAAATCCAAGGGCAAGACTCACTTCTCAGATGATGAGGTCAGGGTATCACCAACTTAGTGTGAGCGGTGAGGATATACTAAAAATGGAATACGAAACTACGATAGGTCCCTATGAGGTTTCTATCAATGTCATTTGGTCTCACAAATGCCCCGGCGGCATTTAAAGATCTCATGAATAGGTTGTTCCAAAGTTACCTAGATTCGATTGTCATTGTCTTCACTTACGACATCTTGGTATATTCGATAAATGAGGGTGAACACACGAATCATGTGACAGAGGGGTTGCAAGGGATTAAGGAAAACAAATTGTTTTCGAAGTACAGCAAATGCGAGTTTTAGTTGAGGTCGGTGGAGTTTCTTGGTCATATCATCTCTAGTGAGGGAGTTGACGTTGATCCAAGGAAAACTGAGGTGATAAATAAGTTTCCTAGAACATTGACTCCAGTCGACATTCAGATCTACTTGGGTCTAGGGGGATACTATAGGAGGTTTGTGGATGGTTGTGCGTCCAATGAATCTCCCTTGACTACCTTGATCCAAAAGAGGGTGAAATTTGGGTGGTCACAGGCACATGTTAAGAAGCTTTAAAATATTGAATTCGGCTTACATCCGCCCTGTTATGATCTACCAGAGGGTACCAAGGGATTCGTGTATATTGTGATCATATTGAGTGGCATTGGGGTGATTCATAAATGCCAACATGGTCAAAGAGTAGCTTATGCTTCTGAAAACTTAAGGTGCAAACAAGTAGAATTATCAACTCTGAGCTGGAGTTAGTGGCCATGGTATTTCCTTGAAAATATGGATATATTACTAGTATGGTGTTCATGTTGATGTATATGCCGACCACAAGTGGCTTCAATGTGTGTTTAGTCAAAAGAAATTAAATCTCCTATAAAGAAGGTGGTTGGAATTGTTTAAGGATTAAGACATGAGTTTTCTCTACCACATTGGCAAGGCCAATGTGTTTGAGAATGCTCTAAGTTGTATGACTATGGGTAGTGTGTCTCATGTTGAAGAAGCTAAGAAAGACCTAGTGAAAGATGTTCAAAGGGTGGCTCTCTTGGGTGTCAGATTGGAAAATTCTCCAAATGGTGGTTTTATGTTCCATCATAACTCCAAATCATCTTTGGTGATTGAAGTGAAGTCTAAGCAACACCTGGATCTAAAATTGTTGAGGTTGCAAGGATTCGTTCTTCGGTGAAGCTTAAGAGTCTTCTCCTTAGGGGGGGATGGTTTTGTCTTGGGAATTCAAGGAGGATATTCCCAATGTGGATTAGTTGGAGGAAAACTGATCTTGACGAAGCTCCATGGTTCTCATACTCCATTATATGGGTTCAAAAGTGTAAATGAATTGGAAGCGTGAGGTGAAAGGATTAAAAAGGGACATAGCGGAATTCCTTGCAAAAAATGTCCAAACTGCAAACAAGTGAAAGCCGAGCACCAAAATCCATGTGGTTTACTCAAAGAAATCCAAGTTTTCACTTGGAATTGGGAAGATATAAATATAGATTTCGTGGTAGGTGTCTCTCGAACACATAGCAACATGACTCTATATGGGTAGTTGTGGATAGGCTGACCAAATCCAGTCGTTTTATTTCCATCAAGTCCACATACTCGGTGGAAGATTATGCAAGAATCTTCATGGATTATATTGTGTGTCGCCATGGTATTCCGTTATCCATCATATCGGATAGGGGTGCACAATTCACATCTAGGTTTTTGAGGTTGTTCCAAAAAGTGTTGCATACCAAGGTGTAGCTAAGCACCATTTTTCATCTCTAAACGTATGGTCAAGCGGAGCAAACTATTCAAACCCTTGAGGATATTTCTAGAGCATGCATCATTGATTTCAAGTGACCGTGATCGAAATTTTCCTTGTTGAGTTTTTGATAATAATAGTTACCATTCATCTATTACGATAGCTCCTTCCAAAAGACTTGGATGGAGGGTTTTTCTTTTTTTTTTGATGTAGAGACTCCAATGGGATGCTTTCAAAAGGTGAGTCTTTACTCTTGCGTTCCAAAATTTTTATATACTTTGAGTAAATTTCATGTATAAGGAAAAACCGATTGAAACACCAATAATTGGTAAAAGTTTTTGTCAGATCGTAGGAGAAGGGACATAGAATTTGAAGAAGGAGATAAGGTGCATCTAATAATTTGAACCATGAAACGAGTGGTGAGATTTAGCAATAAAGGGAAATTGAGTCCCCTTTATGTGGGTCCCTATGAAATTGTGCAAAGGGTTGGAAAGGTTGTATACGATTTGAAATTACCTAGTGAGTTATCTTCGGTTCATCCGGTTTTCTATGTCTCCATGCTTAAGAAGGTAATTGGTGATCTTGAGTCCATACTTCCTATTGAGGGTTTAGGTGTGGAATAGAACCTCTCCTATGAGGCGGTTCCATCTGAAATACTTGATAGACAAGTGAAGAGGTTGAGGAACACGGAGGTGGCTTTCGTAAAGGTGTGGAAAATCGCCTAGTTGAGGGTCAAAATGGGGGCCGAGGCCGACATGAAGTCCCGTTTTATTTAATCATTTTGCTAACTAATTAAGGTCAGTTGTTCTATTTAATGATAAAAGTAATATGAATAAATTGAATTTGGCTTGTTTTGCAAAAATGTGCATATTTTGATAAAGTTAGTGTCAAAATGAGTTTTTATGAAAGAAGTTTTTTGTGTTAATTTGCACTAACGTAAAATATATGTTTTGTATTCTTGAGAATTTCGTCTATCGATGTTGTATTGGGAAGAATATCATGGTAACTCTCGAATGTCATTTTGAGCTCATGTTTTTGATGATGAAGCAAGGTAGTCCTAATTATGTTATTATGAAATTATTGAGCTCTATGAGGGAGGTTCCATCTGAAAATCCTTGATAGACAGTGAGCGGGTGAGGAACAAGGAGGGTAGTTCGGAAAGGTGTTACATGGAAGACTCAACATAGTTGAGGATCAACATGGGAAGCCGAGGCCGACATGAAGTACGTTATTCTGCATCTTCTTTGCAAATTAAGGTAAGGTTGTTCCCATAATGATAAGAGTAATGAATAATTGAATTTGGGTTGGTGTGAAAAAATGTGCATATTTCGATAAAGTTAGTGTCAAAATGAGTTTTTATAAAATAAGTTTTTTGTGTTAATTTGCACTAACGTAAAATATATGTTTTGTATTCTTGAGATTTTCGTCTATCGATGTTGTCTTGGGAAGAATATCATGGTAACTCTCGAATGTCATTTTGAGCTCATGTTGATGCTGAGAAGGTATATCCTAATTATGTATTATGAAATATTGAGCTCTTATGTTTGGCGACTTGAGTTGCTAAGTGTAATGTTGTTGATCTGTGTTGACTGGAGTTGTGAAGTACTCCTATGAACTTTGACTCAAATATACATGTTGTTGTTTGGGCTGCTTGTATTGAGTCATACTCTCCATTCAAAAGATTTATAGTGTTATTCGGGGACGATTGTTCCAAGGGGGGATAATACACTTCGGAAAGTCCTGACCAAATACCTACCTCGCATGTTGATAATTATTAAAACCATGTTAGAACACCGTTTCTAAGCATAAAACAATGATTATAAACCATTTATGAAGTACTATAGTCAAGGCATCAAAAAACGTCCAAGACGATCGAAAGCTAGTCTAAATTAACAAGTGAAACGTCCTTAGGTTTCAGATAAGTTTAGATGTGTTTTATGAGGTCTAAAATTTGTAAAATGAATTTAAATAGGTAAAAACCATGTATATAGCGTGGAAACGTCCAGGAATGACCCCTCAAGGGTCGCCTTAGGTGTCCACGTAAGGACCCCAAACTTGTCTTGGCAAGTTGCCATAGCAGCAGCCAAATTACTCTTGGCAGAAAGAAGTCTGTGTGGCGGACTTGGGTTGCCTTGGGTCAAAACTCAAGTCTGCGCTGTTGGCAGATCGCGTACTCCACTGTCTCAAAAATTAATTTAGAAAATCTTGCTGGAGCAGCTCCGCGTCCTGAACTTGTTCCTAGATAAAAATCAGAAAAATTGAATTAAAGTTGGACATCATTAAAGGATCAACATAAGTGATGGTTCTTTAGATTATTTCATTGTAGGTCTGTATATTGATTTTAAATCAGTTTTCCCTTACATTCCCTCACTGAAATCAAATCCCCAAATCGAAACACAATAGCTCTCATCTCTCTCTACTTTCTCTCTCTATTAAACCTCCATTAAAGGAAGAAGAAATCTTGAAGAAGAAGGTCAATTTCACTAGGATTTTACCCAATTTTCATGGATTAATCTTCATTATGGTAGGGTTATTACATTCTTGGGATTCCTTTACAAGAGGTCCATTCAAAGTTTATTTCTAATATCCACTTCAAAGGGTTTTCATATTATGATGGAGTTTTATTCTAACTTCAATGTTGAGAAATAGATTGTGATTGGCCTATCCGACTAATTAGCGTAGATTGTTGGTTAATGTGTAAATTTCATGTAGACATGTCTTTTTCCCAAAATTCCTAAACTGGTCTTGGGTATAATTTATGGTGTAGGTATGGATAATGTATCAATTGTTATAGACTTGTTTTATCCATTTAATATTCTATGGAGTAAGGGTAATGTAATGTTGGGATTGGATCAATTTCTTGAAGGATTTATGATTATATCAATTTTCAACCTAACCGAGGTAATGGATTGAAGTTAATTCAGATATTGGTTATTCAATTGATCTAGGTATTGTATTAATTAATATTGAATACTACTACTACACCTATTATTTGATGAGATTGGTTGGTTGAATGTAAGAACATGATGATGGCTTAAGAATATTGGGTAAGTCTTTATGGAACTTGTACACCCTAAAATGTGAAATAAGGTTAAACTAGATCTTCGTTATTGTTCTGAGATAATTTTGTAGTATAAAGGTATATTGATGTTCTTGTAGTGATGTGAAGTTGGTTCAAGTTTGGAGGTCAACGTCGCAAAGTGTACCTAGAGGGTGTTCATGTGTATGAGGTGTTTGAAGTGAAGTTTACGGTTCGTTGCTGAAATGGATGGGGGTGTTCTAAGACCTAGCACATATATTTTAGGGGTTTTAACAGTCGGTACGACCCCACCTACGAACCACAATGGGCCCTTAGAGAGGGCCAAGACTTACGTCCAAACTGCCAACGGTGTCCACAACGGGAACTGTCGACGGCCTATTGTCCAATCGACGTCTCGTCGAATTGGTCCGTCGATTGGACATGAATTTATTCAGGTTTGGAGGGTTTCATACCCAACCAACGAACCCCCATCGACGGAGCGTTGGTTGACAGACGGTCCGTCGTTAAGGGAGTCATGGGTGCTACTGTGAAAAGCTGTTAAAAACTGACTTGGCTTGGGGTGTTTGGTTAATTCACCCAAGTATTTTATGAACCTAGGAAGTCATTTTTAGGTTTATTTAGATAATTAATGTTTTCCAAACCTTAATACCTAATTTTAGACCTCATTTTCTAAAACAACCAAAACCCCTCTCTCTTAGAACTCTCTCTTGAACTTCATAGAACTAGAGTAAAGATAGAGCATTAGAGGATGTTGGTGGTCGATTTATTCACCAAAAATTCATTGGGTTATTCACTATCTATGGTATGTATCCATACTTGAACTCTCTTCCATTCAAGAGCCACTTATATGGGGATTTTCAAAAAGGGATTTCAACTAGTTGCATCTATCTTTCAATCTAAAATAATGGGTTATTGCATGAAAATGATCTGATGATTCAAATATGAGCTAATGTTATTTGCTTAGTTTAATGCTTAAAACCTTCCAATGAAAATGTGTGAAAGTTTTATCAAATTTTGGATTAGAAAGTTGGTTCAAATGAGATGATTTGCAGTCAATGATTGGTTTCCTTATGTTTTATTGTTTTTATTACATCCCTAAGGTTTGAGGGGAGGCAGGACAGGGGTGGTAGATCTTGACCCTGGACTACGTATTAGCTCGGGGATACTACCACTCATTTAGCCATTCCCTCTACGCACAATTACGTCCACCACTGTCCCCTGCTGACCCGTGTCACTGACTCCAGCATCCCTTTTTAACTGCTTTTGATTTGTCCCCTATCGTGGTTTTGTTCTTTCTTCTACTCGTGCACCAATTCAATGTTTGCCCCTCCTTCCCCTTACTATCGAGCTAACCGCTCTGTCTCAGTGAATTAGTATATTTTTCCTCTCCGCACATTCTGCATCCGCCCTAGAAAGAGCCTTCTACTTTCCCTTCTCCCTCCTCCCCCACGGGCTTAAGTTTCCATTCCACCTGCCTTCCCCCTTCCCCCCGACCTTCATGACCTGATCATCTGTCTCGTTATTAGTCCTTTCCTTGTTTCGACACGATGTCATTCTTAACTTACATTCTTTGCTTCGTATTTTGCACTACCATTTGTTTCGTTTGAGAAGCTCCTGCATAGTTTTTAAGATTATCCACAACCGTGGCCCACTCCCTTAAATGTGCTCCAAGCTCTTTTTTTGTGTTTTGTTTTTCCACTGCTTGTCACAACCTTACTAAGCTCCCTTTCGTAGCTTTGGTAACGCTTTCAGATTGCGCCTTCCCCTATTAACACCCCTGGGCCCCTCTTTCCCATCTTTCGTGCACCCCCCTTCTTTTTACTCGTCTCGGCACACTTCTCCTTAACCTTCATCTCCTCTCGTCTGCCCTGCGATTTGTGGGCGCTGTCTGTATCTAATTTCCCAACGTAACTCTCCTTCGCACGTCTTCTTTGTATTCCACTCCCATTTCTCTTTTATATTTAACAATAACTATTCGCTTGTCCTCGCCAATCTTGCCCTCGTGTATGTCGTTTCGCGGCCGTCTTTTACTTCCTTCATTCTCATTCGCCTCATTCCCTTACTACTGTCGTGGCTTTCTTGCTCGTTTTATATCTGCCGTAACACCAACACGCGCTGCCGGGTTTGGCTTACTCGCTATCGAAAACTTCTCTGCACCACTCGCATGTCTACGCCGCGCTTCACCTTCTCGGCCATGGCTCGGATGAGTGTTACGCTGTTTCGGCGGCCCACCTTTGCCGACTCTCCTCCCGATGGGTCCTCCCAGGTAAGTCTCCTAGCTAGGGATAGCTTCTAATCGATTCCTTTCCCCGTTCTCCTAACTCTCCTCCCCTCCCCCAACTTCTGCTAACACCTGGTTTCGGCTCCGTACATCTCATTTATCAACCAGTTCTTCGTGCATTTCTCCTTTCTCTGCAGGATAAAGAACTTGTGGTTCACACCATACACACCAGCCTTGTTGGCAGCGTTCCCCTCCTCACTCCCCCGCGAGTTCCCCTTTGTGACAGCTTGTTCTTTCTTCCTTGCGTTCATTTCCATGCCCATTGGTCACCCCTCACATCCTTGCGGCATCTCTTTACTCCTGTAGTATTTTTCTTCGTTCTTGCGCTTTCTTCATCTCCATAGGCGCCCCAGGACTACCTCTCGCCTTATTCTCCCATTGTTTTCTTTTATCCTTGTGTCCCTCCCTCGTCCATGCCTCTACCTTTGTTCGATGCCCCACCTATGTTCTTTACGCTACCGCCTCTCCCCACTTCCCTCCCCGTCGATTGCGTCCTTCTTTACTTTCTACTTCCACATTCCTATTCACTGTTATATTCCATTTTTTTTGTTTCTCCCCTGGCTTGCCTAGGCCCCGGATTCTCTCATTCACTGCGGGCTTATTTCCCCTTTCATTCAAGCCCCGATTTTTGAGTTTTTGTCGCGATCACAGCGCCTACCTGTCCTCGCGACGCCCCAGTCGCCTGGGGTTTCTACACCGCATACACTCCATCCTTTCCGTTCCATCTATTGGTGTTGGGAGATTCTCGCCTTCCCGCTCCAACTTTCACCTCTCTCCTGTTGACCCGTAGTTTCTAGAGGACTCGCTGTGCTCGCAATTGCCTTCGGCTATCCCGGTCTCTCACCTCCTTTCGTTCTGCCGTATCACTTACTATCTTTTTTTTGCGCTGACTCTTAAGTTCTCTTCCTCCACCTTTCAGCTCCGGGTCCACCAACTGGGATTGTCGCATTCTGGAGCATTCTTAATTCTCTGGCTTGCTTTAATCCCTCCCGCTCCTTCTTTGTCGATTTTCTCCTCTTTATATGTTTAGCGTCTCCAAGTGCTTTCCTCGGGCCCTACCCCGCAGTAGGCACGTCGCCGTTCATCGTTACGCTTTCGTGCATCCCTGTATAGCTACGACTGAGTATTTCTTATGTTATAGGGTCGCAACCTCTCTCGGTGCAATTGCGACTAGCCCTCCACATCCTCGTGCTTCAGATGGCACACTGCTTTACTTCTGCTCACGCTCGCTCCTCTCCGCTTTCCTCCCCTTCCCAGTTCCTCTGGTCTCCCGGAAATGAATTACAGAAATCTCTTTGCGTTAGTCGCATCACCCTCCACTTTTTACCTTTTTGTCCTGCTTCTAGTTCTTGCAGCCCCACTAAACCTCTTTGAAACGTTTAGTCCTCTGGTTTTTTATGTGGTCTTAATTCTCCCTTGTTTTTCACTGATTGGTCATGGACCTTTCCCATTTTTACGTTGGAGCGTCTTCGACCCACTAATATAATCTCCTGAATCTTGCGTTCTGTACCTGTCTCATCTTGCCTTGGGACGGCGCCCGATCCTTGCCATTGATCACGGTTCCTGTCTTTCCCGTTCCATACATTCCCGTCGATGCTACACTGGGTTTGAGTCTGTGTGATATTTGCGGTAAACATGCTACTATGCTAGCGCGGCCGACGTGTTAGGGTTGTTCTGCCCCTCTACGAGATTGGACATTCCCCCATTGGTATGTGCTTAGATTATGCCTAAATGAAGTATATGATTATGTGAAGCATGTAAGGTATGTGATTTGATAAAGAAAGGTCTAAAACATGTATAGAATTTAATATAAATGATATGATGCTTATATGCAAGGTTTGCTCACATGTACACACACACTTAAATGAATGAATGATGCTATGTTTAGTAAATAGGGTAGTTTTGGGGTGAACACTATTCGTGAGTTGAGATGAAGTGTTTAGTACTAACCTCATTACATCTTAAGAGCTTTATAAAATATGTTGGAGGATGAATAACCTTCATGAATTGAGATGTGGTGTTCACTAGTTATCCTTAACCTATATTATAAAATATTGAGAATCCGTGGAGAATTATGCTTATCACCGAGAGGATATGAAGATTTGGTGGTTACACTTCGTGAGTTAAAATGTTTTATTCCAATGTACCTCTTGAGATGAGTACTCCTTGTTAGTAGAAAATGGGGGCTGAGTGACTTAGTAAGTACAAGGTACTTATCCGTTACTATGCGATCTGATAGGGTTAAGCTATCAGGGAAAGCATGAAAAGTAAAGAAGGACCTTACTCTAGGAAACAGTGAGGAGCCACATACGATAGGAGTTAATCATCAGGATTTTCAGGTCTAGCCTATCATGGTCTAATCGGATAAGCTAAACCCCCACAAAGTAATGAAAATGCTAGTCTTCTAAAAAGAGTGTACTACTTAGGGTAGGTAGTGGAATGCGATGATATTTATCATTGGCACGAGGTTATATTCACTCCGAAGGGGAAGCTCTGGTGAGCCTTAATGATCTGAATGACACATGTCTCCTAAAAGAATGTACTACTTTGGTTGGTAATGGATAGGAGCTAAATATCAGTGAAATATGTAGACCTTTGGGAAAAGGGAGTCTTGGTTCCAGCCTTCTAAAAGAGCTGGACTACTTAGCGGAGGTGCGTGGTATGGGAAGCCTCTACTCATAGGCACTAAGTAGGCATTCCCAAAAGGAAAGTCTGGTGTTGGGTTGCTTAAGTGTTATTCTAAGTCTGTTATGAGGGGGATCTCGGTGTCTGTTCTCCCGAGGTAAGTAGCTGAAAGGTTTAGTCTTAAGGACGCTTTAGATGTATTAAAGGCATGGGATATGTGGATTTCCTTTTTTAGTCATTGTTTGGTCTTAGGATAACTTAGGGAAAATCCTATGGAAATGAGTTTCTCCTCTTGCGTGGCCTTGGCAAATTCACTCCTTAAAATAGGGATAGTGCACTGTATAAAAGTCAAAAAATAATGAATTCATGTGTATGTTAAGAAGTTTACGTAAGTGTTCCGGTAGTTAAAATTATGGAAAATTCTCTAGTATTAAATGATGATTATTATGTTGTTTACTTCTCTATTCATGAAGTTACTAATTTGCATGTGAACATGTTGTTTTAACTAAAAGTCTCTTTTGAATGTTTTTTAAATGCCACTACATTCTACATTGTTTTGTCTATGCTAACACCCATTACTTTTTATCTACTCATAAAGTACCGTTGGAGGCTTTGAAGTCTAGAAGGAGAAGCTTGGAATATCTACTCTCCCACGTCTCAAGATTTGGCATGTCCTAATATATTCGAGGAATATCTCTGGTTTCTTAGTTTTGTTATTGAGACTTATTATGTATTTTATTTCAATGTAAAGGGTCGTTTACCTAAGATATTATTTCATGTATTTAGGTTGGCTTGTGACGATGAGATTCTCTATGTATTTATGAAATAATTCCTTTATATATTAAATATCATGAAAAGTTTTAATCTCACACTACTTTTCATGTATTATGTGATAAACGATAGTTAAAGGGATTGTAAAAGACCCAAAGGGTCAAGTACGCCCGGTCATGACCCAAGGGTCCTCCCTGACTTTGAAGGGGTGATTACGGGTTGTCACAGACTTGGTATCAGAAACTAAGGTTATGGGAAATAGTTTAGGGTCTAAAAGCCTCACAAGCCACGTCTAGTAGTATCTTGGTCATTGGTGTGAGTCGTGACACATCCATGGACAAGAGGCTATAAGATGATAGAAGTTTCACTTTCTTCTCTATTCTAATGTCGTGCCTTAGAGTTGAGTTCTATAAGGTGTCTTCTCTCAACAATAGGACATTAATACGAGGAGATCAACTGCTAGAAGGGAGGAGGGAGGTGTATCTAATTAAAAAAACCCTTCCCAGTTTAGCCAAGTTCCTATTGTTGTCCTTGAGGAAGAGAATGAGGAGGTTCCCCTTCAAGGACATTCAAATAGCCACCAGAGCCTCAGAGCTCGAGTACTTCCTATGCCTCAACTCCTTTTGTGAAGGGGATATGACTAATGCGAGAGTTGAGGGCTCTCTGCCCTAAGAAATTATTTGACCAGCTCATGATGGCTCAAGCTCATGTCATTCACATAATCAATGGATTTACCAAGCTAACAAGGATTAACATCAACCTAATGATGTACTCCGCTTCAAGAATTTGGGGTTTATGAGGATAAGGAAACCTACCGTTGATCATGGCACTAAGGTGGATGAAGATCAACAAGGTTTCAATTTTTAGGGATTTTTTAAAAAAGGTGTTCAAAGTGGTAGATGCCGAGATGGGTGTTACCCTAGGAAGAAGGTAGGTTAGCCGCTTACCAACTCAAGGGGGTGGCTAAAGAGTGGTTAGGAGCAATGGAGGAGAGGAGGAGATACGTTGAAAAGAGGTATGGTTGATTGGGGAGGGAAATTAAAGCGCTTTCCTAGATAGGTTCTTTCCCTTAGAGTGGAGGGGAAAGAAGATGGTTGAAGTCACGAAATCTCAACAAGGGGGAATATGAATGAAAGTAGTACTCGCTCAAAATTCACCCAACTCTCTAAGATTGCCCCAAAACATGGTAGACAACCCTAGGTTAGGATGTACAAATTTTGCTCGGAGGGTATTTGTGGCGCACGAGTGTCGTATGGCAATGATTCCTTAATGACATGGATATTTGTAGGCTCATGGGTATTCCACAACACCTGAGAGTCCAAAATTAAGGAGATAAGGAAAGAGGGTTAAGCGGCTAGGTCGTATGAGTTCCACTCCCACAAAAACCTAAGAAGAGGTTCTATCACAAAGATTGTTCCATGGGAAACAAGGATGGGGATCCCAAGACACAAACATTCCCAATGTGGTGGACACACTTTTTGAGAGGACTAGGTGTGTTCTTGTGGAAAGCAAAAAAAGATATCAATGGTTGTTCTTGCCTGGTACGGGTGGTTGTTTTAGCATGTGGGTAAGAAGGAAAAACAAGATGAGGACTGCCCCCTAAGAATCGAAGAGAGAGGAGAGGGAAATAAGGTCAATCGAAGATTCCCGAGATCCTAATTCTCAAAGAGATACTTCCTATGAGATGGGAGATGAAAGGAAAACTCAATCTGGTTTGAAGTCCCGTAAAAGTCTAAATCTTTTGATTGTTGTTTTTATGTTTTGTGAGATAATTTTAGCTGGTTTTATACTTCATATTTATGCTGTCTAATGAAAATTGTTCAAAGAATAAATGTTGGTTTGAAATTTTGACATGCTTAACAGTGATTTACAAGAATACTCACAGGTAAAGTTTCTATTTTGAAGAAAAAGAAAATTGTTGTCTTGAATATGTTCTAATGTGTGTAAAGGTGTTGATTGAGACCTTTAAGTTGGAAAACATAGTTCCTTCATAAAAGAAGGATAATGATGAATTTTGAGTTTGTGAAGTTTTGCAAAAAAATGTTGCTCATGTTGCAAAGTGTGTGAAAGTCTGAATTTGTGATCCTTAATATTTCGTTATTTGATTATGATTTGTCATGTTTTAATGATGATGTGTTATCTAAAGGAAAAGTCCTTGATGGTCTGAAAGTTTAGTGTCATGCAAGGGCCAAATGTTATTCCAAGTGGAGGAGAATGAGGAGAATGTAACACCCTAAAAGAAATAAGGTTAACTAGAGATTTCGTATGTTTTTCTTGAGTTAATTTTGTGTTAAAATGAGTTATATTGATTTTCTTAGGTAGTGTGTGAATTTTGGTTAAGTTTGGAGGTCAAACGTCCAAGAACGTCCATGATGTTCGTAAAGTGTTCCTTAGAGGTTGTTCATGTGTCTTGATGTCTTTAAGTGAGTTTTACGTGTTCGTGCATCTTAAAGTTGATGTGGAATGTTACTAAGACCTGGACAACTATGTTTAGAGGTTAAACGTCTGGGTACAAGCCCATCTAGGACCCACAAGTGGCCCAAGACTTAAGTCCAAAACTTCCTGGCAATGTCCACCAATGGGACTAGTCGACGTCCTGTTGACCAATCGACGGCTCGTCGACTTGGTACATAGATTGGACCTGCAGGTATTCAGGTTTGGAGGGTTGAAGAACCAACATACAACCCCTATCGATGGGTCGTTGGTGGAGAGGCAGTACATCGTTAAGGGAGTTGTGGGTGCTGCTTTGAAAAGTTGTTAAAGTCTGCCTTGGCTTGGGGTGTTTGGTAAATTCACCCCAAGTCTTATAGGAATCTAGGAAGTCATTTTTAGGGTTATTTAGGCATATTAAAGAGTTCCAAACCTTAAGACCTAATTTTAGACCTCATTTCCTAAAACCCCAAAAACCCTCTCTCCTCTTAGAACTCTCTCGCAAACTCCATAGAAGATAGAAGTAAGAAGGAGCTAGGAGGGCTGTGTTTTGAGTTTTTTTCACCAAAAATCATTGGGGTTTTCTTATATATAGGTATGGTTATCCATCCCAAAAAAAACTCTTTTTTTCAAGAAGTCAATTCTAATGAATTTTAATTAAAAAGGGATTCCAACCCTAATTTCCTCTATCATAACTCTAAGCTGGGTCTTGCATGATGAAAATCTTTCTAATGATTCAAATATGTTTTTATAATGTTAGTGATTATTGTATGCTATAAAATTCAATGAAACCATGTTTAAGCTTTTTATCAAATTTTGTCTTAAGGGAAATGGGGTTGAAATGATCTGATTTTGTATCTTTTGAAACTTTGGTTTCATTATGTGATATTGTTGTTTAGATAATTCCCTAAGGGATTTTATGATGAATTGATGAGAAAAATTGTAAATAGGTGTGATGGAAGTCTTTGGAAGAAAGTAATTTTGTTTCATTTTATCTCTTATAATTTTATCTGGTTGATAGGCCACCTTCTGGTGGCGGTGTTGTTGGTACTGAGGGATCTGATTATTACTTAATTTGTATTTTAAGGGTGGTGGAAGGCCTTAATATGTTGCAATGAAGTGATAACGTAGATGGTTCATGTGTATTGTGTATTGTGGAGCTTTTGAAGTCAGTTGTGATTTGCATTATGCCTAATTGAAGTATATGATTATGTGAAGCATGTAAAGTGTGTGATTTCATGAATGAAGGTCTAATGAATGTATAGAAGTTAATATAAATAAAAAGATGCTTATATGCAAGGTGTTCTCACATGTTCACAGACACACACTTTGAATGAATGAAGTAAATAGGGGAGTTTTGGGTTGTACACTCTTCGTGAGTTGAGATGAAGTGTTTAGTATCAATTTCACTACATCCTAAGAGATTTCTAAGTTAGGTCAGAGGATGAATACACTTCGTGAGTTTAGATGTGGTGCTCACTAGTTATCCTTAAACCTTATTATAAAATGTTGAGAATCTATAAGGAATTATGCTTAGCAGCGAGAGTATATGAAGATGGGGTGGTTACACTTCGTGAGTTGAGATATTGTATTTCAATGTACCTCTTGAGATGAGTACTCCACGTTAGTACAGAATGATTTACTTAGTAGCAATCTCTGTATCCCTTAACTATAAGGCCGCCTAGGTGTAGCTATTGGGAAAGCCATGTAAAATCTAAGAGAATGACCTTACTCTAGACAAGTGAGGATCCCTCATGTGATAGGGGTTAATATCGGGATTCCATGTCTAGCTCTCATGGTCTATGTACTTTAACCTAAACCCCCACAAAAGAAATGAAAATGCTAAGTCTCCTAAAAGAGTGTACTAATTAGGGTAGGTAGAGGAATGGGACGCTATTTATCCATTGCACTAGGTAGGCCTTCCGAAAGGGGAGTCTTGGTGAGACTTATATGATTTGAATGAACTAAGTCTCCTAAAAGAAAGTACTAGTTAGGGTAGGTAGTGGAATGGATGCTATCTATCCATTTCACTAAGTAGACCTTCCGAAAGGGGAGTCTTGTAGTCAAGCCTTCTTAAAGAGTGTACTACTTAGGGTAGGTGGTGTAATGGGACGCCATCTACTCATTACACTAAGTATGCATTCCGAAACGGAAATCTTTGTTTGTTGCTTGAGTGTTCTATTAATGTCTTCTTGTTGAGTGGTGGCTTGTTCTCCCGAGGTTAGTAAACCGAATGGAGTAGTCTTGAGGATCGCTTTGGTGTGTTTTGAAGGAGGTGTATGCGCATTTCCTTCATGTAATGTTGATAAGTTTAGCTTATTTAGGGAAAATCCTTTGAAAATGAGTTTACTTCCTCTTTGCTTTGCCTTGGAGTTCACTCCTTTAAAATAGGAACAGTTCACTGTTAATGTCAAAAAAAATGAATTCACTGTAATGTTGATAAGTTTAGTGTAAGGTTGTCCTTTTGTTAAAATTATGGAAATTCTGCTCTATTTTTTAATGATGATTATTATGTTTTTTCACTTCTACATTCATGAATATTTTACTTAATTGGCATGAAAATATGTTTTACTTAAAATGTCCCTTTTTTGCATGTTTTTTCATATGTCTTGCTTAGTACATTGTTTTGTACTAACCCCATACTTTTTCTCTAAACTATAAGTATATGTTGGAGGCTATAGAAGTCTAGAAGGCGAAGTTTGGGAAATCTACTCTCTCAAAATTTGGCATGTCCTCATATATTCGAGGACATAGTCTATGTTTCTTAGTTTAGTTATTAAGAGTTATTATGTATTTTCTTTCAATGTAAATGTTCGTGTCCGTAAGGTATTATTTCGTGTCTTTATGTTGGCTTGTGACAATGATACTCTCTAAGTATTTAGGAAATAATTCCTTTTTATATAAAGTATAGTGAAAAGTTTTAATTCCACACTACTTTTCATGTCTTATGTGATGAACGATTGTTAACGGTCTTGTACAAGAACCCAAAGGGTCAAGTACGCCCGTTCATGGACCCAAGGTCCTCCCTAAATTCTAGGGGTGAGTTGAAGGTCGACATGATCTAACTTGACTGCAATTATGAGGCTTATGGTGATTATGTGTCAATTGAAGCATGTCTTGCGATACACATATGAGGTGTTGGATGTGTTGACTGGAAATGTGATTATGGATGTATAGATATGCTTAAGAATGTATGATGGCTTAAGGTAGGTTATAAATACCTATGTGCCTACTATGATATGATGTGTTAAGTGATACTGTCACATATGAGGGTTGTATTTAAAAGATGTTCTTATGCAATTCCTATTGAGCTAATGATTATGGCAATACAAGGGGTTAGACCGCGTGCACCCAAGGCTGTTTCTTATTGCAAGTCCATTGAGATAATGACTATGACTATACAAGGAGTTAGACCTCTATGACCTAAACTAAGTTATGATTATCAATGAAAGACATTTCAAAAGGGATTCTAGCTTATCACCGAGTGAACTTCAAGATAAGGGGTGGCAACTTCCCAGGGAGGGAAGGTAGGGTTCACCATAGTCCTCACGAGGTGGATAGATTCATATCCCAAAAGAGGCTATGAGTGATATTTCCATGAAAGCCCCCAACTCCATAAACTATCTTGCCACCATAGGAATACTAACTCGTGGATCAATATAGATGTTATATTCATGTTTGGTACTACTTTGGCCGGTAGACCACATTCCATCGGTGTAAGGTTTTACAACACCGGATTCCATACTTAGCTCTTGTGGTCTATGTCGGTTGAGGCAAAAAGGTTCCTGAAAGTAAAATGAAGAATGCAGTAAACACGGGACGTAAGACGATTTTTACTTAGCCTAGTAGGGGATGATACTCTCCCATATGTCTTGAATGGTTGCTTGAGGAAGCCTTAAGAGGCTGTTCTTATGTTCTATGACTTCTAACGTGAAGGATCTGCATATGGTGATTTTAAATGTTGATGATACATCTATTGGGTCTAGATTATTAAATATGATGAACGAGTATTATTGAGCTAGTTATTAGAAGTTAGACATTACTTGTGATCCTTTGTTTGGTTTACTTTATTGTGTTAGGTTATGGGGCTTTGCTTGGTCTTGCTTATGCGATGAAGTTATGAACAGTATGCATGTTGACTTGACTATTATGTGTCGGTTGGTATTTGTTGTAAATGGGTTTGACTTATGGTTATATAATTGTTGGCTATATGGGGTATTAAATTGTTTCATGAAGGCGTTTCAAAGTACTTAAGGCAGGGTATTAACAAAGTCCCCTTTACCTTGATGTCAATTGTTTAATGCATATATCATACTTAGTTACAGTCGGTACAACCCATTCTTTTATGTTGACTAACATACAATATGTAGAATCGACCGTTAATTTAAGCGTATAGAAGCCTTTGAGCTACTTCGGATATTTCCTAAGTGTTAGGTATAGGTCTCATTTTCCGAGGAAAATTCCAAGATCAAGATATTGATTTTGTTCGAGTTATAAACAATTCTGATTCTTTCCTTTTCATTTTTGAAGATTTGTGTATAGCCTATTGAGTCTTGTTGTTGCGTAATAAAGTATGTCTACCCCACGGCCCAATGTTGCTCTTCTAATGTTTAATAGGGACATATCATGACATTCTTAGAATATATATTGCTATATTATGTAGTGAAATGAAAACTAGATAGAAGCCTAAGTAGTGATTTTTATTGGGGAGTCTAAATAAAATCCCAAATATATTTATTTGTAAGACAGAGGTCTAAGTAAAATTCAAATGTAAGAAGTGAAGTAACTAAAAAGTTTAAATTTTCTGCAATTTAACCTATGAAAGTGCAATGATGTATGCTAAGAGGTTGGTTAGTAGTAGTCTTTCAAGGACAGACGACACCAGTTACTTGTAGGGGGTTCTCCCCTGGATGTTACGGTTATTTTAGGTAATTGAATGGTATAAAAGATGTACAATATCCATTTAGACCCTAGACTCCAAATCAATAACCTTTCTCTCACAAAATTCTCCCAAAAACACCATTGAAGAAGAAGAGAAATTGAAAGTTGCTTTAGGACGAATTCACCAAGGTTTCAAGCTGGGTTTAAGGCTCTAATCTAAGGTATATTAAGTTTATTTATTCATGGATTCTTACATCGATGAAGTCCCCCTAATTTTTCACAATTTAGAATCATAAGAACCCCATTCAAGAGAGGATTGTGATTGCATTGTAGGTAAGGCTTGATTGTGATTCCAATATAGTGGGTAGCATTAAATTATGTTCATGTGATGATTATATGCTATTTTCATGATGTTTCCATGGTGAATCATAGTAATTGAACTTCAAGGTGATAATGGTGATTTTAGGCGATTAGAGGCTACATGAATGTTTTTTGTTGATCTTCTTAATTGAATTGTATTAGATACTATTCGATCATGATTAAGTCTCCTAGATATGAATTGAACTAGGTTTAATTGACTAAGGATGATCTTAACCTAGGAATTTCTAATTTAACCTATGTGATCATGTATGACTAGAATTACCTTGTAATGATATAATTGAATAGATTAACATATAATTGAGTATGAATCATGACAGATTAAGATTAGCTTGAAGATGGGTTGGATGGTTTCTTCTTGAGTAGTAGACTTGTCACATTCGGGTTTACCCCCTAGACGTAACCGGCGTCGACGTCCTCTTTGAGGACTAAGATTACCCTCTTAGTATTACATCATCCCATTCATTAGTCAAAAATACGAAAAAATTAAAAATTTTCATTACATCTACTTGGAGGTTTACATAAACCTCTTCATACACATAATATAGTCGTATCAAGTATACATAGACCATTCGTATAAGAAGGTTACATAGTCTTCTACTTTTATTGCACACACACATACACACACACACACACACACACATATATATATACATTGTCTCATCTCATACCATCTAAACAATCATAGCAATTTGGGCATATCCCTACATCAAAGGTAAAGAAGCTACATATAGTCTTATACAAGTCGTACTCAAATGAAAATAAAATGAACATAAAATTCTTAGAAAAACAAAGCAACTCTATAGGCAAAATATTGGCATCGCTCTCTGAAAGTGAGGACCTACCCACTTGGATGATGAAGAATATCCAAGCATTCTTCAAGTCGTCTCAAAATGAGCCTTCAACGACCGGAACCTAAAGTGTTTTGGAAAAAGGAAGAAAATGGCATTAGTACGCCTCTTGTACTAAGTATGAGACCATATGCACAAATAATATCAAAACATGCTAAGAAGGGACATTTAGTCAATACATAACATTTTACTCTTTTAAAAGTATCATGCAAAATCAAGCAAGTCATACAAATCAATCAAAAATGCTTACCAACTCAAACAAACCATGTATACTAACATACTTGAGCCCATAATCTACTTCAACCCTATCATCAAGGAATAACATCACAGGCATGAATAAGAGTTACCCTATTATCATAAACAAGACAATTACTCATGAATCCTCATCAATTCACCGAGTGCAATAATCAAGCAAAGCCCCATAACCTCACTCAATCAAATAGGCCCAACAAGAAACCATAACCAAGTCCAAATTCACATAATCAACCTTTAAGGATACATAATATCATACTTTAATAATATAATCAAATTTCATGCTCCAAAGGAAAGTCATCATCATATAACACTATTCATATTATACATCAACATCATATACATCTTTATCATATATATACATAATATTAACTTCCTAATGCTTCCATTAAGGCCAACTATTGCAAGGCATAGGTAGAGTCCCATACCCCTACTTAAGCTAAGTTAAACCCCTCAAGTCCCCTTAGTTAGTTATACTTCATTACTTCATTTTAGTTTAAGGAACACTTGCTTTAAATTACATAGACCACAAGAGCTAAGTGTGGAATCCGGTGTTGTAAAACCTTACACCGATGGAAGGTGGTCTATCGGCCAAAGTAAAACCAATCATAAAAAAAGCTTTCTAGGTGAATCAACTAGCTAGTCTTCCTATGGGGGCAACATAGTTTAAGAACTAAGAGATAGCGAATTCTCTCTCCATACCACTTGGTAATTGGGGCCTCCTCTCATGGGAATCTATTGAATGATTATTCCTCTTTGGGAAGTCAACACCACATATAGATCTATAGGGTAACTCTTCCTCTATGGGAAGTCATCACCTCCCATTGTCAAGTTCACTCAGTGCTAAGCTAAGTCCCATTATTGAAATGCCTTTAAGTATTTATCAAAAATCATAACTTAGTTTAGGTCATAGGTTCTAGCCCTTGTATATTCATCATCATCAGAGACATAATATTGCATGAGGAGGAAACTTTCATCAAAATTCATATAAAGTGAGAGGAAACACAATTCCATATCACTTCATAATAAGGCATATTGATAAGCACCACCATACATATATCATGTACACCTTAATCAACCTCACAACCAAAAATCAAGACATTTCAATTTAACATCATACCATCCTATCAATCCTTGATAAGTCATACTCCAACACAACATCATGACTTAATCACAATTGACCACAAGTTGAAGCAAGGAATAGGAATTACAAGACTTACAAAGTCTAACCATAGTTCATCATAAGAGTTTTACCATCAACCCATAACTCAACACAATTAGGTTATCACATAATCATAATTCAATAAACAAAACATTGAGATGAAGTTAGAGAAGTCACTACAACCCATAATTGAATACATAGATCAAAAGCTTAAGATAATGATACGTAGGTCAATTCTCTTAAACCTAGATCACTTCTCAAGAAACTAGACACGAATACTTAAAATCATCCTAAACTTGTTTGACTAGTGTAAAAAACATCATCTAATAGTGATATATTAACTAACAATCACGTCCATTGAAACAAGCCACAAACCTAATTAGTTAAGAGTCAACCTAAGGTTAAGGTTAAGGATCCTGTTTTAAACAATTTAGACAAACCATCTCATTATCATAATCAAGTTAAATATATGTGAATATATCATTATATCATAAAAACCATACAAAACTCAATTTATGACATCAATTTTGTAATTGGATGAAACCCATATGTAAAATGAACTTTTGAAAGTACTTTGAAGGGACCCTTTTAGGAAAGAAGTCTCAATGATGAATTAGATCCCATACCTTAACGTTTGATAAATATTTGATGGTAAAATAGTCCTTTTAAATCCCCCAAAACCTCCCCCTAGAATGTCTTCAGTGGTGTCTTCCAATAAAGAGAGAAAGAAGAGAGAAGGAAGACAGTTTATTGTGTGAGTTTTGTTTAAACTAATTGGGGTTGGGTTGTTTAAATTGGGAGTTCATTAACTTACTTCGGCTCCCTTAATCCCCTAACTAAACCCCTAAACCCTTAACTATTTAAATGAACTTAATTTAAAATGTGCAGAAAATTTGCAGACCACATCGACGAGACCACGAACGACGGATCGTTGGTCCATCGACGGGCAGGCCTTCCTCCGTGCTGCACAACCGTAATTTCGGTCAGAGACTCATGCAGGCAGGGGATTTCTCCGTTTTTCTAAGTGTTGGTTGATGATTGGCAACAGTGACCCATCGATCCATACACGGATCCTCGCCTGCATCTAGTTGATGCACACTGCCTAGATAGTGTTGACATCAACTTGCAAGGGTCCTCCTCAAGGACCCTTGGTTGGTCTTTGGGGATTCGTACCCGGACATTTAGACCAAAAATCATCTTAAACACCTCTTAACTACCCTTCCACATATTTTTATGGATTTCCAACTCCTAAAAGTTAATCAAATAGACTAAGGTACGTAGTACCTCCTAGAACTAGTTTTCGAATGTCATGGATGTTATTGGACGTTGTTGTTCGTAAACTTCTTAAAGGACCTATATTAATTAAAATAGGTCTTTAAACAGTGTTTAGACCCCATTACACCTATGTTAGGCTTTAAGACTCGTCTTGGATTTTTGAAATGTTACAAAACTGGGTGAGACAACATCAAGGGTATGGTACCTTGAGATGAAAATCTCATGATAGCTTGAGATATTAAGATATCATGGGTATCTTGAGATAAAATGTCAACGATGATTGAGTTAAAATACTCATGGTAGCTTGAGATGTTGAAATCTCATGGAAGCTTGGGTTAGATTACTTATGGTAGCTTGACGTGTCAAACTTCTTGGTAGATTGACTTGGTTTGGCCAAAACCGCTTCATGGTCACTTAATGAGAAAGCCTATACTCTCCTAATAGTAGCTTGATTTTCATCTAAGGTGTAATTCATGGAATAGATTTAGATTAGTTTCTCATGGTATCTTAGGGTTGAGAATTTATGCTTCCCAATGGTTAGCTTGAATCTACATGATTGGTTGCATGGTGGTTAGGATGATTAGAACCTTCCTTTAGTAGCTTGGTTAGTATATTGAGATAATTCCGATGGTAGTAGGTCTATTATGGTAGTATGTAGGATTAATTTACTAGGTTGCAAGATAAGTTAGATTGGATTAGGTTAGTCTAGAGAAATACTTAGTATGGATAGTAGTATTAGATGTCATCTAGACATTGCACAAGTATGACTTGAAACTACCTATGACATGACCCCTACATGATGTATTCTTAGCTTGGATAGTGATTATAGTTTCATTCTGTTACATGGTTTACTTAAGATGATGGTTCCTTGACATGATGAAGTAGGTCTACTAGAGACTCCTAAATGACATGAAACAAGATATGGTGACTTCAAGATATGCTTAATGTGTGATATAGCATCGGATACTTCACATGCATTGCACAAGTGTGCTTTTAGGTGGCCTAGGGGCATAGGGCTCATATGTTATGATGAACTTAGGTCGTAATTATGGAAGTGGACTATGATCAAGAATGACCAAAAAGTTGTACTTAGCTTTGGTAGTAGTATGGGATGCTACCTTAGCCTTGCACAAGTATATTTGTGATATGGTTCATTTGAGTAAGAAAGAAAAAAGGGCTAAGTATGAACTCTTATATGTTTTATAAGGCTTTAATATGCTTATGATATACACGTTACGCTTATGTCTTTATCTCTTATGACACTAACCAAGGGCCTTTGAGGAGGATACCTTGTGGGTGTCCCCACGGAGGAAAAAGACGGAGTAGCGGTGTGATCGATCGGGGCGTTTGAGCCAATCCGTCGACCAACACTTAGCCAATTATTGAAGGGGATCTTTTGCACACTCTTTGAACTCAACGACGGATGTGCAGCATAGAAGGGGGGCATATCATCAGAATTAAGACACGAGGCATCGAAGGCCTCGATTGGGTCTCGTGGGTTTAGTAACAGTGCTTTGCTACACTTCAATTAGTCTTAAAACCTGTTAATTAAGGTATTTGGTGGTTATTTTGGGATTAAGGGAAGTCTAATCCACTTAATTAACCCCCCAAATACTACCCCCACCCCATTAGACTAATTTACAACAACTCTACAAAACAAAACTCCTTCCTTCTCTCATATCTTTCTCTCTCTATGAAAGACCCATTGAAGACGAGCCACCGGGGACGGTTTTGGGGGTGGAAAAGACTATTAACTCATCATTATTCATCAATCAAAAGTTATGGGATCTAATTCACCTTTAGACCTCTTTCCTTAAAGGGTTCCATCAAAATTGATTTCCAAAGTTGAGTTTTTATGTGGGTCTTTCACAATCTCGAAATTGATGTTATGAATTGGTTTGTTTATGACCTATTTTTATATTATTAACAGATTAACATGTATTGTAACACAATTATTATATTTCTTGATGGTTTGGTCTAGTTTGTAAAAGATGACCCTTAACCATTGACCCTAGGTTATGATCTTGATACAAATTAGGTTGTATTGATTGAGTTGACTTGGTTATTGGATTAATTACTATTAGATAATGTTTTTATACTAATCCATGTCATGAATTAGGTTATTTTGTAGTCTTCATCTAGTTTTCTTGAGAAGATGACTTGGTTAGGAAGTATGTTTGAATTGGACCTAGTATCTTGTCTTCAAACTATGACGAGTTTTAAAAATTGTGATTTAGTGATTCTTTTTAGCCTTATATCATGTTAATTATGATTGTATGATTGCATACCCATATTGGGTTAATTGAACGGTTTAATGGTAACTATCTATTGATGATCGAACCTATGAAGGAGACTTGGTAAGTCTTATGATCCCTATCTTTACTTTAAATTGTGGTTATTGTGATTAAGTCATGATATTGGTATTGAAGTCTGATCCTTGTTATAGGGTTGATAGGGTGGTATGATGTTTGCTTGAATTGTCGTGACTATGGATTTTTAAGTGGTATCTTAATATGTAATGTTTAAGGATGTAAACGATAAAAATGGTGCCTATCATGATATGATAATGTTACTGTTCTACTAACCTCACTTTTTGATTGTAAGAAAGGATTATCTCATGCTTCTTAAGGAGCTATGATTATGATGATGAATATACAAGGGTATCCCCTATGATCTACAATAAGCTATGCAATTAATAAAGACATTCCAAAAAAGGGACTCTAGCTTAGTATCGAGTGAACTATAGAGGAGGAGTGTCCCCTTTCCCACATAGTGAAGGAGTCACTAAAGTACTCTTGATATTGGAGAACTAAAATTCATGTAACATAGCAAAGGGTCCCAACTATATTTTCCTAGTTTCTTTGAACTATGTTTCTCCCCAACGAATACTAGTCGTGGATCCACGTATTTCCTATGTTCATTTTACACACAACCTTGCAATATGTCCGCCTTCTTTTCGGTGTAGGGTTGTAGACACCGATTCACGATTATCTCAGTGGGTGTGGCGAAGGAGGGGGGGGGTGGTGTGTCGGTTTTAGAACAAGATGTTTTCCGAAATGTACATTCCACTAAAGGATGATTTTTACTAAGGTTACCTAATGGGTCTAGCGTGTGTCTCGGTAGGGGTAATGGTACCCTACCTAAGCATTTCACTAGTTTGCCTTGCGGGGAGTCTTAGGACGATGGTATTATTTTTGTGGGGGGGTAAGATGCGAATATGCTTAGTGACATGTATATGATGACTTTGCACATTGTTGTCTACTATATAATGAACTAGCCTCTATCTTACTTGGTTAATTGGAACACTTGTTGACTTGTTGATACGCTGACACTTACTTCTCAAATAAAGTACGCGTGTCAAGTAATGGTCTGCGGTGGTCTGACAACCCAACTAGTGAGGTTGGATCGTTCCCACGGGGAATAGTCCTAGATTAACTTCAATCTATTTAGTACTTTTTTTTAGCGTCAATTACTTCCCTGGTAAAGTAAAACAATTAAAAAGAGGGATTTTTCTGGTCTGTTTCTAAGGGGGGGGGATGAATGAAAATACTACTAAATTGAAAAGACACGTACCAGCTTTTGAATGATGATTTTAATAAATCATTAATAAAGTAACTAGGGTTTTATGTGTTCCTTACAGGTTCATAAGTTGATATTCTAACTATAACAATTCTTTTCTGTGTCTTGCATGCAAAGTGATAGTTATGTATTTCTAAATGCCTTGGTCCGCATCTATAAAATCTCACTCACGCCGCATCCTTGCTTGCTCCGGCGACGTGTGTTGCTATCCTAACGTTGGCCTTTCCGTTAAACAGACTTCTAAGCGAAGATTATTAATACCTGCAAGACAACTATTCTAAGAATCGTTATTTTAGTTAGGTTTTATCTCATATTTGCCCGATGGTTTCCACCACCGCAGTTCTGGTGATGTTAGTTACGCATAAGTCATAATCACAATATCAAATATATTAAATAAGAATTCAATGTCTTACTCTTGCAATGAGAAAGAGTAAAATCCGGAAAGGTTTGGCTTGACTTAATTCACCAATAATCGCTTGCAAGAATCTCAAATATCACATCTCAAAAAAGAAGTCTACTGATTCTCAAGAAGTCTACAATACTGTCTACTAATATATGTTAATAATCCGGAGTCTAAAAACTCAAAAACGAGGTTTTCCGAACTTTTATAGAAAATAAAAACCGTATAAAACAAGGACTCTATTTGCTGGAAATCTGTCAAAACGCGGCTGGGTCGACGGAACTCGCGACGGATCGTCGTGGTCGACGGACCCTCATGGACTCCGTCATCCCAACTATGCAATTCTCGTTGCTACCTCGTTCATTACCCTCCGACGACAGGTATTACTGAGCGTCTATCGGCACAACGATCCGTCGAGGTCCTCGTATTCGAAAACACTTAACGCTAGGATATGGGTACAAGGGACTATCTTCTCTGAACTCATGACGCCCTCCAGCACGTACCGTCATAAACGACTACCTTCATGAACTCCGTACCCCACACTTGGTCAGACTTCCCCATCTTCCTCATCAGCTGCACTATGCGCCGACCATACGTACGCGTCATTGAACTCGTAGGTGGTTCCTCTTCTTCTTCTGCATTTCCTCTTCGGCTGCAAAATCTCCGCTATTAAATCTATCGTTGGAAAGATTTCCTCCCAAATAAAAGAAACTTATATAAAAATTAGCACAAAAAATCGTTTGGACACACCTAAACTAAAGGAAAAAGTATTAATAATACCGTTAAACCATGTAATATAAACACTCAACTTAAAGCGGTGTGTTGTCCTCAAGCGCGCACTATACTCCAATACAATTCTTTGTACAATAGTATCCATTGTTTTAAATCCTTTGCATCATTTGGCTATCATCCCGATTAATCTCATCAAATCTATGCATACGAATCCAGTTAGGCTTGAATTAGTGGGATCAGAACATGACAACAGACTCACCCTGGCGCTACCGAACACCTATCCTCTTCATTCTCACCGCGGTGCCTAACATTCCGATTATTGCAACTAGTTGTCCTCACTTTAAAACAAAATCCTCATTTTTTTTCACACATGATTTGAGTTTGAATATACGTATTACTTTTCAAACACTCCCCTCTCTCCTAACAAGTCCCCTCATTCATACCTATTGCCCATAAGCTTGCTTTTTTTCACTGCCTTAAGTTTCGCTATAAACAAACCTTGGATCACGATAGGACTTTCTTAGCTTGTAACATAGGCTCAGGGTCCGGTTAGGGTATATTTAGTATAACTTTAGTGACTGTTGCCCTCTTTGACATATCTATCGCGTCTAAACCGTCCACTTTCTATCATTTTTATCTCGCCATTTTCCTCCTCATATCTTCACCTTGAATAATTTCTCGTCTTTCTTCATTTTGTAAGTGATCTCTTCTTTTCCTTGCTTTATTTCTTTGTATTTTTTCTTTTCTTTTACTTTTTCCTTTCAACTATCGTTAGTCCCTTTAAACTTTTGTTCTTTCTCTCTCTTTGTTCTTCACAAAACCCCACTTTCCAAGCATTCCTTATAATAGCCACCCTCTAACTCATGCTTGCAGAGTCAGGGGACCCATACCCACTGTTGGGGTCCAGGGCCCATAACAAATTTTGTTCACAACATTAGCCACCCTCAACTTATGCTTTGGCATAGCTGAGGTTCACAGTCCAAGTAGGGACCCCAGGGCCAACACATTTTTCCCAGAAAGATCAGTTGGGGTGAAACGAAAGGTCTAATTTTAAGCTTCAGATCATTTGGATCATAGAAGATAAATTTTCATTGGGTTTTACGTTTATTTAGGCTAAAATGGGCTATATGAATAGGGGCCGATTGATCCTTCCTAATTGTCTATTACATCTTACTTTAGCCGAGACTAACCAGGCAAGTTCTAGCTCAGTACAAATAATGGACTTATGCAATCTTCCTCAACTCACTGACATCTCAATCACTCTATCATATTAGCAGACACCTAGTTCGAATTTTAGACTTATGGTAATGCCATGGGGTCCTCGATTCATGCTTAGAGCCACACATTTATCGTTACTATGCCTAGTCAGCATCATTTCCAATTTTATCAGGCTATCATGTTAGCCAATCATGCTCCAGAATTAAACTATGTACAAAAGATATATACATGGGACCGGTTCAACAGAACAGTAATTCATTCCTTTTGGGAAAAAGAACACAGTCAAGAAACCCCAAAAGAGAATAGTGAATTGGGCTACTCGGACTTCACCCTAACACTCACTGTCCATTTGCCCACCCCCCAACAACAAAATGCAATTGTCCTCAATGCTAAAAATTTAAATACTAGAGTGGTTTTGTGATGCAAACTTGTGTGGGCAAGAGCGCCGTCGGTCAGCAAGCTGGTGGGTCCGATTCCCCGGAACGCCACCGTTCCTCTGCAATCTGGACACCCCAGTGGTGTCCTCAGCAACAACCTCACTATCAGTAGTGCCTCCGCTATCGGTCCAACAGTTCGTGAGCTAGACGCCCCGGCCGCTAATCTGAGGCGCCTCCTTCCTCAACAAGTGAGGCTCTCCTCGCAGCCTCCATCTCACAAGAAGCGCTCCTTTCCGTTCTAGCGCCTCCTCTTTCTGCTCTACCCCTACACGCCTCTTGGCCTGCTCTCGAGGGGATATGGTGGAATCGTCTGAGGTGGCGATAGGGCCGCCAATTTGTGTGTCTTCACAGGCTCGCTGAAGGGGCCCCTCAACGCAGGCGCCCTTGACCTCTACGATCTGTCAATATCTGGCCAAGCTGTCCCGACCGCACCTGAAGAGTCACACATCCACCGGAGGGCCCTGGCGAGCTAGCACCCTCAACTCAAAGGCATCCAAGCGCTGGTTGAACCTCTCGATATTCCGCCCTGTCATACCTGGAGGACCTTTTCCCCTCCAGGCGCTCTTCTGTCTCGGTAATGGACTGTGCATCCACGGGCTGCCATGATGCAGAAGTGTGGCCATTTACATAACCCTCTATTTTTTGACACACTAGAAAGGCGGGACCAGTGGGCGGGTAGAGGGGCCTTTGGCGAGAGGAGCTTGGGGCAGTGTACTACCCCTGAATATACTCGACCCGGGGTTAGTGTTCAGTGTACGCCCGCTTGCGTAGGTCGTGGCGGGTCTGGGCTTACCATATCAGCAAATCGTCACAGTGCCCATAGGGGCTTGACTGATCTACTGCCACTACTGCACAACTGGGCGGACCTGTCAAGAGAGATAAAAGAGTCAATGCATGAAAAAAGAGTAAGTAGTTGTGACCTTGAAAGCCCTCTCGTGCATGACTGCCTGTAGAAGCCCGCGAAATCCACCCTCGAACCAGCTATCACTGCCGCCATCAACACTGCTCGAGATCTCCCATGTAACGATTTATCAGTAGATGTGGGGGTAAAGGATTGTCGGACAATCAGCCACAAAACTACGCCTGAAAGTTAGGTTTTCTTCTTGATTGCCCCCTTTGGCTCGGTCACCCGTCGGCACCATCTTAATCAACTGACAGGTGCAGGGGCCATCCACCTCTGGTGGTCCTCTCTACTCAGGCGTGTGCTGCGTGAGGAACTGGCCATCTTTTAACAAGCGGGGCATCTGTAGTAAAACTGGCAGTGAGAGGGAGTTCTGAGAACATCAACACCCTCGCCGTTATAGAAACCGACGGATGCAGGCAGGGAAATGTCACCCTGCACGCCCCGTACTCAACCTACTCCAGTGGGGCTGTTTGTCGGTGCAAGCCCGCCTATTTAATTGTGATCGGAGAGTCGTAACAGTAGGGGTTTTTTTTGCGTAGAACTCAGACCATTTCTTCACTGTAACTTCCCAAAAGAGTGCTGTCCCTCCAGGCGATGCTGGTGAAAGAGTGGTGATCTCTCAGACAATCGTCGTAGGTCTTCCCTGTAAGGACCCCACACTCCAAGGTGAGTGTTGAGTCATCAACTTGTCTTTGTCAGTCAAGGAACTTGGACCGCGTATACTTGAATTGCCCCGCGACAAACCCCCGGTTGGGCTTGTCAGTAGTCTGGGGTGGGTCCTTGAGCCTGGTGAACCTGATATGGATTCCGAACGCTATCAGCCTCATCAGAGAGCCGACTCTGCAGCGGTGGTGGGTGAGGGAACCTCAGGAGCCAAGGCTTCCGCCGACCAGTAACTCCAAGGAAGCCAACGCTCCTTCTTCATTGTGGGCTGTACCCAGAGGGTGCCGGTTCAGTGTTCGCGTCCTCATAGACAGGGAGGCATGAGTACGACCGGAAGCCACCTTTTTGGTATGGCTCTGGGAGTATAATGTAGCAACGGCAGGGGTGTGAAGTGCCTTGGGTCCATACCCGTGGTCACGCTCATCATTAGAGCAATATGAACCATGCGGGCAGACGGGGCGAACAAACTTCGATCGCCGGCGTGCATAGATTCGATCTTGCTGGTTTCCAAAGTAGATCGTAATTTTTGCGATACCTGTAAGGATATTAGTCCGAGTAGTGGCACACAAGACAAGCAAACCACACAAAATAAAAAAAATCAAAAAGTAGTCATTCTATAGTAACAGTGACACACGATGAGCCAGGCACCATGACTGCACCACGTCTGACTATGACGGACCGGCATGGGGACCCGTCGTGTCTTACTTAGACTAATGTATATATGGAGAACTCCGAATGACAGTCTCTGCAGTATGATCGGTTTGTGCAGGACTGACCTTCACACGTCCGACGGTCCGTCGTAGGTCTCCGTCACAGGACCTTAAAAAAATTGGAGAACCCTTATGAGAGGGGTTTTCTTCTGACCGCATACCGGTCAGTGCAGGCGGACCGTCTTGGTATTGACGGTCCTTCGTACTCTCCTTTTGAGGACATAGAGAAAGGGAGAGAGACACCCCTGAGAATGGGTCCTCTGACAAAACCAGAGCGGTTTTGCAATACGGACCGTCGTGGGATGAAAGATCTGTCACATGTGTCCGTTGAAGGACACTTAGAAAATATGGACAGTGGGGTGTATGGCTTTGGTGGTGAACGGGCCCTACGATGTCCCTTCTCGGGTCCCGTTCTGTAGTCAATGACATAACTATGGGTACCCCATGCATCCCCGATGAAGACCATAATCGAAAATTGTGGTGTTTTGGACCTAAATTTGTCTAACCCAACTCTACCTAGGAAACTAGCACTGTCAAAAGCACCTCTGTCAGGGTTTGTAAACACCATTTTGAACCATTTAATTTAACCTAGATTAATGCAGAATCTATAGAAAAGACAACGAATATCATCACAAGAACTAAGCTACTACTAATTAAATAAACAAAAATGCAGGATAAATGATTGAAAATTAGAGATAAATAACCTTAGAATTGGAGAAAAACAAGATTTGTCTATACTACTCGGTGACGCAAGGAGACTCACACTCACGCACCTCCGCACAGTATTATAACTTTTAGGGAGCTTTGGAGAATTTTGGGGACAATGATCGGTTGATAGAGGAGAGATCGTGGAAGTTGAAAAATAGAGGGAAATAGGGGGAGTAACTGAAGGAAATGGGGGTGAAATCAGGGGTTTGGGGTGATTTAAACTGGTCTTATTTTGAAAAAGACTTTCACATCTGGGTCGGGTCGGGTACACTCATTAATCGCAACGACTCCCCGACGACGGACGGTCCGTCCATTGGCTGGGGTGGTGCGGGGGGCTGTTTTTTTGGTGTCGCGTCTGTTTTGCCCCTAGTTTGTGAGATACAGAAAGACGTACCTGGTACGACTGAGGCATACGACTTCCGTCGCAGGTGCAACGTTCCCGTCGATGTATCCGTCAGTGGACTGCTAGGCAATGTAATCTGCAGAATTTTCCTAGTGATGTGGCCTTCAAATTTTAAAAACCCATTAGTAAAAAATGCTACGATTACTACAAAGACATAAGTAGGGTTTGCCGCCTCCCAACAATCGCCGATTTTAATGTCGCGGCACGACTGGGGACACTTGATTACTATACTTCATCAAGATGGATGCTCTATCCCTTCATTCCCCGATGCTGTAAATGCCCAAAATAGATGTTTTATTCGATCTCTATTCACTTCAACCGCATTCCCTCCTTTGTCGTTTTATATTCACTGCGCCATGAGGGAATACTTGGGTAATAACGTAAGGGCCAGTCATTTTGGACTTGAGCCTTGCCTGGAAGACAGGGCGCCCAGAACTGTCTACAAGCACCAAATCATCCCCAACCCTAAACTCGTGTTTTGCATTTTTTGTTGCATTCTCCTTCTTCTCTTTTCTTGTGGGATATGGCAGATACTGATTGAGCTCACCACTCGCCTCATAGTCCTACACACGTTGAAGGTCGCTCTTCATTGTTCAACTCGAAATTTCCATCTGTCCCTTTTTCCTATCAACTAAGGCTCTATAGCCTGTAGCAGATGGCCTCCCAATCATAATAGGCACTTCAAAATCGACTTCACAATCAAGAAATACAAAATCAGCCGGAAAGATGAATACTCCACTTTTACTAGCACTTATTGGAGTATCCCTATGGCCGCTTTTTTTTTTTCGGTTTCCTGTCGCGATCAGCCATCAGTAGGCCGCATCGCGTGGGTTTTGGGTACCCAAACCCACTTTTGTAGATCGAGAGGGGCATAGATTTGCTTGCCCCCCCAGATCACATATGCTTTCGCAAAATGTAATGACCCACTGACAAGGATGTGAACGCACCCGCGGATCTTCTTTCTTTTGTACGGGATCTTGTACAATAGCACTACATAGCTGCAGTCTAGCCACATCGTCCTCAAAAGTGATCGAAGCTTTCTTTGTACCAGACTTTATACACTTGCATCACCCGGGCATTTGTTCTAGAACACTACCGAAAGGGCATGATGAGAGCTGCTTTTAAGCAGTGTATAAATTCCGATATTTATTATCCTCGGTCTTTTTCACTAATCTCTCTCTAGGGAATGGTGGTGGTGGTCTAGCATGAGAATTACCTTCATAGGACTTTGCACTCTTTTCCATGGCTCTCTTCTTCCTCAACACTACCTTTACCACACCTTATCATCATCCTTTCTCTATACATTTTCTCATCAGAACAGTCCATAGTTGGGTCAATGGTTTGCATTACCACCCCCGAGTAGTGATCGCCATACAGTGCACATCATTTCTTGGATTTTGGACAGTGTTTGCTCGGAAGAGTGCCCGGTTTTTCGTTGTTACTGTCGCAATAATTGGGCCATTTGTAACTTCCGATCTGTTTAATGATATTGGCATGTATATCAACTTTTTGCCCCAAACTAGCTACTCACACCTACTCTTTAATTGTGCTCATCACAGCACATCGAACCTCCTAATCATTTTGTTCAACATATCCCTCAACCGCCGCCATACTATCTCCACCATCCCCTAAGAGTAACTCACAATTTTGGGGAGTGACATAGGGCCCATTTCCTAATCAGTTCTCTTACCGTAGTTTACCCTGTTAAGTTGTTGTCGCGGGTTGTAGTTTCCATACGGACATAATGACCCTCACGGTTTTATACCATAGTTTTCGACCTTGTTCCCTTGCCCTTGGCTCCAATTATCCTGATTGATCCTTTGGGCAACTTGGTCGGAAACCCCCCCGTCCTGCTCATTTTCTTCATAGGTCTCCTTCGCATAATAGGGCATTCATCATTAAGATGTGGTGGTTAGCCAAGTAGTTGACTGCTTTATCTTTTCTTGCAAACCCCAGTGCATTTAGTACCAAACACCCAATATCAGTTCTCACTGACCCTTTCTTCACGAATCTCATCTGTGGCTGGGTGTGAGTGGACGCACTGGCGAGAGGTGTTTCTTCTTCCCGTATCTGACTATCCTATACTCCAAGATTATTATTCAGGAATTTTTCCTTTAATTTTTCACCAATCTCAACATAAGGACACTCCCCCATAAAATCCCGCTATAGTGTCCAACACCGCTTTATTATTTCATCCTGTCCCCAATAGAAGTATTCCTTCAGTGACCTCATCTATACTGTGATTTGGAACTTCTCAAGAACGAGGTTAATCTATCCCAAGACTACTAACTGCTCTCCTGGTAGTGCCACAAAGTTATTCACTCTGGCTTTGTGGTTTAGTTTCTTGGAGACCGATAGTCGCGTGCAAAGAAAACATCCCTTAGTTTGGTTCCAAGTGAAGATTGATTTGTGATGGGAAGCTCAGTGAACAAATATATCAGCAAGCAGCCTTCCCTCAGTGAGATGAGGAAACACTCTGAGCCCTATTAAATCTAATCCAAATCAGGGCTCCTACAACATGCTTTTACACACTGCCCTTACCTAGTTATATGGGCATTGCTCCTCAGAGGGTAGCCCTGAAAACAACCTCGGCCGTGAGAATTTGTATCAGGCTCTAGTTTACCACAAAAGTGTGGCCTGTGTAGAGGAAGGAAAAACATGGCCCATCGTAGTCCGTATGTTATCATAGCCTCTATTGATGCTTGGGGCCTTGGAGTGCGGGATTGGTCCCCTCTGTTGGTGTTCACCCGGAGCATCGGGTATCAGCTGACGCATGAAACATAACCCGGAGCTGGTGATGTTCTTGTTCGGATCATCATCATTTCTTCATTCCCAATTCGATATATATTATCCAGTGTACCTCTAATCGTGATCTATGGAACAATGGTTCTCTTTCTCTTCTCTCCGTGTATTTGGCATACAAGGAGGATAGTTCTGAAAAAATCAAAACAATAAAACAAAATACAATCAGAAATATTCAACTAAATGCTATATATAAGTTCAAGTTATCTAAAAGCTACTTTCCTCCCCCGCGCGGCGCCAAAATTTATACGCTTCAAACTGACTTCTCAAATAGAGTAAAAGCGGTCGTGTCAAGTAAATAAACCCATATGAGGTGTTGATCGTTTCCCACGAGGAAATTAGTCTACTTACTTCAATCTATTATTACTTTTGGTTATAAATTACTTCCTTTGGAAAGTAAAAACAATACAAAGGGGGATTTCTTTTCTAAATGAATTGAAAATACTTACCTAAATTGAAAGAGACACTTAACGCTTTGAATGTTGGATTTTTAAAATCAATTACTCAAGTAACTAGGTTTACGTGTTCCCCACAGGTTCATAAACTTGATAATTCTAGCTAATAAACAATTTCGTTCCAGTTCTAGCATGCAAAGTGCTAATTATGTATTTCTAACTCCTTTACGACATCTAAAATCCTCACCTCCGCACCTTGGTCCCGCTAGTGTGTTGCTATCCTAACCCTTATCTTTACCTCATATTAAGCATTGTATCGAATAATTTGCCTAAGTTTTTACTCATATACCAATCATACTAGCTATTAGATAGTGATCACCCTAAATCTAGTTGAGAATTCTTTTGCTATTATCTACCTCCTTGGTCCGGCAAGTAGCATTAAGGCTAGTTCTAACAACTTGGCCGTATGTCCGTTAAAATACTTCTAAGCTAAGAATTATTATACATGCAAGACACTATTCTAGTGATCGTAGTTTTAGTTAGATGTTTATTCTCAATATTGCTATGGTTCCCACACCCTAGTTATGGAATTAGTTTACTCATAGTCATACGCACAATATTCAAATATATTAAATAGAATTCAATGTACTTACTTCAATGAGAAAGAGTAACATCCGAAAGTTTCTTGATTAATCCCAATAATCACTTGCAGAATCTCAAAGTAAATCAACAAGCTCACAAAATTCTAATGAATTCTCAAATCTAACATACATGTCTACTAATATGATGTCCTATAATACGGAGTCTACCTCAAAACCGAGGTTTTCGAACTATTTAGAATAGAAGAGAGTTTTCACAAAAAGAAATCGACTAAGAGATCAAAATCTCCAAAAATAGCTATATGAAAAATACATTAAGAGATCACAAGCCTAGTGATTTCCTCATTCAAATTCATAGAGCTCGTTGGAATCTGGTGAAGTTCCGTTTGTGGTGAAGTCACGTTCTTCCCCTTGTCGGCTCAGTTCGCTTCCTGGAGCAAGGTAATATCTTCTCCCTTGTTTACTATTCATTTGGACTGCGAGTGATGTTCGATGGACCCGTCTCTGTTCGATTTTCTGTGACTTCTTTCTTGATTGATTTGAATATGATTATTCATGGCTCTTTGTCTTCACGGTTGGGATTACTGACTGACTATTGTGTTACACAATGTATATATTTAATTAGAGGTACAAATTAGGTTATTCTTTGTTTTATGTTTTAACTTGTCGTGTTGTTTTGAATCACATATACTTCTTGCCTCACTCTAATTACAAATGTGTTCGCAAGCATCAAGGAAGTTCCATTGGCTTCATATGTTTGTATTTGAAGTCACTGACTCGTCTTTGATTCTGTATTGTCGGTTGAGCCTCTGTCTCTCTTGTCATAATAGTTTAGATGTTCATGTGGTTTATGGTTGGAATGTTTTAGCTATGTTGTTTTGTCTTCTTTACCACTTGATTGTATCTTGATCATTCTACTCTATTAAGAAGGGATTAGAGTGCAAATTTGTGTCCAAGAATGCCAGTATTTGGGATTATATCTTAATTTTAATCTTGATATATGACTATTTTTTTTTGCTTATTTGTTATGCAATTATTTAGATCTTGACTAAATTATATCTACTGTACTTGTTCATAATGATTTTTCTTAGAGTTCAAAAGTAGCATATTTGTTTCTTTTAGTTACTTGAGCTACTGTTATAAGTTTAGTTAGTAGCTTCAGCTTATTTTGTTTAGGATCACATTCATCCTTTGGAGTTCTTTTTTTTTTATATGTAATATTTGTTATTTAGTTGTTTTAAGAACAAAGATTAGATAACCTTCATTCCATTTTGTGTTTGTCGGTTCATGTTGATCCCGATAACATGTTAGATGGTCTTTAAATCCATGATCCATATCCTAACACTTGAAATTCCTATACTAAATTGATATGGCTGCAAATTAGAAGCTAATGATTTCTTACTATTTCTCTGTGCATGAACTGGTTCAAATCGAGTCCATTGGACTCTTCCTTTCTCCCTTGCATCTTGGGTTGAGTTAAAACCTGACTTTCATCCTTTTCGAGTTAACCAAATAAATTGGAAGCTTCTGTGAGGTGAATGAGGGCTGATTTACAGGTCTTGAAGCCATAAAAAGTGATTGTATACATTAGTATACAAACAATATATACAGGAAAACAATCTGATATACTGTATACAATTTTACATAGAAAAAATGCAGAAACAGGACTCAAAACGCAGATATACTGGCCAAATTCTTAAATATAGGTTGAAGACAGAAAAAATTGATCTCAAAAAGTCTGAAAGGAGTAGTATACATCCATTGTATACTACAGTATTTTGCAGGGGCGAAATCAGGCTGAAACCCATCAGCAGGCCCAGTTTTAGATTTAGGACTGGACTTGGGTCAAAATCCCATCTGATTTGGAATTTGGGCGAAGGGCCCAAATATTAATGTTTCTTGCTTTACTCTTGTTTATTTGTTTGTATTAACTAACCATTTTATTTGTAATTTCCTGTTGAACTAAATTTATTCCCAAGAGATAGCTATGTCTTCTCGTATGTTCAAATTTAAATATTTATATTTTTATTTATTACCTAATTTTATTTTACTTTAGTTATGTTGCAACATAGAGTTGAATTCCTTTAAACTTTTCTTTTAGTTTATTTCCCTTCCCTTTAAAAGTGAGTTCTCATTACTATTTTATTTATTTATTTATTTTTCAAATTAGTCAAAAGTTATTTTTGTCAAATCGGGGGTCA
Organism: Solanum habrochaites; assembly: GCA_027704765.1. Lineage (NCBI taxonomy): Eukaryota > Viridiplantae > Streptophyta > Magnoliopsida > Solanales > Solanaceae > Solanum > Solanum habrochaites. Next base: position 39,912,476 of record JAKWJA010002489.1, on the reverse strand, counting down.
ACCGCGAGTTAGGGAATTCCGAAGGCCTAACACCATCTCGAAATGTACATTTGAACTCGGAACCCTTTCTTCAATTGATTTTACTTGTTTAAATATTTTGTTAATAATTATAAGTTTTTCTTGATTTTTACTAAAAAATTAAGTGGTGATTCTGCCTCTTTGGGAAATTTATTTCTCTTATATCATAAGATTAATTGGTTTTTCGAAACATAGTCCTTTTTATTTTATCAGATTTTTTCGTATAACAGAAATGACGACTCTAATGGGACTAATTAAGTTCTAAACATGAAGATTTTTGATGGTTTGACTAATTGGTATTATTGGTTAACGATTATTTGTTTTGCTGAATATGTTTAAATTATGTAACTGTCATTGCATTTCATGACGTCTTCCGCTATACATGTATAGTATATTAAAGGACGACTTGTCGAATCGCAGCCAGGGTTTTTTATACTCATCCTTTTTTTGGAACGATTGACAATTTACTGGTTCGACATGCGTCTAATGGTTGTCATTAATTCTAGCCTAAGTTGTCCGCTTGTGATCCCGGTATTTCAAAGCCACTCTTAGTCAACTAGCGTAGAGCCAAGCCGAAATCCCAAATTTAGGAGCATTTGAACTAAGATGACCCAATACCCAAGGTCTGTTGGGGTGATTAGAGAGACCACCTTGGGTCCAAAACGGCCCACGACCTAAACGGACGTTCATACTTATTTGTTTAAATTTGAAGGATGTATACGTTGTTTGAAAAATCATTGTCTCATTGGGTAAGGATTAAATTATAGTTTATTTAGGTTGAAGAATGAGTTTCAAAAGCTATTAATCCATTTAGAGACGTTGCCACCCGAAGATGACAAAAAAATCAAGAAAGAAGAAGTATCTTTCGTGGATGTATAGATTAGGGTCGTACCCCTGCATTAGACTGATTATTTTTATCCCCTTTTCCTTATTATGTGTCTCTATTTAGTTTATTTATAAGACTTGTATAATCTTGAATTTTTGGTTCAATAGAATTTTTCGTATGACGTATATATTCCTCTAATCGCTAAGCCTATCCTTTGCACAAAAGTATCACATCACTGTTCGGATCACGTAATAACTATTTACGTGATATAATTTCTTATGTGAATATGTTGCTTTATTTGGAGATATCTAGATTACTCTTCTTCAAATTGTTTTTAGAGCTGCTAAGCACAAATGTCAAGTCACTATCAAAAGTGCGTCCAAATAATCTTCGATTCTTTAGTTTCTCGACAAAATTTGAACTTCGTTTTTTTCAATTATCACTCTCATATCAGAAAAAAGATTCATCTTCTCAAAGTGAAAAATACCAAATGGGTCGAACTACGTAGGACTTGAACTCTCCCTTGTGAGATAGGTAGGCAACCATTCAAGGTTTGATCCCCATTTTTGAGAAATTTTATCTTGTACAAATAAATTATACTTACATTTTAATGAGGAATCAAAAGTACGACAATGAAAGATGCCGCCGACTTTGTCTAGACTCAAGTTGACATTTTTTATTAATTAATTTCAAAGTCAAATAGACAAATTTGAGTCTATATAGCAATTTCTCTATATTGTGAGCCAGTTTATCTCCGAGTAAAGCGACTCTTGTGTGTTTCTTGTACTATTTATCCCTTTGAGGCACTAACACATTTGTCTTTTGAGTTTTTTCATTTGTCCGGTATTTAGAACTGACTTGTGTTGATAAGTTGACTGGTCGTCCTTATTTAAGAAGATCTAAGGCCCCCAAAGATTTCTTCCACAATTAAAGTTTGGAAAAAGAATAGGCAATAATGGGTGATAACAATGATGAGATTGGCCTTAATGATGTTGTCATGTCTCAATTCGTTGCCGCAAATCAAAATGAATTAATTATGCAGTTGATGCAATAGACTATCGAAATGAGGGTCGAAATGCAAAGAATGCAAGATCTTTCTAATATGATTTCATCATTCAACTCCACTTTCGTCCCACAAGCGCTGAACAGGTTCAGAACCTACCCTCTAACCCAACTCAAAATCCTCCAGCCACTATAGAATTACCAAATTTCACCTTCTCATTACCAAACTCCACAACCGAGTTATCAAATTCCACGTCTTATTTACTAAACTCCACCTTCACATTATCAAAATATCCATCCATATTATCAAGCTCCATCGGTTAATTGATCAAATATCCAACCAAGTTACCAAAATCCACCACGATACTACCAAAGTACCCTTCCTAGCTACCGAGTTCCTCAATATTCAAATTTCTAAATGCAAGTGCCAACTCGCCAAAATCATCTAAACTACAGTCAAGTACCTTGACATTGTCCTCCTCATCCAAATTGTGAGAACAAACCGTCTAGAGTCTTTAGTCTATTGGTTGAGAGCTGAACACAACTTTTTGAGACATTGAAATTAGTTGGAATAATATAGACAATTGATCCAAAAAATATTAATGTCAACTCTAAGCTTTATAGACCCGATCTTCACTGTGCTTACCATTCAGGAGGTGCAAGGCATATTACTAAAGATTGTATCAACTTCAAGCAAAAATTCAAAACTTTATAGATCAAAAGATCGTCACTCTTTAGACTGACACTCCTAATGTCAATAGTAACCCTATGCTGAATAATTCAGGGGTAAATATGCTTGAAGTCGAAGATGGTTTGAATGTGAAGAAAGTCATAATCTCAGCAAACCTTGAAGTGACAGAGAAAGTTGTAATCCCTCCAATAAAAGCAGAAAAATCCAAATTTTTTATTGTGTCACCTCATCAAACTGTTGCTTTAATGCCAAAGGATGGTTAGAACAAGCAGAAGATTGATCAAGCTTTTCCAAAATCATGCTCTCACTCATACCGGTCTTTTCCAATGAAAAATGGTGTAGGGGAAAGAATCAAAAAATTATTCACAAAAGGTTATATTGAGCTTAAAGAGATTATTGAGACACAAGTCATACTAGAGAACGATCCAAATGAGTAAATGCCTAACTGGACATCCACCCCGCTCTTGATTCCTCGCTGGTCTTGTGAGAATTATTTTTGAAATTGTTGATGTCGTATCTTGTCACAAGATGAATGGACAAAATGGTGTAGATGGTGGACAAACTTGAGGACTACAATTAAGAGATCATGATACCCAAACACTTGGTTGAAGAGTTCTGACAGTTTGAAATTACTGATAAGCTGAATTCTGAGATCTGAACAGTGAATCATGAAAATGATGAACGCATCAAAGAAATCAAAATTGGTGCCTATCTCACAAAAATACAGGAAAAACAATTCATCAGTTTGCTTGACGAACACATCGTTACATTTGTTTGATGACATAATGTCGCGCCCATTTTCGAAGAAGCCGGGTTTTGTGCGGCGACCTACCAAAAAAAAAAAAAAAAAAAAAAAAAAAAAAACCCCGTTTGGTTTTTTTGGCATTTCAGAAGTTTGGGTCGCCACCTACGAGTTAAGGCGCGTCTAGGACACATATCCTAAAAACTAAACGAAGTTCTAACTAAGGTCAAAGAGCCGAGATTAGGGTAAGGGTTCAAAAATTACCCGAGAGGAAAGTGTTAGGTCATCCTTCGAGGTCCAACAAGCGTGGGTACCGGTCGTATCCATTGCAAACTATGTGGGGTTACAAGTAGCCAATCAAGGTCACTTCATTAATAGGTTGCTAAGGTGATAAACAAGTATAAAACAATTAAGGCTATTAATTTAACATGCGAGGCGAGGTGACAGCAAAATAAAACAATTAAGCTTATTTGTTATTTATTTAAAATCGAGGCTTATGTATATAGACAAAAATTGGAAAATTATTAAGCAATTAATATATGTGCAAAAGTAAAGTTTGAAAAACTGAGCAAGGTTTGAATATATAATTTGTATTTTTAAAAAAATGTTGTTTTCTTTAATAGGATTGATGCACGATTTGTTGATTTGCACTCCTCCACATAAGAAAAACAATTTTGATTTGCGGTCGGTCTTAAAAAAAAACCAATAGTTTATATTTTGAAAAAATGATTTAAAAGATATAGTTTACATGTAGAACAATAAACATTATAGATGACCACATATTCCTTTGAAATTCCAGGGTAGGTGGTTTTACTCCGAAGGAGCGTCGGGTTACAAATTAGAACTAGACCTCGTAGTTCCTTTGGACTTGCCACTAACGATAGGTTAGGAGATTAGTGCTTATAATTTATTTTCAAAAAATGAACAATGTCAAAAAACACTCAAAAGGTTTAAAGAAGATTGAATAATGGACTTTTTAAGAAAAATCTATGTATGAGTCTTTTTGTAGAAAAGATTTTTAAAGCAAGTTAATGCATGTTGAAATGATTCTAATTTAGGACTTTATTAAAAAAAAAATTATTGCATCATGGAATGCGGAAAAACAAATAGGATATACTATTACATAATATTGAACTAATTTTAGGGGGAGGGCTCAATATGCACAAACAAATTTTTTTTCTTGGCTATGCTAAAAGTTTATTTAACAACCCTATAGACATGATTTCTAGGTGTTTTAAAAAAACAATGTAACATATATATGCTGATTTTGTAAATGATATGAAACAATTTAATACTTAGGCAAAAATTCTAGTTATCAGACAAATGAAAATTTAATTTAATTATTTTTAAACATTCTAAACAACCTACCAGATTTATTAGGATTAATTTTAACATTCAAAAAAAATTAAGGAATCTAGTATTATTTTTTTAAGACTTGTTACAAAAGCGTCAAGCAAATTGCACATTGAGTAGATTATAACACCTTACCAATATAAATCTAGGCGATTTAAAGATAAACCTATAGGCATGATTTCTAAAAATTGAATTACAAGTAAGCATTATAAATCCCCTCCCCCTTAGACGACGCCCCCCCAAAAGAAATTTTATTATATCACTCTTTTAGAGTTTACATTGTTACAAAAAATTCGAAATAAATAAAGATAGCCAAAAATACAAATATATATATATACATTCAAATGCACAATAAATATGTTTCATTAATCTTCACTTGACTTTCAATTTGAAAACCTGTCAAAGTAATCAAAAGAACTCACCAAGTAAATCATACTTATTAGTAAAGGTGAGGACAATATTGCAATATTAAGGACGAATTGTAAATAAAAAAAAGACAATGCGTACACAAATTAGGGTGAATGTGAAGATAGTATAAATGTTAAAAATATAACCGGTAAGCAAAAAACAAATTGATTCACTTGTACTCGACACAAAGTAGCAAAAACTAGCGAAGAACACTGAAGATTTACTGGACTATTACTGTGTTGTTTACGTAGCAAGGAGAGCAATGAGAAAAGAGAAGAGTGTGAGAGGAAATTTTTCTTGAGAGTTGGGATGAGTGTGTGAATGAAATAAAAGGAGTTTCTTTAAGATAGTAAAGGAGGGGGAACAAAAATAGGGAAATAAATAATTTCAAGGAATCAATCATAATGCAATTTCCTTATTTTTTTTTAAAGGATATCCAAAATCAGAAAATATGTTAAGATATTTCATTACCCAAAACATATAAACTAGTAAGAATCAAATTAGTAAATTTAAATAAGAAAAATCAATTAAAAACTTATGTTTGATTTGTTTTTTAAGAGCAAAATCAGATTATAAAAAAAAAAAAATTAAACTAAACTTTAAATGCAAGAAACGAATTAGGAAGAGCAGATATATTGTCCTTAATAAAGAAGAGCCAAAAAATTTATTTTACCATATACCAAATCATTTAAAATTCTTATTACCCAAGCAAATCAAACTAATGATATCGTTATCGTATTAAGATACCACAAATTGGACAGAATAAACGAAAAGGGAATTATTAAGAGAAATCAATTAAAAATATTTTTTACGTCCATTAGCCAAAATCCAGATTTTTAAATTAAACTAATATTATTCTACCAAAATAACACAAGAAGATAAATAAGGTTGGTCATAGTCAAAACAAAAATCAGAATTAATCAAACCAATTATTAATACAATGGAGGGATTTTTGTTTATATTTATAATAAGAGAGGCATGAAACAATATTTTTTAAGTGAGTAAAATTTTTTCAAGAAACAAACAAGGAGAAATTTGTTAATTTTACTAAATGACCGGAAAACAAACGTTAAAGCATACGAACATTTATTGAGGAAGTCAATCAAGAAAAAATCGTTAATAAATAGGCCACTAGCTTACAATTAGTAACATTCACGAAATCAACTCTTTAGAATAAACATTGATCCTTTAACGAATAATCTACACTATAATTAAGCAATCTAGATTTACAAATTGACAATTAAGGGGGAAACAAAAAATATTAAATTTAGATACTCATAGACAGATTTAAACCAACATAACAAAACGAAATCACACTATTATGAACAACAACATTCAAACATACGAATTATGAACAAATACATATCATTCTAGCCTCCGAGCATTGTAAAATAATAGCAAAATATAATCAGGGTATCTGAATCACTTGAAAAAATGAAGAGATGAAGTAAAAGAAAATACCAAAGACAAGTCTGTTGAGATCCATCACAACCCAAAGATCGGACATTGCTGGAGCTTGCTTTTGGAGTCATTGTAGGAGTTTGCTGCTGCTACCGGTGATCCTCCTCATCGGACGTTGGCCGCCTTCGCCGATACTGCTGCCTGCGCTGGTTGTCGGTGTTCATGACGGTCGCTGCTCGTTTTTGTAGGTGACAAAGCTGCTGGTTGACGCCGGTGGTCGCCTGGAGTTGCTGCTATTGATGGCCGCTGCTGCTCGCCTGGTGGCTGTTGCCGGTGGTTGCCTCGCCATGGCTGCTGCTGCGTGATGGCTATCGCCGGCCTGCAAAAGAAGAAGGAGAAGAGAAGAGGGGCGAGAGGGAGAAGAGAGAAGGGATGAGGGGGAAACGAAAGGTGGGGGGAAGGGAGAGCAGGGAGAGAATCGGTGCCAAACTTGGAGGGGCACGATCGGGAAGGAGGGAGAGAGAAAGAGGGATGCTGGAAAGAGAGGGGGACGATGGGGCTTCGAAGCGCGAAGGGGAGCGATGGGAGAAGGGGAGAGGGAGGCGGCTGTCGCGGGATTCTTCTGGTGGGCTTTCACCTGGAAGGACTGGCGAGGGAGGGAGGGGGCCGGCGATGGAGAGAGAGAGAAGGGGAGAGGGCGCGATGGTCGGAAAAAAGGGAGAGAGGCGAGGGATGTTCGACGGGAGAGGGAAGGAAGAGTGGCGGGGGGGTGGCGGCTTGGAGAGGGGGGGGAGGAGAAGAGAAAAATGGTGAATTAAAAATGTTGGTTTTTAGGGTCTTTTGGTGTGAAGAAGAGAACTGGGAGATTTAATCACAACCGTCGGTTAGATAGAGATGAAGGTTAGGTTCGATCTGGATTTTATTAATTAAATAGACGGATGAGATGCCAATGATGATTTCTTGAAATTGATGAGTTAGAACGGCAATGGCTAAAATTTCCATAACATTTTGGCTAGAATTGGGATTGAAAAGAGAGGGATATGATTGTAATAAAAACTCTAATTTCATGTGGCTAAGAATTGTGAAAGAAATTGGAATAAGAATTAGGCTAGAATTTAAAATTTAAGGAAAGTGGTAGGGATTTACTATTAATGAAAAATATACTACCATATTAAAAATCGTTTTTATGTAATTGAACAATCATTTAAATGTTAACATTTGAAATTATTAAAAATTTTATAATATTTACGCTAAATTAGTTTTGTATGAATAAAACATACTAAAATATATGATTTCAACGACGGAATAGTTCGATTAAATTTAAATTTATTAAAATTTGTTTAAATATATGTTTTCTGTATTTGTAATCGAATAGTATTTCCTAAAAATGGGTGAAAGGTCGTCAAATGGGTGGTCAACAGCTTGCCCCTTGGTTGATTGAAAATAATGATAGAATGAAAGTATCAGGCACCACAACGTTGCAACTAGTAGCCGATTTTGTCGAACGGCGAAAGATGTCCGTTTGATCCCATTAAACGATATAGAGTTGAAAAGCGGTACGAACGAGCTTGGATTAAGCCGGCTTACATATCTAGGTATACGAGAATCAGGTAGTGTGTAGTCTAGAACGAAAGAGCAATGAAGCCTCTTAAAAGTTGAAAGAGCGCCTAAGGTATTGAAAGACACGATATCGGCTTGAATGGATAAGATTAGAGTAGCGAGAGAGTAGAGATTAGAGTGGCTAAAACAGCATGGACAGAGAAGCAGCATGATTGAGTGCGGATACGGCATTTGAGCAAGGGGTTCGGAGATGAAAAACGAAAAATTGATAGAGTCATTGTTGTGATAGAGGGATAGCGTGTGATAATTGTAATTCAAGGCGCGATCGATTTCATATTCGCAAATTCTAGATAAAATGTTAGCCCCCCGTTTATAAATAGATAAAGTATGACCAAAATAATTAAAATATGAGTTCTATTAAATAGACCAAGAGGTGATTAAAAGCGTATGTTTGAGAGTTAGGCCAAGCCTTGATAGTCTGTAACTTCTTGAAGGATTGAAAACCCATCTCTGAAGAATAACGTCAAACCCAAAAACTCCAATAGATTTGATACTAACAGATTAATACTATAGACGAAAATATTCTATTTTTATAAGGAGAGTACCTAAACGTTAATTTTAAGGGCGGAACGAGCCTTAAGTGTTCGTTTATAGGGCGGACAGCATAAATAATCTTATAAAGCGAACAAATATCTTATAAAGCGAACGAATATAAATGTCCTTGAGGAGGACAAGCCTACAATGTCCCTTAAGGTGGACAGCCTAAATGTCCTATTAAGATGGGGACAAACCTCAATGCATTTTAAGGCGGACGAGCATAAATGTTTCTATGTAAGGCGGACGAACCTAGAGTTCACATTGTTAAGGCGGACGAGCCTAGATGTCGAATTGTAAGGAGGACGAGCCTAGCTGTCGCATGTAAGGGGACGAGCCTAACTGTTCGCAATTGTAAGGCGGACGAGCCTAGCTGAATGACAAGAAAAGTCACAGTGGGAGCTTGAATCGAAGATATCTTCATGGTGCATGAATCTGATGAGGACGTCAGTGAAAACGATAGTGCCGAGTAGCCAAGAATTTTGGTCGGAGAGCCTTTTGTTGAGCGCGGGAAGAGCCGGTCAAAAGGAGCTTTGTTGTAAATACGCATACCTGTAAACTTGTAGTAGAATAATCTAGAGCAGAAAAAAGATCGGGGGGGGTAAATGTAAACATGCTTGCAATTTCCCTTATTGACCATGAATGTTGCCTTAAGACCAGCAAAATGACGTCTAGGCTTATGGACGGTCTAGGATCCATGATATGCGGGTGTACCTTCAGGGTCATGGAAATGTTGTTCTGTCAGGCCATGAAAATTGACGCGTTTAGATATGCACCTGCGGATTATGTTAGCCAGAACATTAAAACCATTAGGCCATGATATGATGTACGAAGGGCCCATGAGGGCATGATTGGCCTTTAGACTATGAACCTTAGGGACTGGTTTAAGCATAAAAATAAGACCTCAGGCCATGACATGAAGTCCCGCAGGCCATGAAGATGACGCCTTTGAGGGATGACGCCTTTGGAATATAAATAATGAGTAAAAAGAGGCGTTCTCTGTTTTTGGACCCTCTGTTGATACTCTTGTACGGATTTGATTCGGGCCATGAAACTTCGAGCACGATGCAATCTTGAGGATTATGCAAACTTCGAGCACAATTGCAGTCTCGCACAAGGCGGATGATGAATTCTTCTGGGCACATTGCACATATCGAGCACATGCAATGATGCATTTTCTGCCGGGGCACATGCAAAAAGCGAGCCAATGCAATGATGACTTCTTCAGGCATAATGTAATACGGGGCACCATGAGTACGAGCATATGTAATGGTGCATTTTTCGGACACATAAAATATCGAGCGCATGCCATAAGGCTATTCTATCCGCGCATAAGTCAATATTGGGCATATGCGATGATGTATCAGACACTCAGGCCATAGGAAAATACCCAGCACATGGCAAGAATGCTTTTTCGGGAACATAAAATTATCGAGCGCAGCAATAACGCAATCTGCGAGCATAAGTCAATATTGGGCATATGACGATGCATGTACTTTCCTCGGGGTTACATGAAAAAAAAAATATCGAAGCACTGCAATGATGCCATTTCAGCCTTCTTGGGCCATAATATAATGATGAGTTCTATTGAGCATAAGTGTGATATAAGGCGTAGGTGGCAAAAATGTTGCAATCTCGGGCACAATGTTAATTTTCAGCACAGCAGTTTGCTTGAGGGAATACAGTAGCTGGGGCGTTCGCCTATTGGAAAGGACGAGGTTCATATGTCGGGATCAAAATGTGGTGATGTTGATTGTTGCGGTTGCATTTGTATAGGTACCTGTATTTTTATACATTCAAAGAAAAATCGTTAGTTTTAAAGGGGGGAGGTTGATCTGTATCCATGATTTGGCGCAGGTGCTCCCTTTTGGGCTGCCATCCACACCTCTTCGGAGCCGTCTGATTTTTCATGTAAAAAAAAAAGGGAAAGGAAAGAAAGAAAAAAATAATCAATAATTATAAAAATAAAAATAAAATAAAAATAACTAAAATAAAAAAACTGTGAAAGATTTGAAATTATCATTAATTAAAAAACTGATGTAGAAATCTGTGAACCATGGAATGGGTTGAACTTTTACAACGTCAGGACTCAAATGGGGGAGCTATCATTTAATCTTCGTTGTAGCTGACTGCTTGTTGAGAAGAAAATTTTTGGGTTCTTACTCAAAATTTCCTGCACCAGTATGAAGATGTGCTAGGGAAATTCTTGGATGGAATTTTTGAGAGCCTCTCAACAAATTCTGCCGCCAGTTATCAATAGAAAAGGGGGAAATGAAAGTTCTATTTTAATAAAAACCGAACCCCATAGGGAGCACTACGTACCCCTCTTGAACGGAGAATCAGGGACTGGACGTTTTAGTTCCCAAAGTAAAAAGGGCATGAAATCAAATCTCTAGATTAATACCTTGTCACAGAATCTGAATGATAGGTTTGGCCAACTTCTCATAATTTCTGCAAGTATGGCGGGCTCAGCCTGTCAGTACTCGAGAGACTAGTACGGACCTTGCCAATTTGGTGAAAATTTACCCTTCTGCCATCGTCTGATTTGGAAAAATCCCGCTTCAAAAAAAGTTGCCCAGGTGAAGAATGTCTGGTTTGACATTCTTGTTGAAAGCTCTGGCCATTTCTATTTGATAGAGAGGACCATGGAAAATGTCGTTGAAGTACCTTCTTCAATTCTGATTAATTGCCACATTCTCTTGCACGACCTGTATCAGTAGCCTCACTCAAATTTGCTTCTTGGATGATCCCTTTAGGGAAGGTATCTCTACTTCGGGGGATTAACGCTTCAGTGCCGTTATACTAAGACAGTAAGGTTGTAGGGCCCCTGTGAGAGAAGTTCTGATTGTGGTTACGATACCCAAGCAATGCGAAAGGTGCTTTTCCTGCAAGTGTTTGTGAGTATATATCACTTGCGCAATATATTCCTTGATGTTTTTTTGGTTGCCGCCTTCAACAGCCCGCATTCATCTGTGGCCTGTATGTGTAGTCAGTTGCGATGACTGATCTTGAACTCTTCACACATTGATCTCATATCAGGTCACTGTTTAGGCTGGTGACGTTGTCGGTGATGAATCGACCAGGGATTCCAACCTACAAATAATGTTTGTTTTGACAAAGTCATCCACAACTTTCTTTGGCACTGGATTTATGGGAGGTGGCCTCAAACCCACTTGGTGAAATAAGTCAATTGCGACAAGAATGAATTTGTTGCCCCCCCCCCCCCGTTGGAGCTTGTTGCACGCGATGGACCAATGACATTCCCATGCCCCATCTGCGACGGCAAGGTGAACTAGTGCTGGAAGTTCGTTGGGAGGGTACTCGAATCATATCTGCGTGAGTTTGTTGGACATTCTCTCCCACTCCATTTCCCAACATGATGGGCATTTGGAAACAAGTAGCGAATGCAGTCTGTCTCCACTAGTTAGCCAATAAAGATCATGAATCTAATAATCTTTTTTGTAATGTAAAACCGTTCATGTGAGGCACAGTGGTGGCCTGAATGTAATCTCTGCTCGACCAGCATGCGAGCCTCTCTTGCTCTCGCCGCATACTTAGCAGCCCCAATCGGGACGTCTCTCCTAATAGCAGGGAATTTCACTCCATCTTAACAAAAGATTGGGTTTGGATCACCCTTTCCGAATTGTAACGTTTTGTATCCACTTGTTTGCATCGAGGTTTTGTACTTCACCATTCTTTCAAATATTCTTCTAAGTCCTCGATACCAGGGCTTTCAATCAGCTTTCCTAAAATGGAAACCACATAAGCTGTGGTGGTGTCTCATGTACATTGAAATGTTTGGAAGAGGATCGATGTAGATTGTGATTCAGTGGTGTCGAATCCCAGAAGGGCCGCAGTGGCCAGGCATATGCAAATCCATGTTGGACCCATTGTACAGTATTAAATTATGTTTTGACAACCCCCCTTTTACATTAGCCCTAGTGCAATTCGCCCCACTCAAAAAATGGTAACAACTTGTGATTTTTTGGTTGCCAAATCACTCGAACCCTTTGAGGGATCAATAGGTTTCGATCCCCTACTTATTATCATTCTGGACATCCAGGTCCGATTGCCAGTAGGAGAACTAGTATGCAGGCTTCGTATTTCGGCCATATAATTTGCAGCAAGGAATCCATGAGTTGCTGCTGATACTGATAATGTTGGGGCCCGGTGGAGGCTGAGATTAAAAATAGTCCCGAGCCCGTCCATTCAGATAGATTTTTAGCTCCATCAAAGAAAAAGTATCCATGCATAATATTTCCCTAAGCCAATGTTCCTCTCCAACAAAAGCCATTCTCTTTCATATTGGGAAGTAGGTCTTCCAGCGGTATGCATCATCGTCCCGGGATTCTCTAGCCAGTATGGTCTGCTAATGCCTGTGCGTTCAATGCTTTTTGAGTGACATACACTATGGTCGAAACTCTCCTCAACAGTATTCTGCCATGTTGCCAGTTTACTCGTGGGGCCATAGGCTTTTGAAAGATATACTTCAAAGGATCCTCCTTGAATCACGATAAGTAGTATGCGATGAGAGGTAATGTCGTAAACTTTTCGGCAACCCACATGGTTTAGAGAACAACAGGCTACGCTCTAGTAAGCGACGAGTACGGGCTTCGGACACGATGTTTGAACTTCTTCCTCATATAATATATTGCCTGCCTCCTTCCTCCGTGTTTTCATCGTGTTGTCCACAAGTATTGCAACTGAAAGCAGTATCCAATACTGAAATATACAAAAGTAATGGTCCTACCGGTACTTTGGTGGCACAAATCAGGAGGAGTGTTATATAGATAGTCATGAATTTTGGTTTCAAGATGCCTCGTTGACATTCACTTGTGCATTTCACTGCAACCATCCCTTTCTTCACAACCTCTCTGCATTTTATAGGTACACATCACCTTCTGCACTTGTGAACCATGTTGTGACTGCTAGCAATCGCAAAAATCGACTGCAGTCTAGGTTTCCCAATGTCTGCTCCCATTTCTC
>JAKWJA010002489.1:39771706-39898795 GCA_027704765.1 Solanum habrochaites | reverse complement strand
ACATTCTCACAGTAATAATTGGTGGGTTGGGTATTAACCTCCGCCGCGAACTCTACCACCCATTGGCGAGGGTGCCATAGGTGGATTATCAAAATGTGAAGAAGATTTAAAATCATATTAATGTTCATGAGGATACTATCAAGGTCTTGATGAATTCAATACGGATTTCATTTTTCATTAGGATTTTAGAGAGTTTGTTTGTGGGTATTGGGTGGGTTAATTGGGTTATGGGCAGGTTTTTGAAATTTGGGTTAAAAAATGGTCAATCGGGTTGTGGCATAGGATTGCGACACGTGTGCACGATCAGTTTTCCGTTAGTGGGATAGGTAAATGTGTACTGATTATTATACGTAAGGGTTTTTATGAATCGAAAGTATGACGAAGGGTATTGACATACCATTTTTAAAAGATTAGGGGTATATTTGTCCTTTTTTCTTTAATTTATTGCAAATTTTGTATAATCCAAATTAATTCTAGACCCTAAAAAGTAAAATAAAATTCAAGAACCTAAAAAATAGTATGTATACACAACATATATGCATATATTGGAAAAGAAATATAGGGTCCCACTGACGGTAGAGTCAAGTTAAAAGGAATCAAAAGATTTACCAATCTTGGACTTCGGCAAAATCAAAATTAATCCCATATTGATGAATTCTTATGTCATCCCCATCACCAAAAATTAAACTTGGGTACGAAGAGATCGAAGCGGGGATAAGGTTTTGAGCTTTGCCAACAAAAATAATTGTTCTATGAACAAATAATTGCTTTCATAGGAAAACTGGCCCGATAATTGTTCTGGAACCTGTAATAATATATATATATTATATTATGATATATATATAGATAGAGGTAATATATATTATATATATATAATATATATATATATATCTATATAAGTATAGAATATCTATGAAGTTGTAGCCGGTTTATTTCCCAACTAGGCCTTTCCACATCCCCAAAACAGAGGTTGAAGTATGAATGTAACACTTCTAATATGGGGAGGAGCCCTCTTATCAAGAAGTTCACCTGATCATGAAGGTTTATAGCTACGAAGGCAACAAAAGTGTTGGAGAGTTGTCACTCTTCACTATATGGTGGATACCACGGAGGCTAACAAACATTGCATAAGGTATTGCATTCTGGTTTCTTTTGGCCTACTTTGTTAACGAGTAGGTTGTTTTATGAAAAAGTTGTTATCTTGTGGGGCGAAGGGACACCACTTTTTAAGGAGGCATGAAAAGGGGGGGGGGAATATCATTAAGCAATATAGTGGAGGTTGAGATCTTTAAAATTTGGGGGAGAGACTTTATGGGACCATTCCCATCATCCCGTGGAAATCAATACATTCTAGTAGCATTGGACTACATGTCTAAGTGGGTGGAGGTTGTTGCTTTACCATCCAATGATGCCAAAGTTGTAAAGTTCATACAAAAACACGTCTTCACCACATTTGGAATCCAAGGGCTATAATCAGTGATGGAGGTACACATTTTATTAATAATTCAATGCATCATTTATTAGACAAGTATGGATTGAGACACAAAGTGTCTAACATATCATCCCAAAACTATAAGGCAGGTGGAAATGTCGAATTGGGAGGTCAAACAGATCCTCCAAAAGACTGAATGCCCAAAGAAAAGATTGTTCTGACAATCTATATGATGCCTTTGTGAGCATGTATGGCTGCATACAAGACACCAATAGGGACATCGTCTTAGCCGATGATGTTTTGGAAATCTTGTCACTTACTAGTTGAATTGGAACATAAGGCATATTGGGCAATCAAAAGGCTGAATCTGGATGTTGAGTTAGCTAGTATAAAATGACAATGCAGTTGCATGAGTTAGAAGAGTTTAGTCTTCATACCTATCAAAATATCAAGATATACAAAGATAATACCAAGAGGAGGCATGATTAGCATATTATGTCTCGCACCTTTAAGCTTTGTCAATTAGTGCTGCTATTCAACTCAAAGTTGAAGTTGTTCCTTGAAAATCATTGATCTAAGTGGAGTGGTCCTTTAGATGTAGTGAGGATGAGTAAACATGGTGTTGAAAAACTAAGAAATAAAGATAAAAGTTCTACTTACCTTGTGAATTGTCAAAGGCTAAAGCAGTACTTTGATTATGATATGGATCATGAGCTTGAAGAGATCACATTGAATGACGAATGAGTCATGAGATTGGTTATACTAGGACGTTAAATAAGGTTCTACACGGTAGGAAAGACATGAACCCTTCTAATAGTTAGGAGTTATTTGATTTTGTTTTGAAATATTAGTTCATAGGAATAAGTAAAAAAGGAATATTAAAAAGAATATGAGTCGTGCCTCGAACAAAACTAAGGTGCTGGATGGTACGGAATCCATCGTATTTTAACTAATCAGTAGTGTGTTGATCATGTGTAGGAAGCATGAATTTTTGCCTAAGGAAACTAGTGTGGGAGCTGCATCGGGGAGGTGGGGCAATATTATACCTTGCTTGGTCTACTTTGAGGCAGAGCACTCCGTGTTGCTCGCGCATCGCAGAGACGGGGCAAAATTTTGCCTCGCCCAATCTAATGTGGGGTAGAACCCTCAGTGTAAGCTCTAAGCTGTGGAAGGCGCCTCGTATTTGGATATCGATTGGTCTCAAAGTTACATCATGAAAATCTCACTCTGTGCCAGCCCTGCATCACGAAGCGGGGTACAAACAATTTCCTCGCTTGGAATTAAGTTTCCAGAATGCTCTTTGTATGATCCACGTCGCGTCCAGGTAAGTAAAATTTGGTTTTTAAATAAATTAACCGGTTTAACCCATATCCTTCAGAAATAACCCGACCCACTACAACCTTTTAACCCAATATTCCCAAAAAAATCATTATTTCATCTATTATGCCCACAATTTCTTTCCCCATTCTCTCCCTTTTTATTCTTTAAGCATCATTCCGTAATGCGGAGGCAACTGGTGATTCCCTCTCTCCCAATATAAATCTGTCTACAATAACAGGTATGTATTTGCCTCGTATTCGTGCGAGAATGGCTTGTTTTCATAGTCGTTGCTATAGCTTGAGGGTTGTCCTTATTGTAGGGGTTTAGAAGTGGATTTTCTGCTTGACATGTTGTATAGGCTGTTATTGCTTGTGGTGTTTTCAAATTCTTGAGTAGGTAAACCTCAAAATATTTGTGTATGGGTTGTGGGTTCATATGTAAATGATGAGTAGAAATACATTGTTTTTTTTGAATTATGGGTTGTATTGGTAGGGACTTATATGTTGGTGAGGCATGGGCTTTCTTAATTGTTGTTTGGGTTTGGTCGTTGATAATGGTAGTTTGTTACACATGTTGGGTTTTTTTTCTGCCAGTTGAGAATGCTTGTCACGTTTTAGTGGATGTTTTTATTTCTTGAGTCGAAAGCATCTATTATGTTTTATGGTGAAGTTGGAGAAATTGATTGCTCGAATTCTTCAGTAGATTTAATGGAATACGCTTGAATTAAATGTTTTCTTCTTATAACTTTTATGGAATTTTAAGTCTGAGTAGAATGTCTAGATGATCTTAATAGAGTGGTTATTATGTTTGCATTTGTTGCATTTGTTGGTGGGTGTAAATTTTATAGTAGCACAAATAGTTGTATGTAATATCTTGATTAGGATTTCCTGGCAACATGGGGTCCTTAATTTGCGACTTCTGCAACTAGTTGGGGTCTGAAGTGTGGCTTAAATGTAGTAAGCCTGTGGAAATTCTGAGTGCCCAGGTTTCTGATTGCGTTAAACTAAGTGTGGGGTGGTGTATATACACCACCATTATATTTTTATCATTGTTTTCTAATTTTTTAGGGATGAACTTTTGTATATGTGCAGATAATCATGTCTACTTCATAAAGACCTTGAAAGGAACTGGACACATCAGGTCTCATGAAACAGGGTCAGAGTGGGAGTGTCCCACCCGCAACGGTGGTTCGCAAAGGACAAACTAGGCGTTTTAGAGTGAAGGTTTTCACCAAAGAAGGAAAGGCTTGGTATAAGAAGCTTATCGAGGCCACCTATTTCTGATGTCCGTGTTGACAGGAATTGTGTGGCACGTGAGTTCCCTATATTCTGAGGAGAATTAGGGAGCTTGACATGGAGTTCATATTTGCTGATGCCGAAGAGCGCAACTTGCACATGGTCCGGAGGTTTTATGTAAACTGGCTGCTCGAGGCACGGTCCTACTATGTGACGGTGCAAAGAAGTAATGTGCATCATATCCATGAGTATAAATGATATATTGGGTTCACCTCAGGCAATCAGAAACATTATGTGTAGGCGACAGTCCATGGCTCAAAGGACTAAGCAGAGTGGAACGAGGTATCACTAATCTTCCTTATGTGCACATGCTTCGAGAGGTTTTAGGTTGAAAGTCGGGATGAACTGTCTGATATCGGCATTACACTACATTGAAATTACAAAGACTATGATGTTCTTAATTTATGATATGATGACCGGCACAGAGCTGAACATTGGAGCCATTGTGAAATCTACTCTACAGAAAGCCCGAGTTCACAAAGGGCACAAGTATATCAGAGGTCTGATAACCAAATTGTGTCATATTGCACGTGTTCCTGAGGAGTCGATAGACTATGTGGTACCTCTTTATCCATAACCGAAGGACATCACCCGCGCAAAGGGATCTGACACTGATTTTGGCCCGACTTTCACCACCAATGAGCCCCACAGGAGAGATGAGATAATCATAGCCAAGATTTATGACCTGGAGATGCTGAGACACAAGAATGGTTGTCAGATTTCTACTGATGCAGAGTTAGACGAGGTTGAGCAACGCTACCCTTTGAATGATCATGCTAAGGCATTGTTGGGCCTTAGTCCTGAGTTTTGAGAGTCGTTCGACAATGATATTCTGACATATCAAAAGAACTTGCGTACCATCTCAAATATCGATTACATCTCAGAGGAGGACATAGACCCCACTCAGGCCGGTAATGTGGCCGACATGGATGATGTTATGGAAGACTAATCAGGGTATTTTTAAAACATACCTGGTGAACTACTCTAATTTTTTAAAGCAATGGGAACAATGATATTGGATAAGTGTGGGTGAGGGTGAAAAACATATCTGGTCTGTATAGATTATTTTATGGTGAACATTGTTAGAGTTTGTCTTTGTCTTTGTTTTTTTTTTATTTTGGGTTCCTTAGTAGTTGTTTTCAATTTTTTACCAAGGATATTCCCTTTGAACGTACAAAATACAAAAAGATTTTATCTTTATAGGATTCAGTCTGTAGTCAAGTTGAGTCAAGCTTCCCAATTATAAATGTATGACGACCATCTTAATGGCAATTTCGTCATTCCGTCTTAGGTTTGGTTGTGCTAAAGCTGAATTTCTGAAAGGAATATATATGAAAAGCATGGTTGAAATAAATATATTAATACAGCTTGTCCCTAAAGGTTGAGTCTTGTATGATATCCATGATTGCATCTTAGTATAGAACTTGCCCAAGTTGTTATTCAAGTGAAATACAAGTGTTATTATGTTTAAAAGATAATAATAGGCCTTCTTTGAAACATCTAAAAAATTTTCAGAAATAATGTCCCTACTATAGCCTGATTGAGCCTTTTAGCCTTGATTTTTTCTGACCCACATGATTAAGCTGAATCCCTTTATTCGTATTGTTAGATTTGATCCCAATCCTTCATGCACTATGCTAAGTGGAAAAGTTATAAACATTGGAATAAGTAAATAGGGTGGAAATGTTTAGTTGTTTGGAAGAGTGAAAGAAGAGGTAAAAAGATACCCCTCGAATGTGAATCTGAGATTGGCCATGGTCCTTAAGATATTGTGCACTTTGACTAAGGATAAAAACCTAATTTGAAGGTGGCTAACATAGTGCTTACCTTAATAATGGCCCTGGCCCATACAAGGTCAGTATGCACCTTAACTCGAGGGAAATCTCCAAGGCAAGGGTGGCTATTATTGAGTTTTCAAAAAAGAGAAAGAAAGGGTAAAATAGGTAAGAATAGTGTAAACCTATGAAGAATAAAGGGGCTAACGAAAATAAAAAATTGTGAATGTAAAAGGGAAGTTTAATATGGTGCATTAAGGAGGATAAGCCACTAATTTTTATCCAAAGGAATATATTACAAGCAGAACAAGTCCTATTTGATTTTGAGCATAACACGATTTATTAGTAGGCATGTACATAATGGGAAAGCTTATGGTTCTCGGCGCCATACATGTTTGATGTTTTTGTGTGAGAGTGTACCTTGATTAAATAGTCCTTAAAGTATATTCACTTTGCTGAGTTGTGTGTGTGGCCCATTCATTGTAGTGATGGGCACTTGTTGTAGGAAAAATAGGTGATATGTAATGGTGCACATATTGTTGCATATGTTCGGTGCAAAAAGTTGTCAAGTCATTTACGGGAGTCATGCATTACATGAAAATTAAAAACATGTTGTTTTGAGTGGTACAGTTAGTGGGAAGAAACGGGAGCACAAATTACAAGGAAGTTGAGTCTAGGTTTAGGAGTAGTTATTAAGTTGTTCAAATATGAACAAAGATTTATGTGTGGAGTAGTGATCTTAGGCATATTTATGTGCCTAAAATGCTAATTATGTCTGCATTTAAGTTAAGTTTGAAGTCGAAATGTTTCGTTTATAGTCTTATAAAGCCTTTTGTTTGTTTATGATCTAACCGACATGATTAGTTGTGTAGGTGAGGTAAGGGGAGAAATGGGCACAAAAAAATGCACTATGGGGAAGCCAAATGATCCAAGTTGGAAAGAAGAACGAAAGAACAAGGAAAAAAGGAAATCAAAAGCATTGTCGTATCCTCTCAGTGTCGCGGACAGGAGTTATATTTTTGTCTTGTGTAATTCATATTAAGGAAGAGAGTTCTATGCGCTCCCTCCGCGATGCGGGCGGCGGGAGCCCATTTTATTAGATAGCGAGGTTGGCGACAGCTTGCTGTATGTAACTCCCATCGAGAGTCAGAAGTAGGCTAGTTCGCCCAGAATCTAATCTAAAGAGTCCCTCCGTGTCGTGCACCTAAGCCAAGATTTTGATTGTTTTGACGTTTAGTATAAATAGTTAAATATTTATTTTATTATTTTTATCTTGTGGGTTTTGAAGAACAATGACTTTGGAGTACGTTTTCATCAGTTTTAGGGTTAGTTGTTGAACTCTTTTATTTCCGGTCTCTTGATTATTCAAAAACAATACATGATCAACTATTATATTATGAGTAGTTAAATACCCTAATTCTAGGGTTGTGGCTGTAGGATTGTTAAAATCTATTGACTTTGTTTTATTGTGTTAATGTAAATTATCATATCAATCTTTCTTATGTTCTTACTTTTTGTATTTGTGATTAATAACCATTAAAATAAATCTATTGTCCAAAGTAAACTCCGGAAATGAATAAGAGTATAGAAGGTGGGTCATAAATAGTATAATTAATTTTAAATAACTAGGATTAATTTGTATCTAGTATACCGATAAAAAAAAATGCTAATTTGAAGAGGTTTATTTGCGTTTTTTTTTTGAAAACTTCACTATAAAATCATTTTTAGTTTTTATTTTAACCCTTGCGATATAATTTATTTTGTTACGATTTTATTGTGGAATGTGGAGGCTTTTGATAACATCCACAAGGTGCATCAATTTGTGAGGTTTTGTGAACGCCGCAATTTATTATAATTGTAGTCGTTTTATTGTGGAGGTTTGTAATAACCTATACAAATCAAATTGTAAAGCTTTGTAAATGTCACAATTCATTACAATTTTTTACACTTGTCCAAAATTTGAATAAATAGAGAAACATGCAATATAGAAAACACTTTGGAAATAAGGTAATCGTGAAATGTAGAAATATTACTGATTATATGCATTGCATGTTGAATTAGCATGAGACGATAAAATTAAGTTGTATATTGAATTGTGGCATCAAAGAACAAATTTTTTGCCATTTTAGGTTCTTCACTTTGTAAGAAATGGAATAATTAGATGAAAAATGTTACTCCGATATATGTAATTGAATGGTTATACTTAAAAAATTTACGAATGTCTTACCCTATTTATATATATATATATTCAGATATATACTTTATATAGATATGATATATAGATAATATATAATATAAGAGATATTACTATTATATATATATATATATATATATATATACACACACAACACACACACACACCCACACACACATACTCAAAGTAAAAAGGTCAAAATTTATATACAATTAATTATATGATAATCAGCACTATAGGTAGATAGATGTCTAATATATTTTTCATGAGATGAATATTTCAACCGAAGTGGATGTTGGATGACAATTCACACCAACATTAGGTAAGATAAAAAAATAACCACCCTTCACCATTAAGGCTACTCGTATCAGGTTTTGACTTAAAATGAGAAAACCATTTGAGGGAAATTTAGGTATTCATTTCTTTTTTAATAAGACTAAGAGGTCAAATGTGAATATAATTAAGTTGTGCATTTTTAATTGTAATATTGTCTTAATACAGGTTTTAAATACTAGGATGTTCTACTTATTAAGACCCCAATTAGTATTATAATTAAGATGATTTTAACATATTAAAGTATAAATGTGTCTGATCTAAACATTAATGAATTATAAAATTTACTTAAAATGTGAAATTCAATCTATTAATATACAACAAAATATTATGATGTTATAAGAATATTTCGTGTTTTTGTGATCAAAGAAAAGGTGAATAAATAATAAATCAAATCCACTATTATTAATTTTTTACATAGGTTTGATCGTGAAAATCACTTATTAAGGTTGTTTTTTTTAAAACATAAGGTTCCAACTAGTACTATTATATAAATTGTTTCATTGCATTAAGAATTAGTTGTTTTTAACTTGAATATTTTAAATGTAGTCTATGTTATAAATGACAGAAACGAAGTTTCTTAATGACGAGAGGGAGTTGGTTGGATGGGAAGCATCCCTGACTTTCAACCCAAAGGTTGCGAGTTCGAGTCACCAAGGGAGAAAAACTGTAGGAGTTGGGTTGCGAATTCGAGTCACCATGGGAGCTAAAGGGGTGGGAGCTCCTAGGGAGGGTGAAAAAATAATTAAAAAAATGGTAAAAACTATTTCAAAAGGATTAAATAATATAATGACACTATATTGTGTGAATTATAAATCCTTGTAGAGTGTAGTTATTCGAGTTCTAAAATCATATTTAAGGGGTTATGAATTACCACAAATTTGATTTTAAAAATTGCACCAAAAATTGGGAAAGTCATTTGTGGTGGCGTTAAATTGAGGACTCTATAAACGGTCATTCAATATGCTCCGGCATGGTTAATTGTGTAAGGTTTCAAAAAACGAATCAATACATTTTGTGTTGGTCAAAAAATCCCACAAATTGATAAAACCCTCCCAAAAGACCCATGTTTTTGCATTATAATATGTGTTTGTATAAAGCGAGAAAGAGAGAAAGGCAAAAAAAACTGGACAGGTGAAGACCGTACTTGTATCATCATATGTATATAAGAGAAAAAATATATGCATTTGTAGATCTACATACAGTTTTCTCTTGTTTAATACAAATACAAATACAATGTATACATTTGTGTTTGTGTAAAGTGACCGAGGGGAGTGAGTGAGAGAGATCTAGGAGAGTGGCGAGCGAGATCTAGGAGAGGTGAACGAAAATATATATACAATTTTTCTGGTGATTTATACAAGCATGATACAGATTTTTTTAATATTTGTGTTTGTGATAAATTGAGAGAGGTGTAGCGATCGAGTGAGATCTGGGAGAAGGAGAGGGGGCAAAAAAAAACCACTGAGAGATAGATAGATGATATTATATATATATAGAGGTATAGATAAGAACAGTAGTATTAAAGAAAATAGTTATGAACAATAATATTTAAGTATTTTACTGGGTACTAAGCCTAGTGCTATTTAGGGATTAGTACTCACTTAATCCTAGTCCTAGTAGGTATTATACTCCTTCATATATCTACTATATAGATCTCTCAGTATTCCTTAACACTTGAATTACAATCAATATTTCCTTCATGGTAATCAAAGGCCAGAAAAAACCTAGATCTTCTTTTTATCTCAGGTTTTTTTTCTTTATTTAGGCACCGATTCATTCCCTCTCTTCTCTTGGCTGGCGGCGGCAGCCCATGACAACCGAGTGGATCCTCTAGATTCACTTTCCTCTGGCGTTAAACTCTTCCAGGAATCTTCATGCCCTGATTCCGAAAATTTCGACAATAAATTACCCTACCCCTGGAAAATGAACCGTTCTTACAGCCCTGAGGCTAATTACCTTCTCAATACGCGATGGAAGCACAGAACCGCCGGCGACAGTCATCACCGGCCACGGACAAAATTAGAAAAAACCAATCGGCCCATTGCCGCACGTAAAGCCGTTGATGGCTAGATCCGATCATGTTTGATTGCGGTATTCTCTCCCACGGTTCAGAAAAACGTCCGATCCTACACATTTGCTTAAAGCAGTATGGACGGCCATCGCAACGGCTGATGCATCAATTCACCACTCTCCAATATTGTCATTTGCGTGATCGTCTCCCACAACAATTACTAAAGGCACGAAAAAACTATGGCCGAGTATTTAGACGATGGTCTACACATCATCAAGCCCTCGACACGTGAACGAAATCATTCCCAAAAAAAAAAAATTCGTCATGTCGTCGTTGGGGGCTTTCCAATCAGCTTACTACCCATTTAAACAGGCGGTTGCATAGTCCAACGCCTGTTGACCTGGCTACTCTACTCCTCGTGGCTAAAAAGTGAAGAAAGAAAAATTCAACGTGTTTCTGGAGAGAGAGCAAATTCTTCTCCGAGAAGCCGCTGTTATGGAAGCCAGCCACCGCCTCACCGCAAGCAACGAACTATCGTGCGGGGGCGTGCTGTAGGTGGGTGGCGGCCGGAGGGGAGCCGCGGTGATACAGCATAAATAGCAGGAGGGATCCGCTAGGGAGAGTTGAGGTAGGCAAGGGAAGGAGTCAGCTAGGTAAGGAAGGGGACAGAGGAAAAATCAATAATCTTTGCTACTCTTTCTAGTATTGGCTAGGCTAGCTCAAAAAAAGCTGACTAATTGGACACCCTTATGAGGAGGGCACAGTCTTAGTTTCTTGTCGGTATTACGAGCGGGATTCGGGTCCAACTTGTCAAATCTGTTAGAGAAAAATGGACACAGCGTGTTCGTTGCTGGTTTTCGGGTATGCGGGAGAGCCGAAATAGTGATTAACGTTGCCATTATGCATCTGCAACAGCCGGCCCTTCCTCTGAATGGCTGTTGGTACTGGGGCCAACATGCACCTTACTTTGCTCTATCCAAGCTTACGCTCCAAATCAATAAGCATGGCTCCAATGGTATTACTGTTGGTAACGGTGGTCCCTTAATATTTTCACACTAGCACGGTACCATTAAAACCCCCACGCTATCTTTCACCTAGGTAAATCTTACCCCAAGTCCCTTCTATGTAAAACCAATTCTCTTTCAGGCACCAATTCAAAAGACAATAATTGCTACTCTTTTCACTCTAAGGATTTTAGATCCTAGACCAATACTACCAGAGGAAAATTTTCAGGGCCATGTGAGCATGGTTCTTTGTACGTTCTTCCTGGCACAATTGTTCGTCTATGCACCACCCAGTTTAGAAAAGCTTACTGTGATTCCGGTGGCTCTTTCGGCCAGCTGATGGCCACGGTCTGTCTGTTGGGCACAAGTGTATGGGGTCACACGTACTACTCAAAATAATAAATTCTTTAATGTCTAAATTAGGTTTTTCTTCCATTATGTAAAACAGTGTATCCGTGTCTCAATTGGCTAAATCCTCAAAATTACCTTTTTACTTTATCTGAGAAGCGTACAACTGCACCTTTTCAACTTATTCAGTTAGACCTATGGGGTCCTACTGCGTTTCTTCATTTGCTTTTTTCGCTATTATATTTGTTTTGGGATGATTTTACAAAATTACTTGGTTATACCCACTAAAACACAAATCACAGGCATTACAACCACCTTTGTCACGTTTGACAAAATGTCAAAACACAATTCAATTCTCATGTTAAACTTTTTCGAAGTGACAATGGAAAGGAATATGTGAATACATCTTTAGCCAGTTTCTGCAATCCCTGAGGAATATACATCAAACCTCGTGCTACACTCCCGACCAAATGGCGGTGGAGAGCGTTAAGCATCGCCCATCTCATTGAATGAACCGGGTGGTTATACTCTTCACAATAATGATTAC
This sequence comes from Solanum habrochaites, assembly GCA_027704765.1. Lineage (NCBI taxonomy): Eukaryota > Viridiplantae > Streptophyta > Magnoliopsida > Solanales > Solanaceae > Solanum > Solanum habrochaites. The sequence goes on along the minus strand of JAKWJA010002489.1, from coordinate 39,886,533 downwards.
CCCATGTCTCCGTTGGGTAGAAGCTCTAGCCACCGCAAAACTACCTCATTAAACAGATCGCCCAGTCACACCCTCTCCAACAAATCACCCTATCAAACTCCTTTACCAAGAAAAAATTTCCAAAATTATAACAACCTCCGCGTCTTTTGGTGTCTTGCCTACCCTTGCTATTGCCCTCATATTTACTCACAAATTACAACCCCTATCCTCGTCCTGTATTTTTTTTTGGGCTATCATCCTACCTCTAAGGGTTATCAACGTCTGAACCACAAACTCATAAATCTAAAATCTAGTCAGGTCAAATTTGTCGATCGATAAGAGTTCCTACGAGTATATTCCTCTCCAACAAAAATACATCATTCCATTGGCGTCCTTCCACCTTTTCCAACATACTCTCAGGGGTCCCTCACACCTCCACCCCCACACCTCCACCCACTTACCCACCACCCCTCATCACCCCTTGACCGTCACCCACAATACACCCGTAACCACAACCACACACTCACAACCAACCTGAACCACCCCCCATACCCAAAACATCTCCAGCCCGATCCATTTTGGGTACTTCCCGGTCCACCCAGAATCACCACCGCCATGGCCACCCCCCAATACTCATTCACCATGGAACCGTGGCAAAGCGGTATCTTTAAAACCCAAAACCTTTCATGGTACCAGACTACCAAATACACCCTTCACGATAGTGAACCAAACAACTACTCTGTTGCCTCAAAAATGGCTTATTGGCGTCATTGCTATGGATGACGAGTTGAAGGATTTGAATGATCAAAAAACTTGGGTTCTTGCTACCTAAGCCCCATGGCGGGGACGGCACCCAGTGAGCTTGTAAAATGGGGTGTACAAAATTAAACACAACTGCAGATGGCAGTAAGTATTTCCAGGTAACAAAGGATTTTTGGTTCTTAAAGCTACCAATCAGGAGTACTGGGCTTGATTTTGAGTACTCCGAGAATTTAGTTTCATGTTATTCGGGAGGAAACCATTCGCATTGGTACGTCACTCGCCGTTGCGCAACATTGGCTAATTCAATCAGTTGGATGTTTCCAATGCTTTTCTTCAGGGCATTGCTTGATGAAAACTATCTACATGACGCAACCACCGGGCTATGGTGATCCCCAATTCCACAACATGTTTGACCAAACTACAGAAGTCTCTTATGGTCTTCAAGCAACGCCCCCCGGCTTTGGTACCACACGTCGAAAATGATTCCTCAAAGGGACTCGGCCTATACGTGTGGCGTACACGACACGAGTTATTTATCGACATTCAGCAACACGGGTACAGTCATTCTTCTTGTCTATGTAGATGATATCCTTATTAAAGGGATCTACTGCCAGCTCTCATCAGGATGTCACTCGAGCTATGCATAATACCTTCAAAATGAAGGGCCCTGGCCGTTACATTATTTCTGGGAATGGATCAGGTATTCTCGGACATGTGAAGCGGCTCTTTATTTCTTCATCAGTCAAATATGCCGAGATCTGGGCAGAAAGCTGGACTGGAAAATGCACCAGTCAATCAACATCATGGGCAGTCTTTTCGTTTACGACATAGAGCCGACACCCATTTTGGCGATATCACCCAACATTTCCGGCAAGCCTCATTGGGGCGCTCTACGTTAATGGGCAATTACCGTCCTGTGAATCAAGTTTTGCATTGTCAACGATGTGCTCAGGGAGCATGCTTCAACCAATGTGAACATGTTACCATTGTCTTAAAACGCATTTTCAGGTACAATTTTGGCAACTTCTTGGTCGTGGGTTTATCCTTCGACCCGGGGACTTGGAGCTTCGGGGTTTACCGATCAGATTGGGCAAATGATAAAACTGACACGAAAAAAAAAAAATTCGACATCGGGGTTTCTAGTTTTATTTTGGGGCCGAACCGGATCCCCTGGTGTACAAAAAACAACCCAAGGTCTCCGGTCCTCGACTTGAAGCTGATCCGCGCCCTTGGTCTTCTTGCTGATATAGACCATGTGGGTCACATATATTCTTCGCGGAATCCGAGCCAACTCACACTGTTCCGCTATCTATTGTGACAACAAATCAACCATCTGTGTGACCAAGGAATTCCGTCCTACACACCAGAAGAAGATGTTGATACCGATTGTATCTTTGTTCGCGATTGAAGTTCAGGCCGGCCATCGACTGGAAGTTCTGTTTACCCACTGAAGATGAAGGAACAACCGGCTGATTATCTCACCAAGCCTCTTCCCGCAGCCGACAGCACGAGTACCTCCAGTTCCAAGCTTACGTTCGCCTTTCGCTCAGCTATCTTGAGGGGGATAATACAGGATAGTATTAATAAAATAGTATAAAAATAATATTAGTATTTCTGTGTGACTTAATCCTAGTGCTTATTACGATTAGTACTCCTTAATCCTAGTTATTAGATTATTACTCCTTCCTATATATCCTATATATATCTCACATGTATTCCCTTAAACTTGAATACAATCAATATTCCTTCAATATATATAAATTTCTCTCGCCCTTTATACAAACACAAACACATTTTATACAGTTGTGTCTGTATAAAAGTGAGAGATGCGAGGGAGAGGACGAGAATGGCGAGCGAGATTCACAAGGAAAGAGGCAAAATAGCAACGGTTGCTATGGAGTACAATCAAATAAACTATTATTATAGAATTTAATTTTAATTAAAAGCTTGCTATTGTATGTTAATTTCTCATTTTTATACTAAGCTACGTTATGCGCCTCACAAGTTAGAATTTTTTTATAACTTATTACTTTTTTTAAAAAAAAATTATATATATTTTAACTTAAAATCAAGTTCTTTATACTACAGTCAAATACTCCAAAAATGCATAAAAAATATTTTAGAAGTACATAAATAAGTCTATGAGAACAAACGCAACATCGAAAGTTAGTTATAGTTTTACAAAAATATCTTTATGACTTAAAGACCTTTTTAGTATTTGTAGTCAAGAGTATTCTATTTTAAGAATAATCATTGCATTATAGATCTTTCTCCATTAGAGCGGTTTTAAAATTTCACTTTAGATAACATTTTTGAGCTTCGTTCCAACCACCCTATACTATTTTTGCCGTCAAACTACGACAACGTAATGTTGTCACCTATTTAGATCCTCCTTTAAATTACTTTTTTTTATTTGAGTTTCTAAGTTTCAATAAAATAAAATATGACATTTTGTACCATTATTTCTTATCATTATTAGTATTTTATACTACACTTAGTGTTAATACATGTATCAAGTCACGTAAAAAGTGTGGTAGGTACACCTGTGGTATAGTTTGTAGTATAATGGCGTACGTTAAGGTTAGTGCGTGTGTAAGTAGTTTTGTAGGGTGTGGGCGTGTTTGTAATAGGTAGTATGTTCGTGTACAGTTAGTGTGGTATAGTAGAGTGTTAAAAGTGTAAAGTAAAAAAATACAAAAACAAAAAAAAAAGGAAATAGACAGAAAATACACTTTTAATCTGAATCAAAAGAAACTTGTATGTCCTTACGAAATTTAATTCCATCACTGTACCGGAGGTTACATATTAATTTCTCCCAAGATAAAATAGATTAATCATGTTAAAGAAGTAGTGGTACCTCAAACTTCAATAACTTTAGCGAACTTAACAACAATAACAAGCCACACAAAGACTTAATCAATTGACAATTTTGTTTATGATAGAAAATGTATGCATAGTGAAGGAAAAAAATTTCAGTATTCGAAAATCGGAAAACCTCTTATTTATAGTAATTTTCACCAAGGGACACGTCTGTTCGATAAAGTTTGTTAAGACCCATTTTTTTCGAGATTGTTGTGTCTTTTGGGAAGAGTAACAACTTTTCGAAAAGAACAAAGACTTCCCAAAATGTTGCCGTCACACACGAATTAATGACTCATTATATTAAATTAATTCTATTAGTTAACTAATTAACTAACATCCTGAATTAATAATTAGGAAAAATAATTTAATTAATGAGATTGATGAAATAAATTTTATCCAAAAATATTATCAATCAATCACATCATTTTCAAAATCCAAATTTGAGGCCAAGGCCGAGCCAGCGACGATGACGGCGCAAGTGGACACCTTTTTCTTAGATGTTTAAGAAGTAAAGGAGGTGTTTCCGAATATAAGGACAAAACTTTCCTTTTCTTTTATCGATATGGTAGAAATGACTTTTTATTTGAACTTTGCAAATGACTTTTCAATTTCCCTCCAAATTGGTTCCCCTCACTTTTCCATTTTTCTCTTCTCTTTTCTCATACAGACTTTGCTAAATCCAAAAATCCCCCACATGAATAGGGAATGACTATTGTTAAAAAATATGCATGAAAAACATGTGTGTCTTGTAAGTAAGGGTTAATTCCATCTGGATAAGTACGTTTTCCTTTAAAATTTCTGTAGTGAACATATATCAGATATACTCGGTAAATCGGTAGATTTGGTGTATAACTATACAATATAAGTCACACAATCAACCCTTGAACTGTTCTTACTTCTCATTGTTTTGTTCATTTCAGCCACGAACACATCTCGATTATTAAGTGCTTCGAGAATTGGTCTTAGTAGATTCTCCTTGAAGCGACTTACACTTCACACTCAGATAGGTGATTTCTAAATGTGTCACTCCCTAAGCTACCCCCAAGACGCGTACATGGAGCCTAGGACCACAAGTGATATGAAGCTAAACCTGCTGGCATGATCATGAGCATACTAAAGATAATAAATTGATGCGGAAGCTAAATCATAATTTTAATCTTAAAATATTGGGAATACCCATATTACATAACTGAGATATTTGAAAACAATGAGTTTAATATAAAGGGAATATTAATTCAATACGAATCTGAATCTTACTATGTCTGAAATACGACTCTAAACTGTACTAGAAATACTACGACAAGCCCCATCTGAATTTAGCAAAAACTTAAACTAAATGACTAAAGACAAAAATGACACTCATGACTATAGTCCTCGGAGAATGAGGATTCACCAGTGAATTTGCTGAACTAGGGATCAGAATCGATCTATGCGTGATCTGGATGCTGAGAACCAGAACCTACATCATGAGAAGATGTAGCGCACGTATGCATCAGTACTTGAAAGGTACCGAGCATGTATGATAGAGTAAAGCTGAAATAAAACATAACTGAACAAGCATAACAACATATATAATAATCTGACATGAAAATTGAATTCTGAGCTAACTGAATGCAATGACCAATTTATAACATGATGAAATTGAATACTGAATATACTGATAAATGGTCAATGCAGAGAGTCTGACTAATCTGTACGAGCTACTAATAACCGATAATAAAACCACATGAGGTAAATATTGAGTCCGATGTATACGCCCCATAGAGAGGACCCAATATACCCTGCCAAAGGTATAAAAACATGCTGGTATGATCACTAAACTCATTGCCCACAGAGGGGACTTAGAACCTCCTTGGATAGTAATTCTGGTACTAATTGGATATGTTGAACCCTAGTCAAACTCTGTATTTTGCTACTCCCATGAATTTTATAAATTTACTGATTATGTTTGAGTTTCTATAAATATTTGATAGATCGAAACTGAAAATGCAAACTGAGAATGCAACAAATAATATGGTAATTATGCATTTAGAACTAAGGCATGCATATCTGAAGTGTCTGAAGTATCTGACCTAGCATGTGTAATTCAAAAACTAGAGAAATACAAATCTAGGTTTCTAAAATTAATACAATAAACTAAATAATAACATGATAATCTTATTTGGAATATACAACTAATAAGTTCATGAAGTTTTATTGAAGTTCTAGAAATCCTATGTCCAATCATGATATGGGAATCAAGAATTTGACTGAAAACTAGCGACCCAATGAGTGAAAGGAACTTACTAGTAAAATCCCACATAGTTGGTGATGAAATCCACAGGAAAATACTTCAGTTTTGGGGCTCGAACTGCGGGAAACTTGTGCATTTGAAAAACCTTAGGGTTTTTGAGTTCTTTTCTCCTTTCTTGCTTCTAATTTCCCTAACTTTGATATAATGATTTGACCTTAATATAGTTTAATAGTGTCTAGGCTTAAACTAAAGATATGATTATTTAGTTATTCGGTCAAAATGACGTAACTTAAGATTTAACAAAAGGGGAAAAAGACAAAAAGACCCCTGTATAAGTTGTTGTCGGACCAAACGACGGCCTGGACTGACGGTCCGCTGTCTGACCTACAGATTGTAAGTCCGTCCGTCGTCCAAGACTTAACAAATTTTTCTGGGAAGTCTTAATCGACGGTCACGAACTACAGATCGTTGTTTGACCTACGGACCATAAGTCCATCCGTTGTCCAAGACTTAACAAATTTTTCTAGGATGAAATTTTTGATAGTTTCTGATCCCATCGACGGTTGTGCAGGACGGACCGTGGGTCACGCTACGGTCCATTGATGCTCATCCGTATCTCTTGTCAGAAAGTGGGGAAATGGGAATCGACGATCACGGAATATGGAGCGTCCTCTGATCTATGGACCATAGGTCCGTCCGTCGATCAAGACTTTGCCTATTTTTCCCGGCTGAGTTTTGAGAGTCTCTGATCCCATCGACGGTTGTGCAAGATGGACCGTGGGTCAAGCAACGGTCCATCGATGCCACCGTTGGTTCCACCTGCAGATCTTTTTTTGTAAAGCTGGTTTTTGGTCGGTTTTGTCTACAGAGTGTTATATTATCTTCCCCTTGGGTACATTTGTCCTCGAATGAAGACTAATTATCTGAACTAGAGGGAGAGATCTGCAAACCCTACTACTAAACACAAGAACCAGTTTCTGACTGAATTGAGTTCTGATGACATGCAAATACGCTGAAAATGCAATTACAAATTGAGGGAACATGATTTCTAAGGCTGAATTCACGCTGAAGGACTGAAAACAAAGGGAACTATTACCTAAGATGGGAGTGGAATCAGAAGAATGACGGTGAGGAACTTGCTTGCAGGGCTGCTTTTTCTACCAAGTATCGCCCCCACGGATGACTCCTCCACAAAATATTACCTGAAGAACTTCTTTATTTATTAACCTTCTAAGCTGACGGTCAAGAATCTCAACTGGTACATCTCATAAGAAAGACGATCTTTCACCGCCACACTCTCCTATGGGGTATAGAGGCTAGGTTCAACCATACATTCTCAAGAGTGCGATGTTAAAGACGGATGCGCTGCTGATAATTGCTGGCAACTCTTCTGATATGCCACCTTGCAACCCTTTTCCAGATCTTGTTAAGGGCCTACATATCTTAGGAAATGAGCTTCCTTTCTTTCCAATCTCATCACCCATTCATAGGTGAGACCTTCAGAAAACCCAATCATCAACTGGAACTCGGTTGTTTCTTCTTATATATGCATAAGATTTCTGAAGGATTTTGGCTGTCTTAAGTCTATCTCTATGATTACATTCTTCCATAGCTTAAAGGACTGAATCTGGCCACATCAAAGCTTCTTCACTTACTTCAAACAAACCAACAGAGTGTCTACACTACGCCCATATGAAGCTTCATAAGGGGCCATCTGAATGCTGGAATGGTAGCTATTATTGAGGTAAACTCAATAAGAAAAGAAGAAGGTGATAAAACCCAACTACCCTGAAACGATCACACAAGCTTATCACAATATCCTCTAAGGTATGAATGGTATGCTCTAAACTACCCATTCGTCTGTGCATGAAATGTATTTGTACTAAGGTTAACTTGAGTAACAAGAAAAAACCCTTTCTCAAATGACTTCCAGAATGAGAGGTAAACTTGGGACCTGTATTTAGATGATTAAAAGTAACCCCATGCAACCTCACAATTCATTGATATAAAGCTTGACATAGTCCTCCGCTGAATCTTTAGTCTTGACCGTTAAAAAGCAAGAAGACTTAGTCATCGTATCAACTATCACCCAAATTGAGTAATGCGTTCTGAAAGTACGAGGTAACCCTGTGATGAAATCAATATTGATCACATCCCTCTTCCAAGTAGGAATATCGATCTCTTGAGTCATATCCCCTGGTTTTTGATGTTCTTCCTTGAATTGGTGGCAATTGGGGCACTTACTCACAAAGTATGCTTTATTTTTTTTCATGTCATTCCACCAAAAGACTTCCTGCAGATCGTGGTACATCTTAGTGGCAGGGGGATGAATAAAACACCGAGAGTTTTGGGCTTCTGTAATAATATGTTGTCTCAACTCGCCCACATCAGGAACACATAATCTACCCTGGTAGCGAAGTACACCATCTCCCCGATTGGAAGAAGAAAACTTCCACTTTCTAAGAAGGATGCATCTTAAAGTTTCAAGGCGAGAGGGATCATGTCTTCTTGCTTTTCCTTAACCTCCAATACCAAAGATGATTCTGCCCCATTTGAACTTTTACGCCATTGTCTGATATGCCTTCATAAGCTACTCCCCAAGCGGCAGCATGAGAAACCTCCTTCACTAGCTCATTCCTTTATTCCTCCAAAGGGTACACTACACATAGGCAATTCTACTAAGAGAATCTGCTATACATTAGTTACCTAGATTATAATACAACAAAGCATATTATAATCCTTAAGAAAATCTCAGCATCTCCTCTGGTTGAAAATTAAACTGGCTTTTTGATAACACATACTAAGCTATATGGTCGGTGAACACATCTACCTGTGAACCCATACAAGTAGGTCTCAAGATCTTGAGTGTGAAACACCACTGCTTTGCAAGATCGAGGTCCTGAGTTGGATTGTTCTTCTCATGAACCTAAGTTTTCTAGAGTCATAAGATATTCACCTTACCTCTCTGTAATCAACACAACCTAGGCCAACTCTGGTTGCATCAGAATAGATCACATAACCATCTGAACCCTTTGGTAGAGTCAAGACAGGAACTGTAGTCAATCTGTTTTTCAATTTTGTGAAGCTTTTCTCACAATCATCTGACCATTGAAACTTTACCATCTTCTAAGTCAACATAGTCAATGGTGAGGCTATGGATGAAAATATTTCCTCAAACCTAATGTTATAACCTGCTAGAACTAAGAAACTTCTGATATTAGTAGAAGAGGTAGGTCTGGGCCACTGTTTCACTGTTTCTATCTTCTGCGTATCCAGTAGGATCCCTTTGCTAGATACAATGTGACCAAGAAAAATAACGGATTGCAACAAGAACTCACATTTACTAAATTAGCGAATAACAGGCGATCCTTGAGAGTCCGTAGAACAACTCTTAAATGACTTGCATGTTCTTCCTCATTCCTAGAGTAAATAATGATATCATCAATAAAGATGATAACGAACAAGTCAAGTACTGTTTGAAAACTCTATTTATCAAATCCATGAAAGTTGCAGGAGCACTGGTTAGTTCAAACGACAAAAAAAAAAACAAATTCATAATAACAATACCGAGTTCTGAAAGCTTTTTTTGGAATTTCATTATCTCTGACTCTAAGAAGATGATAACCCGATCGCCCAAGTTCTATCTTGAGACGTGCTAGCACCTGAAGTTGGTAAACAAGTCATCAATCCTAGGGATGAGATACTTATTTTTGATTGTGGACCCCTGTTCAACTATCTATACTTAATGCACACATCGAGTAGAGAACAATCTTCTTCCTTAAAACAACACTGGTGCACCCATGATGAAATACTAGGTCTGACGACGCCCTTATCTAGAAGGTTATTTCCAACTGCTCTTTCAATTCCTTAAGATCTGCTGGAGCCATTCTGTAAGGGAAATAGAAATAGGCTGGGATTGGAAGGTATATCAATTCCAAAAGTAGATTCCTTTGTGGAGAACTTCTTTGAACTCTTCTGGAAATTCAACAAAAACTATTGGAACTGACTCAAGATATGGGGTTTCAAGGCTGGAATCCTTACTCCAAATAGATGTAGGAGATAACCCTTAGAGATCATATTTCTAGCTTAATGTAAATAAATCGACCCACAGGTGCTAAGCACTTACCCTTCCATTCTAAGATTGGTTCGTCTTGGAACTGAAAACGAACAATCATAGTTTTATAATCGACTGAGGCATAACATGAATGTAAGAAATCCATCCCTAGAATAAGTTAAAATCTACCATTTATAACTCTACTAGATCTGTTGAGGTGACTTTCTGAGATACTATGACAGGGTAATTTCTTTATACCCGTCTAGCTATAATAGGGTCATCCATTAAAGTAGAGACTTAGAAAGGTTCAGAGAGAGTTTCTAGACTGACAATGAATTGGACTGCTATATACTGAGTTACAAAAGACAAGGTCATGTTTGTTGTCTTTCCACCAAGTGAACCATATGTGAGTAACATCCTTGAGTTTGTAGAATACCAATCTCACCTATCACTACCAATTACTCACATAACACCAAATATTTTCTTGACCTCATCAATGAACTTCTGTGGGTCCTTACCAACTTGCGACCCTAAAAACTTAGGACGATTCATCCTAACAAAATCACAAACTCTTGCTGCCACTAATCGGTTAATTGTATTAGTAGGAACTAGAACCTGTCGATTAATCTGGTTGGTTGTACTCTGAGCCAAAAGCTGAATTTGTGTTCTGAAACTCTAAATTTGAATTTCCTTATCTGGTACTAGAGGAACTGCATTAGTACTACGTGCGTTAGAATTTCATGCCTAAGCTTTACTAGAAGGCATGATCTTAAGCGCACAATGTCAAGTAAGAAATGCATTTGATCATACCTTATGCACGATAAGAGTCACAAGAGAGTGAAGTTTTTTCTAAAACACTCCATAGCCTCCCTCTCATTAGATGTAGTGCACTTCACACCCATGAAAGGACTCTACTTAGTGCAGCTTTTTCAAACATCCTAGTACTCTTGAACCGAATGCTCTGATACAAACTTTTTTCACTCCCCGAGCTACCCCCGAGACGTGAACACGGAAACTTGGGGACACAAGTTACCCAAGCTAACCTGTGGCATGATCATTGAGGATCATAAAGATAATAACTTTCTGCGGAAGCTAAATAATAATTTAAAATCTTAAAATATGGGGAATTCCCATATTCTATAAACTAAGATATTTGAAACAATGAGTTAATACAAAAAAAAATAATAACACAATACTAAGCTTCATCTAACTATGTCTAAAATAAGACTCTAAACTGGACTAGAAATACGGGGACAAGCACCCAGCTAAATACTAGCTTTTTTTTATAGCAAAACCAAAATTATTAAATGATTAAAACGAAATGACATCATGACTGTTGTAATCGGAAGAATGAGGATCACCAATTAATCTGCTGGACTGGAGATCGGAATCGACTAAGTGATTGGATGATACGAACCCAACTTAATCACGAGAAGATGTAGACGCCACGTAGTCGTCAGTACTCTTAAAGGTATTCGCATGTAGGATAGAGTAAGCTAAATAAACATAACTGAACATCCATTAACAGCAAGTATAATAATCTTACATGATAAATGCATTCTGAGCTAACTGAATGCAATGACCAATTTATAACATACTGAACTGAATACTGAATATACTGATACATGGTCAATGTAGAGAGTCTACGTGATCTGTGGGAGCTACTAATAACTTATATTAAAACCACATGAGCTAAATGTGGAGTCCGATGTATACGCCCCACTATGAGGACCCAATATACCCTGCTAAAGGTATAAAAGCATGCTGTTGTGATCACTAAGTTAGGTATTATTCTACTCCCATTAATTCTGTAAATTTGCAATGATGTCTTAGTTTCTGTGAATACTTGATTGCTCGAAACTGAACATGCGAACTGACAATGCAACAATTAATCTTGTAATTATGAATTTAGAATTGAGGCATGTATATCTGAAGTGTCTGAAATATCTGACCTAGCACGTGTAATTAAAGAACTAGAGAAACACAAAGCTAGGGTTATTAAATTCATGCAATAAACTTGAGTAAATAAACATGCTAATCTTTTTTGGAATATATAACTAAAGTTCAGAAGTTCTAGAAAACCTACGTCTAATCACCACTACGAATCAAGAATCCTGATGAAAACGAAGGACCAATGGGTGAAAGCAATCACTATTGAAATCCACATACCGGGTGATAAAAGCCACGAAAAAATACTTAGGTTTCGGGGCGGAACACTGGAAACTTATTGCATCTGAAACTAGGGTTATTGAGCCTTTTTGTCCTTTCTTTCTTCTAATTTTCTAACTTTTGATTTAATTATTTGAATTAGATATTTTTTATTATTTTTCTAGGATGAAAGTGACTAAAATCTGATTATATATGGTCAAAATGACATTACTTAAGGTTTAAATTAAGTGCGAAAAGATAAAAATACCCCTTGATAAGTGGCTGTAGGACCAAACGACGGCCAGAATTAAGGTCGTCGTCGACTAAGGACCATAAGTACGTCCATCGTACAAGACTTACCCAATTTTTTTGAAGAGTCTTGATCGACGCTCACGGACTATGAACCTTCATCTTATATACGGACCGTAAGTCAATCCGTCGTCCAAGATTTAACAAATTTTTCTGGGCTGAAATTTTTGAGATTTTCTGATCCCATCAATGGTTGTGCAGGACGGACCGTGTTTTAGCCTACGGTCCATCGATGCTCATCCGTATATCTTTTTAGAGAGTGGGTGAATTGGGTTCTCCATCGACGGTCACGGACTACGGACCATCGTCTGACCTATGGACTCTAGGTCCATTCGTCGATCAAGACTTAGCCAATTTTTCCAGGCTGAGTTTTTAGGAGTCTCTGATCCCATCGACGATTGTGCAAGACGGACCTCGGGTCAGGCTATGGTCCTTCGATGCCACCGTTGGTTTCACCTGCATATTGTTTTCTATAAAGCTTGTTTTTTGTGTGTTTTGGCTGTGGGGTGTTACAATATGTTTTATCCCATTGATACACTATTTGATGTACTATGTATCAATCTTAGAAACCATTAAAAAGTCCTTGTGTCTTTATCCTATTTACTGAACAATGTCTCATCATGAGAATGTACCATATAATATTTTTTTACAATGTTGAACGGTGTGAACCCGGTTTAATCTAGGCATTTTAGGTATGTCTAGACATTACTTCACATAGTCATTTTCGGGTTGTTAGATTATCCCTCACTTAGGAACATTCTTCCCTGAATGACATTTCTTATTATCTAGCACAATGCCAATCATATCATAACATAAGTACTTTACATAGTCAAGCAATATCAACAAAGCATAGAGAAGATAAGGAAATTTAGACTTAAGAGTAGGAAGTTTAACCTCAAGAGCTGAAAAAAAAGGATAGCAGGATCTCATATCGGCCTCGCCTCCCATGTAGAACACTCAACAAGATGGTTTCTCCACAATAGCTTCCTTGTGGCAATTTCTTTGTTTCTCAGATGCTTCATCTGCCAGTCTAAAATCTCAAAAAGAACCTCTTCATAGGACAAGTCTACATCTACCCCAAACCTTCAACAGGCAGAATCGATGCTGGATCACCAAGGAATTTCTTTAACATAGAGACATGAAAGACTGGATGAACAAAAGCTTTCTCCGAAGGCAATGCCAACTCATATTCTACCTCACCAACACGCTGTAAAATCTCGTATGGCCCAACATAGCTCGGACTCAACTTCCCCTTCCTACCAGACCTCATCACCCCTTCATGGTTGATATCTTCAAGTAGAACTGGTCGCTAACATCAAACTCTAAGAGCCGCTTCCTGTTATTTTCATAAGACTTCTGCCGACTGTAAACAGTAGACAACCGGTCCTTCTCTAAGCCTCATGAATAATCTCTAGACCCAAAATGGATGACTCTCCACCCTCGAACCACCCAACCGGAGACCTACACCTCCTACCAATACAGTGCCTCAAACGGTGCCATCGTAATGTTGGAGTGATAGTTTTTATTATACTAAAACTCTATCAATGGCAGGTGGTCATCCTAACTAACCCTAAAGTAGACCACACACACCCTCAACATGTCCTCCAATGTCTGAATGGTGCGCTCTTCCTGCCCATCTGTCTGAGGATGGAAAGCGGTACTAAGCTTTACCTGCGTGCCTAAGATCTTTTGGAAGGATCTCCAGAAATGCGAAGTCAACTGAGCTCCTCTATCTGAAATAATAGAAACAGGAATCCCATGCAACCTCACAATGTTATTAATGTAGAGTCTCGCATAATCCTCAGCCCTATAAGTAGACTTCACAGGGATAAAGTGGGAAGATTTAGTCACCTTGTCCACAATAACCCGTATGGAGTCATGTTGTCACCTAGTCCTCGGAAGACTAACTAAGAAGTCCATGATAATGGCCTCCCACTTCCAAGTTAGAACCTCAATCATCTATGTTAGACCACCAGGCTTAAGGTGCTCCGCCTTAACCTATTGACAATTCGGCCACATACTCAACAATGTCCTTCTTCATGCCATCCCACCAATAGATCCGCTTGATGTCATCACACATCTTGGTGGAATATGGATGTATCGAATACCTGGAACCATGGGCCTCTGCAACTATCTTGGTCCGCAAATCATTCATAAATGGTACACACAGCCTGTCCTGGTACCTATGTATGCCATCACCTCCAAAAGCAAAGGACTCATTATCGTACCAGCACTGAGCCTTCAAATCCATAAACACAGGATAAGAATGCTGACCCATTCTGACTTCAGCTACCAAGGATGATAAGAGAACTAGGATGAAATAAAACACCCCCAATAAGTAGAAGTCAATCAACCGCCAACCTAGTCTGGTCAGTCTGTTGTACATCCTTCATAACCTCCTTACTTCTCATTATCAACGTGGGTTGTACTCCCCATGATCAACCTGCTAAAAGCATAAGCTACAAAATTTGCCTTCGCTGGATGGTAGTGTACACTCATTTCGTAGTTCTTCAACAACTCCAACCATCTCCGCTGACGTAGGTTCAACTCCCTCTACATAACTCTCACCACCTTTAGGCAAAGTAAGCATTGGGTCTGAAGTGAGTCTTTCTTTGAGATCCTGCAAACTCTTCTCAGAAGTTTCCGTCCATTCGAACTTGTCTTTCTTCTTACTCAAAGATGTCATTGGGGCAGCAATGGAAGAAAAACCCTCCATGAACGTGCGGTAGTAACCAGCCAATCCCTGAAAGCTACAGATACGGTGGGAGTAAGAGGTCTTGGCCAGTTCTTAAAAGCCTCAATCTTCCTGGGGTCCACCTCTACACCCTGATCAGACACAACATAACCCAGAAAGGTCATTGATCTAAGCCAGAATTCACACTTGCTGATTTTGGCATAAAGCTGATGTTGTCTAAGTATTTGAAAGGTTAGTCTCAAATGTTGTTCATGCTCTTCCTTCGTCCTAGAGTAGATGAGGATTTCATCAATGAATACTATGACAAAATAATCAAGGTATTCACAGAATACTCGGTTAATGAGGTCCATAAATGCGGCTGGTGCATTATTGAGACCAAATGAGATGACTAGGAACTTATGATGACCATAATGGGTACGACAGGCTGTCTTTGGGATATCTTCATCCCTAACCCTAAGCTTATGATACACGGAACGAAGATTAGTCTTCGAGAAGAAACTAGACCCTTGGAGCTGATCGAATAAGTCATATATTCTGGGAAGTGGATAATTATTCTTTATAGTTACTTTTTTGAGATACCGATAATCGATACACATCGAAAGAGTTACATCTTTCTTTTTCACAAACGACAATGGAGCGCCTCAAGGGGATATGCTTGGCTGGATGAAACACTTATCAGTGAGATCTTTTAACTGAAGCTTCAACTCTTTGAGTTCAGCTGGAGCCATTCTGTAGGGAGGAATTGAAATTGGTTTGGTGTCAGGATCTAGGCCGATACCAAAATCAATCTCTTGAGGGGGAGGGACTTCAGGCAAATCATTGGGTAAAAAATCTTGGAACTCACTCACTACAGGCACAGAGTCTATGGAAAGAATATCATGATCTACATCATTAACACTCACAAGATGGAATAACAATCCCTTGGACATCATTTTATTAGCTTTTAGGTTTGAGGACTTGAACGACTTGAATTGTACCCCACTAAACACAGTTCTACTTCATTAGGGAAATGGAATCTCACAACCCTACTACAACAATCCATGAAGGCATAACATTTATGGAGCCAGTCCATACCAAGTATAATATTTAAGTCATTCATGGTTAACTTCTGTACACATAGTCTTACCACATACTACTATTGGGCAGTCTATATAAACCCTATCAACTCTTATATTTTCTCATAAGGGAGTACTAACTACGATTGGATCATCCAAAACCTCAGGTAGTGTTTCAAAAGTAAGATCAAGACAGGGAGTCACAAAAGAAAGCGTAGACCCTGGATCAAGTAAAGCATAAACCGAGGTTGAGAAAACTTGCAGTATACCTGTAACCACATCAGCAGACTTATCCTGCTTCTCCCTGCCCTTCATGGCGTAGAATTTGTTCCTCTTAAGAGGCTCGGCTACAACATCAATATGGGGATTAGGCCTAGGCTGAACATTACCTCCAGCCTGACCCCTATTCTGTTGACAGTCCCTGACCATATATCCGCTCTTCTCACAACCAAAGTAGGAATTTGTGCTAAGTCTGCACTCCCCACTGTGCATACGGCCACACTTTCCACCTTTCTTTCTAGGACGCTACAGATCACCTCCATTGCCCTTCTTGGGATCGGGTCTGCCTCCTTTGGGTGTTGCACTCCACTGAGAGTTATAGTTCCCTGAACTATGATGTCCCTTATTAAATCTGGGCTGGCCACGAACTCCAAAAGTGCTTCTGCCACCACAACTGCTGGGATCTTCCTGGTCAGAAGGTTTAGGCCTCCTGACCTCACTGACTCTCTTCTTCTTCCTGTTGTCCTCAACCTGCTAGGCATGCACCATCAGCCTGGACAAGTCCATGTAGTCATGGAGAATCGCAGCCCAACACTCATCCCCCAAGTCCTCTGAGATTCCTATAAGGAACCTTCTCAACTTGTCCCTACTGTTTGACACAATGGAAGTGGCATACCTGGAAAATTTTACGAATTTCAGAGAATACTACCTGACAGTCATCGAGCCGTGCTTAAGGTTGATGAACTCCTCAACCGTAGACTCTTTCATCTGACTGGGGAAGAACCTCTCCAGAAGGTCTGTCTTAAACAACTCCCAATTGATCGGACCTCCCCCAATGCCTTGCTATCCTGCCACATCTTGCACCAGGTTTGTGCAACATCCTTCAGCTAGTACGAGGCCAGCTCAGCTTTCTCAATCTCTGTGGCCCCATCGCCACCAAAATCTTCTAGACCTCCTTCACGAACTCTTGAGGATCGTCTACAGTCTTAGATCCTGTAAAGATTGGAGGATTTATCCTCGTAAAATCCAACAACCTGGTCACCATGTTGTGGGCTGGTGGGTTCTCCCGCTGAACCTCCTGTCTGTTGGCCTGGGCCGTCATAGCCTAAGCCTGCACAGTGATGGCTTGATCCAACTGTGCCAAAGCAATCCGCACCTCCGCATTAGTCAATCTAGTTGGGTTAACTAGCATGGACACTCCTACAGCTGGATCCTGGGGTGGAACTTGGTTGCCCCCAGCGTTTGCTCCTACTCTTCCCCGACCAGCGTTCCCCCTTGTGTTCATTTTTTGGAAAAAAAATAAGAATTGATGTTAGATACGCTCATAACACCAAGAAGTCAAACATTAAGAATTGCACGATAAGATTAAACGAATAGAAATTTCCTATGCATCATCCAGTCTCTAATTCAAGATAGTTGTGCACTTCACTACCATAATTTAGAAACTACCAAATGTTGGTTGATGTGAACATTATTATCCTTGTAATTAAACCTTATGCTCTGAAACCACGTTTTTCACGACCGGTGTTTAGAGACTAGCTGAAACAGGCATTGTTGACCACTCGCAGGACGCTGACAAACCTACATACGTCATCATTACATCGTATAGGTTAATTTTAGCACAAAATTTAGAACTTTTGTTTGCTTTAAAGTATACATAGACTTCATAGTTAGAATTTCTTTATATTACATCATTTCACAACAATCATCTAATAATAAGATATTCAAATGAAGAAAATAATTCATAACTGCATTAATATAAAATTGCCAAAATGGCACCAATACAACGTCTGAAAATAAGTAAGAAAGAAACACTAGTGGAACATACTCCACTAGCTCATGCCTACCTCTAAGATAGAATATAAGAGATAAGCATCCTCAAAAGCATGAGGTCCTACCAAGTCTGGATGAATGCTCCACGTCCGGGTAGCTTCAACATAATCTCGTATGCACCTGCACCTAAAAGTAAAGGATTGTATGGAATTAGTACACACTTGTACTAAGTATGGGTGTATGCAAGTACACACCAAGGACATGCATGATTAAGAAGAATTCTTTTCTTACGATATGAGTTATAAAAAATCAAGTTAGTTGGACTTGCAAAATCAGATTAGGAAAGTCATGTTATGAGAGTAACATGCATCATCATTCTTTTCATATTGCACAAAACACATAATACATTTCATTTAGCACATACATATATCACATATCTTTCGTTCATATGTCTTGAAACCTTGGAATCGCATACTTGACATTAGGACTTCCCTAATGATGGCTCAAAATATGGGACCTCAAATAGGGAGCCTTCTTTAGAAAACACAGAGTCGGCTTTATTCATTCATACGTACTTCATTTTCATCCATTTATATACCTACGATGTTGTTTAGGACTTTCATCGGGTTCACTGTGCAATGACCAAGAATGACCTAGTGTTATAATTTAACTCTAGTTCACCTATTGATTATTCTATCCAAACACCTTTGGTATCATTCATTTCATTGTGTGCATTACATGAGGCTGGCCTCATTCTTTCTTTGGGAACTTTAACTTTAACCGACATTGCGACCTGGGGTGAGCTTCATGAATCCATGGTCTACCCCACACGGAAAAGAGGTGGAATTAAATGGGCCATAAGTAGAAACCAATACAATGCAGCTTTATAGGAAATAACTGCTAGAGCCTAATGTTTGACAGCATAGGTTCCAAGACTAGGAGATATAAGGAACCCTTACCCGCCTAATGGACCCGTCTCATCTCCTGTGATTTACAAAACACGAACCTCTGCCTTCCCTAAAGAAATGAATCACGACTCATATCTCCTATCAGTGCCTCAAAATATGTATCCATACATTTCGTCTCACACATCATAGACGCTGACTTCTTAGCCTGGGGGAAGGGCATCATGCTCATTAGATGATTTCTCCCTCATAATTCGTACTAAGTGTGCATTAATCCATACTTTACATTAGACTGTTTCTTGAAGACTGGTCTCTTAGTAGTTTACACTCTCATAGGTGACTACAACAGTTTTCGTAACACTTATTAGGCTCATTTGAATTAGTCTCGCATCTTTCATATTTAGACTCTTATCATGTTGTCATCACATTCATTAACTTTAGCATATTAGCTCTTCATAATTACTCACCCCACTACGTGAAAGCTCATTTCGACATATGCCAATGCACTTGGCCTTTTAGTATGTTTCACACTGTTACTTAATCCTCCTTCGGTCATATCATTTATCATATACATCTTAGGTTCATCTTACTTTTAAATGTACACTGGACTTATGAACCGATACGTACAAGCCATGAGGCTTTGTTTATAATTTGCCTAAGTGACTTATACTTACCCAAGATTATATGGTACAACACCTATGAATCTATGCCAAGTTCTCGAGTTTGATTCTTGTAAGAAATATTCATTAAATATTTGCTCACGTAAGGCTTATGTTTCAAATATGGAATTGGGTAGGGAACCCTATTCGAACCCTTGAGCAACAACTTAGTCTTATATAATAAATTTTTATTTATTTGGAAAATTTTAGTTTGGGACCCGAATCGAATTCCCCACTCCTACATTTCTTTCTTCTTTCTTTTCATTTCCTCCTTGACTCTTCTATTTTTCACCGAGAGGATGTGGGATCATCTCCCACAAACTTTCATTTTATTTTTATTAAAGGTTCTCCTAGTTTTCTTCTTCACCTATCTGAGAGGTGTTTGGGTTCGATTCCCACACACCCCATTTTATTTATTTTATTCTTGCACTGGACCGGTCTTAGTTCGTCCAAGGACACACGGTTCGAATCCCATGAACCGCATTTCTTTGAATTATTTTCTAGATTCACGTTTCCGCTAAGAACAGAGTTCAGATTTCTCGCCTCCTATACCTCACATTATTAGTTAATTTTTCTAGTAGCTTGTGCTATATTTTTGAGGTCATCGAGTTCAATCCTGTGACCTCACACATTTTTAAAAAATAGAACCCAAAAAACTTTCCAAAGGCTTAGCCGAGCCCAAATTTCTCAGATTTATTTGTAAATTTGGCATATTTTTCAGTCCATATTTTCTCAACCTTTGTACGTTAGATTTTTATGGAATATCGTATGGAACAAACAAAAATTTTCTACATATTATATGTATTATTATCCATGTAATTTAAATACAAAAAACCACCTAGGGATTTTAACATGCATTTTTAACGCTCAACCCCATGATCAAGAACCAAACAAGACCCCTTTGCACACCTCACTTATCACAAAGTTTTCGGAAAAGCATAATTAATATCACATAAATCGAACAATGACATACATGAACATATCATCCACGAAAAAACATTACAATCCCTAAATTCAAAACAAAAACATACCCAATCTACAACAATCAATGGAAGCTTAGTGAAAGGGAACAGGCAACAGGGAAACATTCCACTAGTGTTTTCACGGCAATACATAACGAAATGAATCCGTAGAGTATCTTGGGATAGGTAACAAGAGGAAAGAACACCCATACCTTTATATCGTTCACTTGTTTTCAAAACTTAATCCAATACACTTCCAATGTCCTTCCCACTAAATCAGTGCCTCACCACAGCGAACTTCAAAGCCAGACCAGTCGGATATCTGCTTTTGCTTTTCCGTATTTTAACTAGTTTTTTCTTTGACCTTTAGCATTGAAGTTCTTTCAAGATTGATGAAACTATTTTGTTCTGTTCTGTACTGATAAATACAATGAGATGAGAGTGGAGAGACATGAGAATCAGTTAAGATTAGGAGTGTTGTACGTGAAGACTTCGTCAACGAGGCTCCATTGTTATTAATTAAAATCCTGATTTGCTATGTATATTGGATGAGTCAACCTTGCCCTAACTTAAATCAGATGTAAAGAAATACTCAATTAATTCGATTTAATATTTAGCTTTCACCAATGTCGAACCCCCGGTGAAGCTCTCTTTTGAACGGGTCAATCCGGGTCGCACCCAACCCTACTGTCCACTAAATACATTAATGTATTAATTAAATCCTAGGGTAACACCTATGACTACGTTTAGACTAGAAATCATACCTATTTTCCCGCCCTAATCCTCTAACCTAATAGTAACCTTCTTTCAAGTCAGGTTAAGACTCATCCGGGTGAATCTTAATATACGGGTGCCCTACACGGCTGGACCAACCATTACTACCTCAACTAACTCACCAAGTGGTTGTCTTGGCTGGTCCATTGTTTCTGAGGTCCGTTTCCACGTGCGTCAAGCCGTGTGAAACAGGTTTAATCTAGGCATTCTACATACGTTTAGGCATTACTTTTCATAGTCATTTTTGGGTTGTTACACTTATAAGCATGGGTAACTAAATCCAAAACTAGGGTTGTGGGAACCATAGGTGATTAAAAAAATAGCCCTAGCTAAATGACAATTCTCTAATAGGTTATTGCATGCATCGATAATTCTGTCGTCTAGAAGTCTTTTTAGCGAGTGCATGCGTTAAAACTCGCCATATTGCAACTTGCCGGACCAAGGGGGTAGTTAATAGGAAAAAATTGAATGACTGGATCTTTGGGTGGATACTATCTAATTAGGGATAGTGTGGAGTTGGTACTCACGTAAGTAATACTAAGACAAACACGAATAATGATGCTTAATATGAAGTAGGTAAGGGTATATTAACTTAACAGCACTAGACGGACCAAGGTACGGGGTCAAATTCTTTAATAGGCCAATCAAGGATTTAGAGAGATAGCTAACTTATCGCTTTTACATGGCAACACATTGGAAAGAGATGTTATATCTAGTATGATGGTGTTCATGAACTAATGGGGATCCTTATATCCCTATGTTTTTCTCTCACAAATTGAATAAACTCCAAAAATTGTCTTTTTCTACTTGTTTAATTTCACAACAGCACATAGCTTTTTTTCTTACACCCCCCCCCCTTCCCCCTTTAATTACAAGTTTCCGGAAAGGACTTGACTGAATAGAGATAATTGTACATCAAATTTAAGTCTAAAACATTTTCCTCGTGGAATCGACCCCAACCTAATAGTTGAGTTCTTTTCTTGATACGATTGATTATACTTCTTTATTGAAGTGTAATTTGAGCGTATCAAGGATCTCAAAATAATCATTACCCAACAGATTAGACCTAAACACGATCTGGAAACATCAATAAAATCTACTTGGGATATAGTACAATTCAACCAACAAGAACTTAACAAATTTTCACAAGAACTCCCACATTCATCATTCCACATACTCTAACTTGCTGAATTGAAACGAATAGGGTGTTGGTGAAATGACCCAACACCGAATTATCTCATATACTTTGATAGGGATCACCCCCGACTATATCCACACAATGATCTTGGCATTCTTGGACAATTCTTGATGTTCCTCTTTTATTCTCTTTTCTCCCTAACCCTAAGTGTTCTTAATTTTTTTTAAAAACTGAATTGGGACTTGGTTTTTACGCCTAAATAACCTTAAAACAAATTAGGAATTACTAGGGTTAAATGATAACTTTGCCCTTATTGAAATTCGGATTGGACTTTCCTCAGTCCAACGATCCAACTTCCGAAAAACATATAGCTCTAATACGACATTGGATTTGCACATACTTGGTGGCATTGGAAAGATATTATTTAGGATTTTCCAACCATTTAAATAAATAATCTAAACTCCTTCTGATCTTGGAGTTATGGCCGTTTCAAAATGATCGAAACTCACTGTTCAAAGATTGAAATTTTCCAGATTTCTCTTTTTATTTGCAAAAAAGATTGTCCTTGGTTTTCTAGCTTATTCTTAGTTACTTTAAGCTACGAGATGTTAAAATATCTCTCCTTCGGGAACATTCTTCCTCGAATGATAACTCTTTCTCTATGCTAAGAGTAGTAACATCATTTCAGCACTCAACAATAAAAGCAAGTTATCACATGCTTACACATAATCTTATAAGCTGCTTCGAAAAGAATGAAATACCTTGATTCACACTCTCTCCAGATTCAAAGAGATGTGAATATCTCTTCTTCATATCTTCTCTCAGCTTCCAAGAAGTCTTCTTACCTCAATAGATTGGTTTCCAATCCGAGGGACCCCTATTACTGAAGGCATTTCTTTGTCTCAACTTGGGAACTGACGATCAAAATCTTAACAGAACTTCTTCATAGGATAAGTTATCCTTAATCCCAACATTTAAGTTTGTAATATCAATTAAATATCTCCCCCATACATCTTCTTTCAAACAACGAAATATGATACACTATGATTAAACCGCTGCTAACCTTGAGTACGTTCACAACACATGAGCTACATTGCCCACTCTATTGGAGATATTATAAGGTCCAATATACAGGGGACTAAGTTTACCCTTCTTACAAACCTCATAACACTTTTCATGGGTGAAACCTTAAGATACACCCAAATCGTCCACCTCAAACTATAATGGTCTTCTCCTAACATCTGCATAGGACTTTTGGCGACTTTGTGCCGTCTTAAATCTTTCTTGGATCACTTTCACCTTCCCATAGTTTGGTGGACTAAATCTTTTCCTATCTACCCTGCTTCGCCAAATTCAAACCACCTAATAGGAGATCCGCATCTTCTGCCATAAAGAGTTTCTTATGGAGACATTTAAACAAAAACCCTAGCTGTCAACAAATCTTGTATACAATTTCAAATTTTGCCTTTTTTCTTTCTCTTTTCAGTTTGAGTTTAATTGAAAAGTTATCCCTTCTCCTCATATTCCAATTGTTAATTTCTTTTATGTCAAAATGTACATCAATATTTCCCTTTGATTTCTTTTTCATGAATTTGCTTAACACTGTCAACTTCTTCTTATTACTATTATAATAACATTTGTATAAACAACTACAACCTATTTATTTGGGAAAACATGGCTCTTGCCCGTGGCGCGCTATACATACCCTGTAACCATGTCTTACAAGGTAACGTGGAAATTAGAAATTTATATTTGAGTAAACTTGAATAATGTAGTTTAAACTCGACTTCAAAAGTTAAATTACATTGTTAAAATTGTTTCTAAACCATATAATCACATAGGGCAGACCATTCTTTTGTGCTTATCTCTTTCTATAAAATTATGCAATCGTGTATCATAGAATCCGATAAAAGTTAAGTAGTTAAGAAGTTACATATTTTTACATGTGAGGATATGTATCATACATAATCCCGCTATAAAGTGAATGCAGATATTGAGCTTTAATGTTAGAATTTATTAAAAAAAAAAGTTTGTCTTGTACTTTTCATCATTTTACGTGAAAGAAGTTTAGTTAACCTCAACAAACTATCTAATTATGACTAGGGTAGCCATTTGGGGTGCTTGAAGTGGTAACTGTTTAATATAGCAAACTCAATGAGGGGCATGTGCTCATCCCAATTTCCCACTTGGAAGTCGATTCACACAAATCTCCCCCCAACATATCTTTCTAAGGTCTGGATAGTCGCTCCTGCTTGTCCCATCCGTCTGAATAAAAACCAATTGCGTAAGTTCAACCTTTGGAACCCAATACCTTATAGATAGATTTTTTTAATTGTGATGTAAATTGTGCACCTTAATTTGAAATAATGGAGACCGGAACTCCATGAAGTCTTACCACTTCTTATAGGTACAACTTTACATAATCCTCGACCGAATAAGCAGAATTTGCTGGCAAGAAGTGGGCTGACTTTGTCATTCCACTACAAGAAATAAGGCCTAGACGGCAATGGAAAATTTAGCCAACGCTTACGCCCATACTCGTTACTATAGAGGGTCCAATTGTCCAAATAGATTCTTTGAAACCGATTGGCCAAAAGGATTGTGTAATTAATTGCTTACGACTAGGTATGAATCCATTCCTTGTGAAAAATTCATTTCAATAGTACCCCACATATTGCAAACGTTAGCCTAAAACCGTTAGGTCATAAAGTCATCTATCAGCAAAATTTGAAGTGACCAATATTTTGTCTATTGGAAGCGGTTATTAAATCCTCCATATGTTTTTCTCCTCATTCATTTTTTCTGAACCACCGCCAAATATTTCATTATAGTTTATTTTTGACAAATTTTGATACAACTTTATTTTCTCTCTCGTATCAATATTGATATACATAAACCGAGGAAAACATTTGCTAAGAATCATTTTCCATATCTTCAACTAAGAACACAAAAGTTTTCATTGTTCTACTCTTTAGCGTAATTTTCATCCATTCATAGTAGATCAATAGAACATAGAAATTGTGGATAATTACAGGTAAGTTCTTCATTTCTCTCATTTTAGGGCTAACTAACCCCCTTTTTGAATCTCGAAATTTAAACCTATTATCTCTTGAAACCCTTGTGAAATATCAACTGACATCGAGGTTGTACAATGTTTCTTTGAGATATATCTAGAACGTTTTTGTCGTTCTTAACTTCATGGCTGGTTCTCTTTCTGGAATCTTCAAGTTATAGCTGAAGATACTAAAGTTTGGGAATTTTGAGGTTTAGTATCTGAATCTCTTCTTTCATGTTTAATTTTGGTGTGTGGCTAGCTCTATTTTGTGATTATTAAAATCGAATTGTGTTTTTTTTCCCATTAAATTGTAGCTATTGTAGGCTTACTATTTTTTTGGAGTTATGATAAAATTGACTACTTTAAACCATATTTAACTTGACACTGATGGTGTATTTGTTGTCCATGAGTTATTTAGTCGGGTTAGAATACCCTCGTATTGATGATGTCTTCACTGATTTAGCATCTCACTTGAGTAGGATGTCAAAAATATACTTTCATTATTGTTAATAATTTATGTTAGAGCAATAGGAAGCAGGAGATACATTAACATAAAAATGGAATATACAAAAATTAGGTACTGGTTGGTACTAAAAATTTGCTAATAATTCTAAAATTGGTCTTCTCTATTAACAATTACAATCCAAAGCACAACGTCATCTACTCCGGCCAACTCAACCTGCTTCAGGCCGAGTCTTCCATGGTCGCTTGAGCTATAGCCATGGTTGTAACTTGTAACTGCTCTTCCCTTTTTTCGCATTTTTTGGTTAGAGTCATTCCAATTTAGCGATGTATATGAGCTATGTTGAATATCCATGGGTGGATATCTTTTATTGGATATCATAATCATACTTCTTGACTTCCTCATTAATTCTTCTTACTACTTCTTCTGATTGTTGAATGAACCTCTTTTCTTTTTATTTCAACATGATTTTTGGTCGATTTCCTGTTATATAGTAGAATATATCTTGTGTTGTGACTACTCTGTAGGGTGTACTATTGATTTTTTTTATATTGACTTTGTATCTGCTCATGAATTATAAATATGTTTTCCTTTCAACAAAAAAGATGCCATGAAGTATTCTGGCCCAAAAGCCCTAAAAAAACCCCAATCAAGCAATAGCACATTCGCTCTATTTTTTACAATTAATTCACTAATTGACGTGTTTTCCGAGGATTGCACAGGGACCTACTTTTTCCCAACTGATAATCTCTTGTTTTACATTGTTTTGATCCCATTCTTAGTAGTTTATACAACTATATTCGATAGTTTATTTCCTGCTTTAAGGCTTCCTGAAATGCTAGTTTGAATACAAGCCTTACAGAGGAAGATTGATTTTACAGAAGAGTCTCAATAAGATTTTTTATACATGATTATCTTAAGGAGCATTGGTAAGTTAATAGTTGGCGAACAATTACTTACTTTACCCAATGTGGGAGGAAAACAAAATGCATCCATGAGGTCCCTTGTTGTTCTTATTTGGCAATCGAATCAAACTAGTGCAAATTAGGGAAAATCCATCAAGAAAAGAGTTACTATTCACATGAGAAACAACTTCAATTCATTGCAGGAGAAGAATGTGAAGATAATTATATAGAATGATACACTAGAAGAGCTATTCATACTAGTCACGACAAGGAGAGCTGACAATTATAGCTGATCTTGCAGATCTTGCTTATAAGCTTGAGTTTCCGATAACTGGCAAGGTATGGACAAAGCTCTATGTGGTACATTTGAGAAAAAAAAGTATTGAAAATAGGCAGTGCATTGACAATAACATGCATAATGGATGTACTTGGAAACAGAAAAACTTATGTGAGTTGAAAATCTTATCTAAAATTCTCATTTTTTGAATTGATTTAGGAAATTTGATCCGATAATTGGCAAGGCATGTTGCTTATTAATTAGTACTATGTATTAGTTGTTGAGAATGTATTATTTACTTCAAAAGCAACATGTGCGTATTTTTAATCAAAATATGAAATTTCCAGATTTGTGTTTATCTAAACGTGGAGTAACATTTGATAAAATATATCGATCCTATTTGATAATCTAGTGATATACATATTGTACATCAAGAACACCTTGAGTGGATGAATTAAAATTCATGAAGAAAATATGTGTTATCACTTTCGAAATTGACAATTGTTGTATTTAGTCACGGTTCAAAGTTTGAGTTCTGTTGTATGTCAAGGTATACATGTTGTCAAGTTTAGTTGTGTTTCCTACTACATCAAAATTACAAAACTTTTAAACTAATGAAGTTGATATGTTTTGGTTAACCATTGTATATCTTACTATGCATAAGATATTTTTTTCATATAAACTTTTCTATGAGAATGGTCCCTATGGAGGTCTTGAACTAGGTGAAATAATTCATGTTAACTATATGGATGAACATATAGAGTGTTATTTTATTTCCGCCCTTGTTTAAAATTTTGAGTTAAGTGCTTACCCTATTCAATTTGAGCTAGGAATTACAATTTCTGTTTTTAAAATTTGAAGTATTGAATGTATACATGCTTCATTATAGAAACTTATTGTTTGTGCAGATTCTTATTTGGATGACCATGAATCATGCATTCTGGAATTAGTAAAAGCCTCACCCACAAGTTATCAACAACCAAGTAAAATGGAGTGCAAGTGTAAGTATTTTTACATTCTTAATACTAAACAGAAATGTCAAGATAAGTTATGAATAGAAGAACTGTATCAATAAAGAAACTATACATAGAGAGGATTTGAACACGCTTGTTGGAGGAGCTAGTTATTGGTTGATTTAATTGTAACTCTTCTTATTGTTGGTTTAGATATTGTGTTTGTTGACTCAAAAATAGATTACTTTAAGAGTTTTATAAATTTTTATGTGCTAGATTTTTATTATATATAAAAATAATTATTACAATCAAATTAATATAATTTGGTATATTGAACCACTGCATGATGCCATTTGGTTGGTGCAATAGCCTACCAAACTGTTAAAAATGGTTAAAATAACCATGAAAATATGCAAGTTGAACCGTTGCTATAGCTTCAAAAACTGTTCCATAAAATGCCATTAAAACACATTAAAAACCGTTACGTTTGGCTAATAATACGTTGCTATATATTTTCCTATGGCATCAAGTCTATATCCGTTTCAATAGAGAAATCTATGGCAACTTTTTTCCTACCGTTGCACAAGACATTTGCAATAGACCTATCGTAACGCAATCAGATAAAACAGTCCGTAAACCGTTGCCATACGTATATTGCAACGGTTTTAGAAATGTTGCCATAAGATTTTTTCTAGTTTTGTTCGGTCAACAATCACCCAAATAGAATCATGTTGCCTTAAAGATCTTGGCAAGCCTATGATGAAGTCGATATTAATCATCTCCCACTTCCATTCTTGAAGTTCTACATTCTGAGCTAAACCTCCGGGACTTTGGTGTTCTACTTTCACTTACTAGGAATATGAGCATTTTACAACAAAATCAGCAATATCTTTCTTTATGCCTTCCCACCAATATACCTCTCTCAAGTCGCGGTATATCTTGTTTGAGCCCGAATGAATGGAGGAGGTATGACCTCCTCCAAGATCATCTCTTGGATTCCATCCACCTTAGGTACACATAATATACCTTGATACTTAATCACACCATCTCCACCTCGTTCAAAAGACAATTCTCTTCTCTTATGAACACTTTCCTTCAATACAAACAAAATGGGATCTTGCTAACCATTCACCTCTACCACTAATGATGATTCAGCCTATTGATTATCACCATGCTTCCTTCATCCATAAGTCGGACTGCCAAATGTGCGAGTCTTTGCAAATCTTTAGCTAATTCCCTTTTCTCTTCTTAGACTTGGGAAGTACTTCCCATGGATAACCTGCTTAAGGCATCATCAACCACCATACCTTACTTGGGTGGTAAAGAATACTCATGTCATAATCCTTGAGTAGTTGCGATCACCGTGTCTGTTTGTGGTTGAGTTCTTTCTGAATGAACACGTATTAGAGGCTCTTGTGTTTAGTTAATATATCAACATGAACACCATACAAGTAGTGGCGCCATATCTTCAAAGCTAACACTACTACAGCCAATTCCAAATCATGACTTGGGTAATTCTTCTCATTAAACTTCAAGTTTTTGGAGGCTTAGGCTATAGCCTTGCCATTTTGAATCAACACACAACCCAATCCAACTCTTGAGTATCCTCTAATAAGGTCAAAACGGGAGCAGTAGTCAATCTCTTTTTCATCTTTTGAAAGCTTTTCTCATAAGCTTTAGAACATTGAATCTTGAATGTCTTCTAAGTAATATTGGTAAAATGAGTTGAGATGGATGAGAACCCTTCAACAAATCTCCTATAATGACCATCCAAACCAAAAAACTCCTTATATCTGTTGAAGATCTGGGTCTAGGGTAACTCTGAACAACTTCAATCTTATGAGTGTCAACCTAATACCTTCACCCGAAACAATGTGGCCTAAGAATTCCACAGACAAGCCAAAACTCACACCTGGAGAACTTGGAATATAACTATTTATCTCTCAAAGTCTAAAGAACAATTCTGAGGTAACTAGCATGATCTTTTTCATTCCTTGAATAAACCCGTATTTCAGCAATGAAGACGATGACAAACAGATCTAGATAAGATTTGAAGACACTGTTCATAATATCCATGAACGTTGCAAGTGCATTTGTCAAACCAAAGGACATAACCAGAAACTTATAGTGCCCATCTGGTTCTAAAAGTTGTCTTTAGAATATCACATTTTCTAACTTTCAATTGATGGTAGCCCGATTAGAGATCGATTTTCCATAAGCATGAAGCACCTTGAAGCTAGTCAAAAAGATCATCTATATTTGGAAGAAGATACTTATTCTTAATGGTCACCTTATTCAACTGGCAGTAATGTACACAACATCCTAAGGGAACCATCTTTCTTTCTCACATTTAATTAAACCTTTATCTAACAAACCCTTCAATTGTTCTTTCAACTCTTTTATCTCTGCTGATGCCATTCTGTATGGCAGAATAGAGTTAGGACGAGTATCTGGGGTGATGTCTATGATGAAGTCTATCTATCTTACAGGAGGGACTCCAGGTAGATTATCAGAAATGACTTCTGGAAACTCAATGACTATAGGACCTGAACTGACTGGGACAGGTACCTCAAGATCACACTTGAGTTATTAGGACTCTGACTAAGTGATATATACAATCCTTTGAACTAACTTTTTATTTGCATTAGTATCAGATGAAAGGACCTTCGGCACTGCTGATCTACTACTACCTCCTCATGACTGGCTCATTAGGAGCTTGAAACTTGAAAACTCGAGTTCTACAATCTATTGATGCATAACAAGAATGAGCCAGTGCCATACCTAGAATGAAATCAAAATATACATCCTAACTCTATTAAATAATCATGGTACTCTTTTTGATTGGTGGAAATTGTACTCTCACGAGAGCCTCTTTCGCTATAATAGACTCCCCTAGGTTAGAAACACCAAGTATTTCCTATGTTTTTCAGGAAGAATCTCAAACTAGTTTTGCAACATAAGAGTTACAACGGATAACTTTCTCCAGTCCAACAAATCATAACATAAAAGTAAAGACGTTGATTATACCTGTTACAACATTTGGAGAGTTCTCTGCGCTTTTTGTGGCTAGTGATCGCATTAAGGTGATTTGGCTCCCTTCACCATTACCAAAGTGGCTCCGTTTAGATGCAGTCCCTATCTATTGAGAAAACTGATGAGATTGAGCTCTATTTTTCCCCATTACCCACCCCATTGCTTACTTTTGGGATATTCTTTCATGAAATGCCTGGTTTGACCGCACTTAAAAAAATTCGCGGAGACTTCACAACATATGCCAGAGTGATTTATACCACACTTTGGTGCAGGCGGGAGGTTTATTACCTCCTTGTACAATACTACCCTATGAATATGCAGGCCTAGCTCGACAGTTCTGACCATGATGCTCCACTTTTTCTCTAGGCGCACGTGGATTAGCATATGATGGTGCATGCCCTTTCTGCTTCTGAAATTGTGGCCCATTCGAACCACTTTTCAGTTGACCAAACTCATTGCCGGTCTTGGCTTTCCCTTTTATGTACTCTTCTCTCTGCTTCAACTTTTATTCTTCTACATGCTGTACATAAACCATTAACCTTGAAATTTCCGTGTCTCCGATAAGCATTACAGCCCTACCCTCTTTGATTGAAGCACGTACCAAACCAACAACTAACAAATTCATCCTACACCTCATGTCCTTAACCATCTCCGGAGCATAATGAGATAGTTGGGTGAATTTCAACCCATACTCATGCACACTGAGTGAGTCCTGCTTAAGGGTGAGGAACTCACGTTCCTTGGCCTCTTTCAGTTCTCGGGGAAAGAAACGCCCGAAGAAGGCATCTTCAAAGCAAGCCCAATTCAGGATTGGTGCATTCACACATTTTCCCTCCTTCAACTAGTCGTACCAATTCCTAGCCACACGCTTGAGTTTGTATGAAGAAATTTTAACCCTCTCAATACCAACAAGATGCATCACATCAAACACACTCTTTAACGCTTCCACAATGTTTTGTTTGAACCTCAGTACTGCTCGAACCAGTGAGGCTTGGGGTAGTCATCCTGAAGAATTCCAAAATCATCAAAGTGTCTGTCGTTTCTTGTCAAGCTACTCTTTGTTTCCCGACATGGTTTGTCACAACTTAACTCAACATCTGAATAGCCTCACGGATTTTAGCATTAGTAACCTCTTCTTAAGGGTGTACTTCTATAGCATTAGGTAACTCTTATTCCTGAGCTTCTACATTTCTCCTAGTTGGACGACCTCTTTCTGCTCATCGTGGAGGCATGGTTATTTGAAACACACAAAAGCACAAATTAGAGAGAGAATTCGAGAGATACACTTTAACGCACGAAAAGAGTGAAAGAAGTAAGAAATTTCCTAAATGTCGTAGCCTCCTAATCATAAATGTGGCGCGCTTCACACCGATGAATACGACTCTACGGACATGACTTCATAGACTTCTTAGGACTCTTTAACTCTGGGCTCTGATACAAAGTTTTTCACATTTGGAGCCTACACCCTGGATGTTACCAGCACCCAACGACCATTGTTGGCCTTGAGAAAACCCTTGTCCTCGCTTACATAACTAAACATAAGATTATGCTAAAATCAAATAATTAATTAAATGCATTCTCACAAGGAAACTCAATAACTTGTGTAGGCCAAAATGGCACTTAAGTCTCAATACTGCAACATACCAAGTATAAGATAAATGAGACTCTAAAACTGAACTACTACAGTGTCTATCAAGACTCTAAATTGACTAAGATGGATATTGGGATAGAACCCACAACATCCTAGTAAACTAAGATATAAAAGAAATAAAGGGGATGTCCACCGAAATGAAATGATGATCACCAAGTGACTGTGGATTGCTCCACTTCATAAATGGTATGCTGCATGCTGATCCTGGTTACCTTCGTCTTCATTATGAAATGATGCAGGCCAACTGGCATCAGTACATTGAATGTACGAGTATGCAAGTTGGAATTCTAAAAAATAGTTAATCTTGAAGATGAATACGAAAGAACTATTAACTTTTCTCTGCTCAACTCATCATCTACTAATTCTTATTCAATATACGCAGTTTAAATGTAATTTCAATATAAAAAAATGTTGAATGAAAACATGTTATAAACTATGAATGTATACAAGTATACAAATAATATATGTGATGTATGTAAAATACAAGTAACTGATGTATATGAAAATACAATACATCTATGGGAGCTTCTCTAACCGATAACCATCACTTATGTGTTATAGTGATGATAACATATTACTCGGCCCACGCTGCCCACCATCCTAACCTTATCAGAGTATAGGACATGAATTGCCTAATGGATCCACTAGTAAGATGTAAAAATGAGTTTGTTAAAATGCATGACCCTTTTTTACCCATTATGGCTACATGGTTTTTATGGAGACTTGAGTTAGTTTGAAACTCGCATCCCCACATTGGTGGTCAATACGACTTCCAAAATGTATATATACTGACTCTTCTATTTTTAAAACATACTGATTTTGTAATTTGACATTAGTGCTCAAAACTTAGCTATTATTGCTCTCTTGGAAATCATAGTTCCCAGCATGCTTCATTACATAATGATAGATATCTGCCTAAAAACTAGCTCGGAAACTCTTGGCTTGTTTAAATGTAAAAACATTTGTAAACTCTTAGGGATTACTTAGTCTCCTTATAACTTTTGAGAATGAATTCAACTTTTTACTCTTGCTTAACTGGTAGCTTGAGCCTTGAAACAATTTAAAATGTTTTGTTAAAGACTCTTGGATACTTGAAGAACTCACTTGACTTGCTTCTTAACGTATAGACTTAACTTTTAACCTATTGACTTGATCTTAACTTTCTTTTAATATGATTATGGATTCAATGATGATGATCTAATGTTTATGGATGATTGCATGATGTTTGGATGTACTTTAGAGCGTTGGAATCAACTAAAAAATGATAGGTACACCATTTAGGAACTAGTACGGAGAGATAGGGAAAGAACGGGGTCTTGTCAAATTTGGGAAGTACCCCCTAGATGTAACCGGAGTCGTCGTCTTCGGACAGGACTAGGACTAGCCTCTTAGCTTTCATCATTAGATTCATAGGTTAAGAAATGCGGAAAATTAAAACTTTTTTATCTACATCTACAATATGTAGTTTACTTAGACCTCTCTCTTAGACGTAACATATTTATAATGAGTATACACAGACTCCTCATATAAGAATATTACATAGGATTCTACTTTTTATTCCACATATTGACAAGTAACATAATATAGTCTTAAAGGGATGTCTCATATTGTAATACTCTGAATGTATAAGACCTGTTATAGAGCCTATCATAGATATTAAAATATTTAGACATTGTTTTAATATCATAAATAGTGTATATAAGTCATTTAGGAAATTTGGATATCGAAACGACAAGGAACGTTCTATGAGGTTCTAGTGTGCCTTAGACTATTTGACTAAATTTTAGGAGTTGGAAAATGATGAAATTTGGTGGAAGGGTGTATACCATGCATTTGAGTTAGTTCATGATAAAAACGTCTATGACTCCCCAAGGACCAAGCAAGGTACCTTGAGGAGGAACCTTGTAACTTCGGGCAAAAGCATCCACCAACGGATGCAACCAATGGATCGTGGTCCAATCGATGGGGCTTCAAATGCTTCCATCGATAGACACTTAGATTTTTTTCCAAGGCTGAGATTTGAAAATTCTATGAAATAAATGACAGACCAATAGGACGGGTTTGTCCCTTGATTCGTTTATTGACAAACGGGGCGTAGACAGGGTCTCCTCTATGAGTCCCCTGATTTCATTGCTCGTTCTTAGTTTAATTAAGTTAATTAATTAGGTGGTTAATTAATTATTTAGGGATTAAGGGACGTCTAATTAAGTTGGTTAATGACCTATATAAATACCCCAACCTAATTAGACTAACCTAACCCTCATAATTTCCCAAACCCAAATCTCATTCTTCTCTCTTCTTTCTCTCTCCCAAGTTGAAGAACACCATAGTATTCAAGGTCAAGGGGTTCTACGGCTGCTAAATACCAATGTTTATCCATCAAACTTCATCAATCAACAAGATATGGGATTCCTTTCACCTTTAGGACAGCTTTCACCAAAGGGTTCCATCAATTGATTCAAAAATGAAATTCAAGTAGGTTTAGGTTTTCCTCCAATATGAAGTTGCTCTTGTGACATTCTTGTATATGATTTAATTTGGATATTATTATTATATTAACAGGTATTATAACTCAAGTATTTATTTCTTGATTTATTGCGTTTCTCATTGTAGAAGATGAGTCTTGTCCCATTAACCCTAGGTGTGTGATCGTGAATTAAATTAAAATGTGTATATTGGTTCAATTGGGTTGGTTAATGTGGAATGAATTACTATCCTATGAGGTTATTGTGACGTATTTATTGGAATTAGATTGAGATGAAATGTAGTCCTTACCATAGTAGTTCTTTGAGTAATTGACCTTAGAGTGGAAGTAGGTTATTAAATGATCTAAGTCTCATTTCTAGGCGATGAATAGTGATTGAGTTGTTGATAATGGCCTTCAAATTAGCCTTGTTATTAATGTGGTTACTATTAACTGATTATGTAAACCCATTATTGGTTGGTTGAGGGTTGATGGTAAGACCTTGATGTTGTCTTATGAAGGAGGAATGGTAAGTCTTGTGATCCCAACTCTATACTTCAATTATTGTTAGCTGTGGTAAGTGATGAGTGGTATGAAGTATACGTTATTATAAGTTTCATAGGTTTGTATGTTGCTGAATGAAATATCGTGACTATTGTTTGTAAGGTGTTGGCTAAGATGTAAATGTTATAAGGATGGTGTAACGTACCAAGATCCTTATCAAATGATTATGTAAAGTGTAACCTCACATGTATGAATTGTAAATAAAGAAAATACTCATGACAATTCCAATTGGACTATAATAATCATGATTATATTAAGGATAGACCCTATGACCTATATTAAGTTATGATAATTAATAAATACATTTCAAAACGCACTCTAGCTTAGCACCGTTTGAACTAGTGTGAGGAGTGTCCCTCCCCACATAGTGAAGGTAGGATCACTAATGTACTCATGATATTGGAGACAATTGTAACACCTTGAAAATTCAAGATTCATTGTAAAGCCTAACATAGGTGTCATAAACACCGTTTCTAAGTCCATTTTTAATGAATATAGGTCATTTAAGAGATTTAAAAACCAAAACGTCTGAAAGTGGTTCCAAAGTGGTTGGGTAGTGTGCTTTATCCCGTTGACTAACTTTAGGTATCGGAAATGTTTGAAAAATTGTTAAGGGAACTAATGGGTGTTTGCGTTGTTCCATGGTTGAAACGTACATGTATGGACTCCCCAAGGGAACAATCAGGCCCAAGGAGGGAACCCCTGCAGTCAGGCAGTTGCTGCATCAACGGGATAGATGGATGGCCCGTGTAGGATCGACGGTGCG
This sequence comes from Solanum habrochaites, assembly GCA_027704765.1. Taxonomy (NCBI): domain Eukaryota; kingdom Viridiplantae; phylum Streptophyta; class Magnoliopsida; order Solanales; family Solanaceae; genus Solanum; species Solanum habrochaites. The sequence goes on along the minus strand of JAKWJA010002489.1, from coordinate 39,849,875 downwards.
TCGATTGCCACCGTCTCCCACACTTCGGCTGGTTGAGAGGATTCCCTTTACATGCACATTTCTCTAGAATATTGACAGAGTGAGACTGGAGAGTGCAGGCTACAGTCAGTTGTGTGATGACGGGGCATCGATGACACCGTCGTCCCTCACATATTAAATTGGATAAGGGCCTCGCCTGCACGTTTACCGAACTAATGAGTTAAACACCAAACCGTCCGGTGGACCAACGGTGTCTGTCGATCGCGTTCATCGATGTGGGTCTGCAAATCCCTGCTTTTATAAATTAAGTTAATTGTAATTAATGTAAGTAGTTGAGGTGTAGTTTGAGATTTAAAGGGGAGGACAAATTAAGTGATTTATTTACTACTATAAAATACCCCAAACCCTCATTAATCAAAACACATCTCTCAAAATAAACCCTCTTCCTTCTCTCTTCCTTTCTCCCCGAAGTAGACGAACTCCATAAGAAGCTTTATCTTGGAAGTGGTAAATTGGGGACTTGAAACGGGTGGATTATTTATAAAAATTGTTGCGGACCACATAAGGGTATGTTGTCTATTCACCTTGAGATCCTTTCCTCAAAGGGTTCCTTGGACAAACTAGATTTCAAAACAGTGAGTTTTATTATGGTTCATTCAATACGACTGGAGTTATTCATTGAGTTGGTTAGTGAATTCTTAGGGTATATTGGAATAGATTAAACATGTATTCAACTAGTTTATGGTAATTGTTGATGGCGTTGGTCAAATGAAAAGAGTATGATCCTATCCCTAACCATAGGTAGTGGATCTGACCTATATTATATTGTGATCATTCAATTGAGTTGGTTGTGATTAGATTACTATCCTATGGTGTTATTACGATTAAATTAAGATGAAGTACGAGGCCTATGAGGCTATTTTCTTGAGAGTGATTATTGGTTAGAATTATAAGTGCAATTCGGCTATGTACCTTCTCAAGTGGTGATATAAGATGAATAGCGTTATAGAGAGCAGTTGGCCTTGTTATCTATGGGTTATCATTGGTGTGATGCAGTTACTCTCTAATTTTGTGAGGTATGGGATTATGTAAGGACCTTGGTGATAAGACTATGAGGAAGAATTCGTAAGTTCTTAGAATCTTCTATCTTTACTTCTATTGTGATTAATTGTTTGTAAGTCATGATATTAATTCGCGTTGCCTATTACAGATACATTCGGCGTATGCCCGTATACTCGATTATAGGGTGGTTCTGATGGTTGATTGAAATGTCTTGACTATGTTGTTGAGGGGGTTGATTACGGTGGTATGTACTATAAGATTGGTCAAAAAAACTATCAATGTACCTTAATCTTTATGAAATGCATAAAGTGTTAACCTCACTTATATTGAATGTGATGAAAGGAATTATATCATACAATTTTTATTGAGCTATCGATGATGATGATTTATCAAGGGGTAGTAACCAATGTCCTAATTATGTTATGTATGATAGATATCCAGGCTTAAAGGACATTTCAAAAAAAGGACTATAGCTTAGCACTGAGTAAACTAGATAGGAAAGTGTATTTCCCACATATGGAAGGTAGGAAACTACGTACTCTTGTGATTGGAGACTATAATGCATGGCAGTAAGAGGGTCCCAACTAAATCTCCTAGTTCTGAACATGATCCCCATAGGCAATACTTAGCTATTGGATTATGTAGTTTGCTATGGTTCATGTTTTGTACCACCTTTGCAAGTAGTCCGCCTTCTTTCGGTGTAGGGTTTGTGCACCGGATTCCACAGTAGCTCATGTGGTGTCTAGGTCGGTAGGGAAAGGATGATTTCCAAAAGGTTAAAATGCATTAAAGGACAATAAACCTAACTTGGATAACTAAGGGTCTACTTAGTCTAGTAGGGGTATGGGACTTTACATAGACATTGCAATAGTATACTTGAAGGGAAGTCTAGGAGGAGGTCATATATTTTTATGTTATGATAAATATGATGTATATATGATGACCAGTCCACGTTGTTGATATATCTGTTGTTACTTCTTTATGAATATGCCTGGATTATAATAATAATATATGATGAAAGCAAGGGCTAAAAAGCCATGATAGTGTAAAGTGGGACACTGGGTCATGTTTTCTTGTTTGAGGATACTGATTGATTAAGGTTATGGGGATTTGCTTTGTCATTGCATGTTGAATTGATAAGGACTTGTGAGTAGTTCGTAGTTGTTTCTTATATTGATATGTTGTTTTAACTCTTATGCTTTCTTTGTGATATATTCCTTGATAGGTTAGGGTTTAGTAATCATGCTTTTCAGGTGTTGTGATGAGTATTACTTTTATTATAGTAAGCAATATTGTTGATTGTATGGGTTACTTGGCTTTGCAAAATCCATAGAGGGAGGTTAATAAAATAACACTTTTGACTAAAAAGTTAACCTTTGCCATTTTTTGCTTTGTCCATAAGATCTCATACTTAGTACATGTGGAGTACTAACCCCATTTTATTCCCTTTTACGCAAACATTTTATGTTCCGGTCGTTGAGGAGTTTGGGAGGCGAAATTATTGAAGGCTTGGATTCTTCCATTAATCTAAGTAGGGTAGGTCCTCAACTTTCGAGGGCAATGCCATCTTCTAGCTTTAGATTTTGTTATGAGCTTATTGACTCTATCATTTATTTCTTTCTTATTTGAATATTGTATTTTCATATGACGTATACATGGTCTTGTTGAATTGATGTAAGGGCTTTTCCCATATTGTGATATTCGTGTAGATGGTATGCGATGAGACAATCGTTGAGACTATTTACATATTTTTATATATGTACGTGAAATAAAAGTAGAAGACTATGTAACCTTCCTATATGAAAGGTCTATGTTATTCAATATGAATATATATTATGTGTATGTAGAGGTCTATGTAAACCTCTAAATAATGACAATGGAAATTTTAAATTTTTCCACATTTTTTAACATGTGATATAATGAGATGAGGACTAAGAGGTATTCGTAGTCCTTCAATAAAGACGCCCGAGCGGTTACTCTAGGGGATAACACCCGGATGTGACAAACTTGGCTCAGGGATGAGTTGTGAATATCATTAAGTATAACTCTCTCTATACCACGTAGAGTAGGGTGCATTCATAATTGTGAAAGAGCGCCCACCTAGGAGTAGAAACTAATGATTCTAGGAAATCACTCTCTTTTATGGAAAAATATTATTATTTGTCCAATAGAGTATACTTATGGTGTGCTTTGCATCTAATCTATTGTTGTGATTATAGGAGCATGAAAACACTCGAAGGAAGTGCGCGTGCGAAGATTGAGGAGGAAGTTTCTAATGCATGGTGAGAGCCTCCCATGATGGACCAAGTCCCTCACTTGAGGAAAATATCTAATGTTGATCAAGCCTTAATTAACCCTCCACCTATGAAGGAGTAGGAGATGAGGGCTATTCTTTCTCAAATGGCTCAAGCAATAAATACTCAAGCACAAGCTGCGACGGTTCGAGCCCAAGCAATGACGGCTCAAGCTAATTGGGATGTTGCCCCTCCTCCTCATCAACAAGTCACTAGTATGACTTTCTGTCTAAGCTACTTGACTGGGATGAACCCTCCTACTTTCAATGGGTCTAAGGTTGATGAAGACCCCCAAGAATTCCTCGATGTGGTCTATAAGGTAAATGCTATGGGGGTGTCTTCAAGTGAGAAGGTCGAGTTGGCATCATATCAACTCAAGGATGTGACTCAAATATGGTATGTGCAATGGAAGGATAATAGGCCTTAGGGGGATGGATGATTGCTTTAGTTTTGTCAAGAGTCTTCACAAAATTAGAGATTGTCCAAACTTGAAGAGTCAAGACAAGGGTAGTGGCCAAGCTCATGCAAGTGGTTCTACTGATGCTCCAAAGACGAAGCCGCTTCTATGTTTTTGCTCAAGGGGTGAGCAAGGAGACCTCTCCAGATGTGGGGGACAGTAGTTTAAAAAATTTCTCTTGATGATATGCCTTAGTAATCCACGCGCCTACTTTATATTGTTACACCCCTGATTAGATAAGTTGAAAATTTAACCGATATTTTGATTAGCCTTTTCTAGTTTCTGCTCGGTGGGAGAGTCGGTTGTTGCTTGCTAATAAATCTATAAGAAATTTTCTATTTCATTTCCCCAATAGAGTTTCTAATGTGATGTATTTGAACGACATTATGCTTGATTTGATATATTTTGGGTATGGAATTGGTTTACGTGATAGTTTTGCTACAATTTATTGTAGGACAAGAGTTATGAGGTTTAATTTCCCAATGAACACCCGTTGTTTTTTTTTTTTTTTTTTTTGAGTGGAATGTAGGAATCTATTCCTAAAGGTACACATTCCATATCTTGTCTAAAAGCATGTAAAAAGGGATCTCAGAGAGTTGTCTTTATCACATAGTAAGAGTCCAAGATTTGGATTTCGAAATTCATCCTTATTGAGTGGTCAACGTCGTGAGGTGATTCCAAAAGCAAAGGTTTTTTCCAGTGACCTTCCCAGTATTCCTCCCGAAAGGGGAAAATGATTTTTGTATTGGATTTACACCGAAAACCAAATCCCATTTTCAGTCCCTCCTATTGGATGGCTATGCCGAATGAAGGGGTTGAAGGCTCAACTCAAGGATTTTATTGACAAAGGCTTTTATAAGGGCCTAGTATATACTCAATGGGGTGCTCCGGTGGTTAATTTGTCCAAAAAGAAAGATGGTTCTTTTATAGTTTGTGTATAGACTCATCATTTCAACAAGTTTACTATCTAGAATAAGTACATCATCTCCGAATTGATGATCTTCATCCCTTGATCAACTCAGGGGCGAGTTACTCTTAAAGACTAGATTTGAGTCGGTTGTATCACCAACTTAGGGTGAGAGGTGAGGATGTCCCAAAGACAATTTTTTAGGACTAGTTATGAGAACTATGAGTTGTTGGTAAGGTTTTGTCTCAATTATTAACAGGTCCTAAAACATTAATGAACCTAATCTGAAATAGGAGTGTTCACATAATTAACCTAGAATCATTCGCAAAATTGTGTTTATTGGACCGAATCTTTGTATATTCGAAGAACGGAATGAGGCATTGATCATTTATGGGTCATTTGAGGGTAGAGTTCCAACCCTTAAAGAACATCAATTTTATGACAAAGATAGTAAGTGTGAGTTTTGGTTGAGGTCTGGGACTCTTGGTCAATCATCTCGACCGGAGGGAGTTGAGGTTAGACCCAAGGAAGGAAAACCAAAAGTGGTTGAAAAACTATCCTAGACCATTGACTCGACATTACATTAGGAGTTTTTTGGTGTTTTTAGTGGGTTTATATCGGAGATTCATGGATGGTTTCGCGTCCATTGTATCTCCTTGACTACCTTGACCCAAAAGAGTAAAAGTTGATGAGTGCGTGGAGCATATGATAAAAGGTTCCAATTATTATTTAAAGATAGGATACTTCCGCTCCCGTGTGACCTTACCGGAGGGTTAGGTTACAAAGGGTTTTTGGCTTTGTATTGTGACGCATCTGCATGGGTTTGGAGGTTAGGTCTTATGCAACACGGGAAGGTGATAGCTTATGCGTCTAGGCAACTAAAGGTACATGAGGAAAAACCTATATGACTTGACTTAGAGGGTCGTGGTGTTTGCTTTACCAAATTGTTGAGGTGTTACCTTGAATGGGGTTCATGTTGATGTTTTTACTGATATAGCGGTATCCAATATAGGTCTTACCCAAAAGGAGTTGACTCTTAGACAAATAAAGTGCTTGCTTGAGTTTTTGAAAGGTTAGTATATGCGGGTCCTTATCACCCAAAACAAGCAATTAAGTTGCGGATGCCCTATGTCGGATGACTATGGGTAGTGTATCCATCTTGACGAAGCTTAAAAAGGCCCTAGCAAGTGAAGTAGACGATAGTTGGGCTAAGTTGGGGGAGGTTGGAGAGTTATCGGCTGGGGGTGCCATAGTTCACATGCATCCGAGTCAATCTTTAGGGTTGGCTGAGGTGAGTCAAAACAACACCTTCCTTAGCCCTTAATGGGAGTTGAAAGAATTGGTTCTCGGCAAGTTGAATGAACCATTCTCGAAGGGGGAGATGGTTGAGTTGAGCGGTACCAAGGGAGATGATGTCTTCCCGAAGAGATGGGTGAGGGATCAAAATTCTTAGAAAGAAGCACATGGCGTCGTCTACTCCAATTCATCCAAGGTCGACAAAAATGTACCATGACCATAAAAGGGAGAGGAGATATATTGGTAGGAGGTCACAAAAAAAGGGACCGTAGCAGGAATTTGTCGCTATGTGTCCGAATTGCCAACAACATACAAAAGGCTGAACACCTAAATCCGGGGGCTACTAACAAGAGATTCCAAATTCTACTTGGAAAAGTGGAAGAAAAGACCTCACTATGGATGTGTAGTAGGCTTACCTTCGCGACCCAAAAATTCCTATGATTCCATATTGGTGGTTGTGGATCGATTAACTAAATCCGCTTGCTTTATTCTCGTCAAGTTTTCATATTCGGTGGAGGATTACGCAAGAATCTTCCTACATGAGATTGTGTTCCTCCATGGAATTCTGTTATCCATCATATGGGATCGGGGCACAAAATTCACATCAAGATTTTGGAGGTCGTTCCAAAAAGGGTTAGGTACTATAGTGAAGTTGAGCACCGCTTTTCATCCCCAAACGGATGGTCAAATGGAGAATACGATACAAACCCTTGAAGATATGCCTAGAGAGTGCATTATTGATTTTATAGGGAGTTGGGATAGGCACTTACGTTTGGGGATTGTGCATACAACAATAGTTTTCATTCATTCATCCCATTTCCATGGCTACTATGAAAGCCTTGTCGTATGTAGGGTTGAGGTCTCCTATTTGGATCATTGAAGTGGGTGAGACATCGGCTTTTGGTCTAGAGTTTGTTAGAAGAATTTGAAAAAAGGCCATATCATAAGGAAACTGTGTTGCTAATGGCCGATAGTTGCAAAAGTTTTATGACTGATCATAGAAGAAGGGATTTGGAAGTTTGTAGAAGGTGATAAGGGTATATTAAAAATTTCAACGATGAAAGGGGGGTGGATAGGTGGTTAGATTTCGCAAGAAAGAGAGATGGGTCCTCATTAGGTGGGTACCTAGGAAATTTGCCAAGGGTTGGTTAAGGTTTCCCTATGAATTGCAACTTCTTAATGAATCGGCTTCGATTCATCGGTTTTCCATGTTTCTATGTGAAAAAGTGAATCGGTGATCTCGAGCGATTCTTCACTGAGGGCTTGGTTTGTTTGTAAAAGGATAACCGTCTCTTATGAGGAAGTTCCAATTCAACTTTTTGATGGAAATTCAAGAAGTTGAAGAATAAAAAGAAGTGGTGTTCTGTTAATAGGTGTTGTATGGGAAAAATTCATCTTGTTAATGGTGCAACATGGGAGGCGAGGCCAACAGGAAGCCCCGTGACTCATTCTTTTTGATAATTAAGGTAGTATTCTTTTAATAATATAAATATGACTAGAAATTGAAGTGTCTTGATTTTAGTAAAGTTTGGCACATTATGTATTTTTTAAAGAACTTACAGTGAAGAACTGTAGTATGCTTTAAAAACTTGAAGTTTGAATTTTTTCTTGTTTTGAGTTATGTTGTGGATTTGATGGTGAGTTTTAATGAATTGATAGGTTAGCATGTTGATAGTGACTTTGTGCTAATTGAGCTCATGTAATGTATGGTGAGATCGTTTAAGTGTTGTGAGAAGGAACGACCTCATGACAAAAGTGTTTTGTTTTCAGCCTTAGTGTGGGCAATATGAGTTTTGAATTTGCCTGTTGAAATGAACATGTTTATGTTGATTTAATATGGTTGATTGGTTGGTCTGCTAGTAGTTGGGCTATTCTTTCCTTACAAAAAATTTTAAGGTGTCATTCGGGGAGAATGTCCCTAAGGGAGAGGTAATGTAACACCTTGAAAATCCAAGACTCATTCTAAAGACAAACATAGGTTTCATAACGTCTAAACACTGTTTATAAGTCCATTTTAATGAATATAGGTCATTTTAGATATTTAAGAACCAAAACGTCCAAAATGTCAGGGAAGTTGGTTCAAAAGCGCGTTAGTGTGCCTTAAACTTTTTGACTAACTTTTAGGAGTCGGAAATGTACAAAAATTGGTGGAAAGGTAACTAATGGGTGTTTGAATTTTTCCATGGTTGAAATGTCCGGGTACGACTCCCCAAAGACCAATAAAGGTCCCTTGAAAAGGACCCCTGCAGTTTGATGCAGCACTGTCTGGCAGTGTGCATCAACGGGACAGACGGTAGCCCGTGTATGGATTAACAGGGCATCTATGCCGCCTTCATCCCACACTTAGTCTGGTGGATAAGGTTCCTTCACCTTTACAGTCTCTAGTATTATCGACGGAGTGCAGAGGTGCAGGCTACGGTCCATGTGGGATTGGCGGTTCCGGTCCTGGTGTCGATGCACAGTCATCCCACACTTAATAAATTTTGAGGAAAAACCTTGCGTGATCACCAGGTTTTGACCCCAACGTACGGATGATGCACCACGGACCGTAAGGTGGGACCAAACGTCCGACGAGCAAGGTCTATCGCGAGGGGTTGTGCCAAATCCTGAACATTTTAAAATTAAGTTCATTTCCATTAATTAAGTTTGTTTAGGAGTTAGTTGGGGAGTAAAGAAAGGACTTATTAATGTTTATTAAGTCCTAATATAAAATTTCCTTCAACCAACATAATCTAAAAATATCTCCAAAATTAACAATTTTCTTTCTAAGTCTATCTCTAATTCGACGAATCCATAGAATCTGCTGGAAGGTGAATGGGGGACTAGAAAAGGGGGCTTCTTCATAAAATTATTGGAAAACATTAAGGAGACTTCTATTCACCTTTGAGATCCTGAATCAAAGGGTTCTTTCAACTAGGATTTCAAAAAGTTGAGTTTCTTATGGGTTTCGTTCAATCACGAAATGCGAGTTCTGGATTGGTTTTTAAAATTTTGAATTCTTAGGGTTATTTGAGAGCTGACATGTATTCAACTTGTTTCATAATTGTTATGGTATGGTCTAAATTTAAGAGTATGAACCTCTATCCCTAACCCTGGTAGGATCTTGACCCTATTTTGTAATTTTAAAAATCATTCCAATTGAGTGGTTTGTTGATTAGATTACTATCCGATGGTGTTATTAATGTTAAATAAATATAGTTATAGGACTAATCATGCTAGTTCATGATATATACTTTAGGGTTATTAATTATCATGTGAAAATTAGCATATGCACTTTGTCTCAAGTTGTTGTGATTCTAATATATAAGATTGTGTTATAGAGATGCATCGGCCCTAGTTGTAGTATTGGTTATCATTGTGTTTATGAATTTTAACTCCCCCAAGTTGGGTTGAGGTTTATGTTTGATTGTAAGACCTTGAGTAGACTATTAGAAATTTGGTAATTTTTAGAATCTCTTATCTTTCTTCCAGTTTGGTGATTAATTGTGTTTAAGGGTCATGATATCCACATTTGAGTAGCCTTAATGCAAGTATTATAAGGGTGGTATGGAGTTGAATATAAATGTCTTGACATGATGTTGTTTTGTTGATTAAGGTGTATGTGGCTATAAGGATGGTGAAAACTACTCAAATGTGCCTTAATATGTTTAAATGCTAATGTTAACCTCACTTCTATGAATTGTGTATGAATGACTTTACAATTCTTATTGAGAGATGTGATGCGATTATAGAAGGGGTAGACCCTATGGCCTAAATTAAGTTATATTGATAATTGCAGGCTAAGACATTTTAAAAAGGGACTCTATCTTTGCACCGCGTGAACAAGGTAGAGAAATGTCCTTCCCACTAGGTAATAGTAGGAACACTACGTTACTCTTGTGATTGTCCAATAAAACCCATTGGCGCATAAGATGGTCCCAACTAAATATCCGTGTTCTTGAACTATATTTCCCCCACAGAATAGACTTAGTGGATCCACGCCGTAGTTTCTTCATTATGTTTCATGTTTTTTTAAATAATAATGTGACAAGTAGTCCGCCTTTTTTTGTGGTGTAGGGTTCTATAACACCGGATTCCCACTACAGAACACTGTGTCTTGTCGGTCCAGGGCAAGGATGTTTTTCCCAAAAGGTTAAATGATTGGAAGGACATTGAACCCTGACTTGAATACCTAAGGGTTCTAACTTAATCTAGGTATTGGTATACTTTACCTATCATTTGCACTATTTGACTCGAGAAGAGTCGTAGGAGGAGGTTCTATATGTTTTGTTATAAATTATGAATGTATATATGAATGACCATGTAACATTGTTGATATATAATGTTGATAAGTTATTTTATGAATATGCCTTGGATTAAATGAGTAATCTATGAAAATGCAAGGCTAACGCCATGATATGCAAAGTTGGACAATGTCATGTTTTCTTGTTGAGGATACTTGATTTGTTAAGGTTATGGCTTTGCTTGGTCATGCACTTTGTTGAATTGATAAGACTTTGTGGAGTAGTTGTCTTGCTTATTATGATATTTTATCTCTTATTCATTATTGTGATATTATTCGTTGAATTAGGGGTGTAGTAATCATTGGTTTTTCAAGGATGTGTGATGAGGTATTACTTGTGTGATTGTAAGCATGTTGGGTGATTGATAGAACTTACTTGACTTTGCATTACCTCCTAAAGGCGGAAAATAACAGTTTTATTGACTAAAAAAATAACAAAAAAGTACCTTTAGCATGTTTTGTTGTGTTATATAGGCATAAGATCTCATACTTAGTACATGTGGAGTACTACCCCCATTTTCTTCTTCATTTTTTTCCAAACATTTTAGGTTCTGGCGTTGAGAGGGAGTTTGGAAGGTGGACATTATTGAAGGCTTGGGTTCCTTTTTTTGATCCAAGATGGTATTTTCCTCAACTTTCTAGGGCAATGGCCATCTACTTTGGATTTTGGTTATGAGAATTAGACCTATCATAGCCTTGTTGTGAATTGATGTAAGGGCTATGCCCATATCGTGATGTTCCTTTTAGATGGTAATTAGATGAGAAATCTGTTGAGTCTATTTTTAAATTTTTATAGATGTATGTTGCAGCCAATAAATAGAAGGCTAGTCACCTTCCTATATGAAGGTCCTATGTATACTCGATATTAATAATATTATTGATTAAACCTCTACATAGTGATAATGGAAGTTTTAAGTTTTTCCGCATTTATCAATCTATAAATGTAATGACATGAGACTAAGAGGCTAGTCTTAGTCCTTCAAAAGGAAGACGACTCCGGTTACGTCTAGCGGGTAAACCCGGATGTGACAACTATAATGCATGTATCATAAAGAGGGTCCCATCTATGTCTCCTATTTCTTGAACTATGTTGCCCCCATAGGAATAATAGCTAGTGGATCCACGTAGTTACTATGTTCATGTTTTGATACTACCTTGGCAAGTAGTACTCCTTCATTCGGTGTAGGGTTCCATGATACCGGATTCCATGTGGTCTCTGTCAATTAAGTAAACATGTTCCCACAAGGTAAAATGTACTAAAGGAATGAAATCCAACTAGGATAACCTAAGGGGCTTAGCTTAGTCTAGGTAGGGGTATGGGACCCTAGCTAAACATTGCACTAGTATGTATATGCTTACAATTATACATGACATTTATGTGATGATCTTGCATATTGATTATACTATATGATGATTGGTTTCACTTATGAACATATGTTGGTCTCCATTGCTAAAGTATGATAAGATGTACTCTTAATGATATGTTATGTGAAGTTGGACATTGGTTATGGGTCTTTTTCAGTTTAATTGATTGAGTAAGGTGATGGGGCTTTGCTTAGTCATTGCACTATTTGACTTATTGAGGGTTCATGTGTAATTATCTTGCTTTGTTTATGTTTTAGTGAACTCTTATCCATGCTTGTTGTTATTATAACTTGACGATAGAGTTGTCTTGGTTATGTGGTATGCATAGTGGCTTGACAGACTTAGTATTGTTGGTCTTGTGAGGTACATGATCGTGACTAGACTTAATCAATATGTCTTATTGATTGGTATGGTCTTCTTGAATGTGCATAAGGCTTTTACAAAGTAAAAATGTCCCTTTTTTTTCATGATTTTATGATATGTGTGCATATGGTCTCATTGTTAATACATGTGATGTGCTAACCCCATAGTTAATAAGTTAGACTTAGAATTCTCATTCATTCAAGTTGGGTAGGTCCTCACTCTCAGATGGCAATTCCACTATCAATTTTATGATGTTGTTCTAGTTATAAGACTTTTAGTTCTTTCCTTTTCATTTGAGTACCAAATATTGTATAGCCTATATGTGGCTTTATTACATTGTGTATGGGATATGCCCAGTTGATATACTCTTATTTTAGATTTTTATGAGGTGAGACATCCGTTTAAGACTATGTTAAGTATCTTATATATCTATGTCCAATAAAAAGAAAAGACTAAGTAATTTCCTATATGAAGGGTCAATGTATGCTCGATATGACTATATTATGTGTATGTGAGAGGTCTATGCAAACATCAAGATAGATTTAGAAAGGTTTTAAATTTTATGCATTTTTGACTTATGAATGTAATAATGTAATATAAGAGGCTAGTCTTAGTTCTGAAAGAGGACGACGACGCCTGTTACGTCTAGGGGGTGCTCCTCGTATGTGACACATATTAAACCATCTAAACAAGATAGAAAAATGTGGGCATGGCCCTTACACAAATTTATAAATGCCACTTAGGGCTTACAATAATATCCTGAAACAACAAGAGTAAAAGGCATGTCTTTAGATAACTGCAATGTAACATAGGTAGAGTGAGAGAAAGGCATCATCCTCGGAACTTGAGGACATACTCACAGTTGGAGAAATGAACCAAAAGGCTTCCCTTTCAAAAGTCGACCAAATGGCGACCCGTTCAACGACAGAAATCTAAATATGTTGGCGGGAAAGGATCTGGGATTGAGCCTATCACTTTGTACTAATTATGAAATCGATATGCACACCAAGCGCAACATCCACTGAAGTCATGCTAAAAAGACATTTGTCGAAACCATGCCAGACTATTCGAAAACCTTATGCCAAATCAATAACTCAGATAGGACAATAACACCTTTTCATTAAGTATACAGTATAATTATTAACTATCAACAGATCATCATCACGTAGCGGTAGGCGAACGCAATTAAGCATTGATAAATATAGCATAATAGAACCTTAATCCATACACAGCCTCCAACATCCTCTTGATATCAATCAAAGCGATAATATGTAGAATTGTGCAGTGTCCATAACACCATTGCACGAAACCGTGGTACTCGCATAACCGGCCCAAATCGAGATGTTACAATTTGCACCGACCAAGATCCCATAGAACCCTACTCAATCAAGTAACCAAAAAACCACCAAGTCAGGATCACTGCAGATTCTACTTATCGGTTCATAGATATAGCAATCATGCTAATTCCATCATATTTAATCAGTACTAGAAAACGCCAAACAAAAAACAAAAGAACAAAAAAAACAAACAAAACAAAAAAATAGTCAACTTAGCCCATGATCCCAGTCCACGAGCTCCAAACAGAAAAACCCCCCCCCCACTTCTCCCATCCACCTCCCCCCTTACCCCCCCAGCACCTTTCCCGCCGCCCCCCCCCCCCCACCCTCCCCCCCACCCCCCCGCCCCCCCCCCCCCCCACCCCCCCCCCCCCCCCCCCCCCCCCCCCCCAAAAATAAACAAAAAAAGAAACTCCTTGGGATCTTTTTTTGTTTTTTTCTCTAAGTTTTTCTCATTTCCTGGATATTTTACCCTCTTGCGTACTACGCATTGGGTAGTCCAGACCTTCCTTGCCCCGGCGTTGTCAGTACAAGAGAAATGGCAATGGGGTGCTTGTTGTGCGTACCCCCCCCTTCTGTTCATCTATGTGTTGTGTCTGCTGTCTATCTTCCCATTAGTTTACACTCCAACCTTCGAATCTTTCACGTCAATTAGGGTATATCTTCTCCGTATGTCGGCACCTCTTCACATCAGCACGACAAACTGACATAGCATCAACTCCTGCGACCCCCCTCCATCTCCTTGTCCATCTCCAACACTGATCACAGTAGTCCATAAACTAGATCCATCCTCCTAAGACTTCTATCAAGGCCACTAGTGCTATTTAGAGATCGCATACCCCTACCTAGACAAGTCAAACCCATGCAACAGTATCTAGATTTTACTTTATTACTTATCCTTTTGGAACATCTTGCCTAAACAAACGGCACCGACGTAACCAAGGGCCAATGTGGATCAGTGTCTAGAACCTTACACTGAAATGAAGGTGGACTACTTGCCAGGTCGTACCAAACATGACATAACATCCATTGGATCAAGTAGCTAGTATTCCTATTGTGGCAACATAGTTCACGAACTAGAAGAATGTGCTGTGGGGGACCTTCGTTTGTCTAGGCATGCATTACAATCTTCCTAGCTTCATGAGGACATTATGAACCACCTTCCCTATGTGGATGGGACACTCCGCACGGCTACTTTTACTCGTGTAGTTAGAGTCCCGTTTGAATATGTTTTTATTAATAAAGCCTAAATTATGTTTAGGGTGCATTGTCTCTCCTTATAGAGATAGTTATAGCTCAATAAGAATTGCATGAGGAAGCCCGGTCAAGATAATTCACACATGGTGGTTAACAGATATAGATCACCATATCAACATATGTCACATAGCCAATAGCATGCCCCAACCTGCTATCGTACATCTAACAACACTCAAAGCCCATAACAATAAATTCTATTCAACTATCATACCACCCAAGCCATCTTAGCATAATTACTTGCAATATTACTAACAACCGTAATCAGAATTGCACCGGGTTGGGAGATAGGGGGAACACGACTTAAATCCAACCGGGGTCCTTCACAAGTCCATCAGCCAAGGTTTTACCAGCAACCATCGAAGCAAAACCCACAATGGTTTAATGATATCATATAAACGCGAAATATAATAATAATAGAATTCCGATTCAATCACAGTACATTAAGTTCAGCACTAGTGTGTCCTAACCGAAGTGTAGTGAACTTGTGGGTGTAATACATGGATTCTACTTCCATACAATGTAAGGTATCAGAGAACGGGGGGTGGTGAGCATATATGAGGGAGGTGCGATAATACCTCATAATGCCGCGGAGTCCTAATAACCAAAATACACCGATAGAAAATACCAGGGGGTGGTATGAAGCTGGTCAAGGTGTTAATAGGAAAAAAACCCATATGAATACGGCAGCGAAATCAATTTTGTAACCCTTGAGGGAACGAATCCCGAGTAAAGTATCCGCATGTCGGAGGGTGTGGTTGATTGGGGGCGAATGGGGAATGGAGAAATCACACCGCCGTTGTGTCTTACTAATTATCTTGACCACGCCCCTTCAAGATTTGTCTGGTGCGAGTGGGGAAGAGGAAGGACAAAAGGAAGACAATGTTGTGTTGGAAACTTTTGAGGGAGGGGTTAGTGGTGGGTTTTAATAAGCTTAGTCCTTAAACAGTGAGAGCCATTACATAACGGCAGGAGACCCCCTTAAAACCTAAATAATGCAATAATCCATCTATTACATGAAAGAACGAACTAAAAGAACGTGAAATATAGGTAGGCCGACCTACACAAACCCCGACCTAACGGCGGATCATGACCCAAGCCCCCCAGGACTCCCATCCGCAGGTTGGCGAGACTACAAATGGCCCATTAGGAAATGGAGACGGAGCATGAAGGTCAATTGGACGCTCGCAAGATCGGAACCAACGCCTCTCGCATAACCAAATGCAAGGGTCCTCCTCATGACCTTGGTTGGTCCTTGGGGAGTTGTACCCCTAAGTATTTGATTAAACCAACTATAATACAAGTTTAAAACCTTACACCAATTTCCTTAAATTCCGACTCCGAAAACGCTTGTTATACATCTGCTACGGCACGCTAGCTCACCTTTTGCACTAGTCTCCTGGCGTCTTGACATTCCTTAACGCTTGAAATTAAAACTATTTCTAATGACTATTATAACATTAAATGACCGTATAACTTTATAGAGAACCCTTTGCAACTCATTGAGGATCTGATTACCGGTTTTATGACGTTTTCGAGTGTTACACTTATCTGCCCCTTTAGGAACATTTCGTACCTCGAATTACACTACAAATATTTTGAAAGGGAAAGGATAGACTGCAATCTAGTAGCCCCAACCAATAAACCAAACCGAAAAATACATATGAGTTACTCTATAACGCCCATAATAATAGAACACTTACTCAAATTAACTCCAAACTCAATTGCAAAACGCATAAGAGATCAAAACCATAGCAATGAGGAATCACATTCTCACAACACCAGGAGCTCAACCACAACCTTTAAGTCACTTCTGCCAAATCACTTTTCAACACCATATTAATGATCATCCATTTCATGAGGAAACACATACCAAATACACAAAGAAGGTGCAGATATTGAGCGCAGGAGCTTTGTTTATATGAAACCCTTTATTTAGCAAAACCTTTACCATAAACATGCCGCATCTTTTGCAAACAAGTCCAATTATTTATTCATTGTTTTCATTATAAGTAGGAACAAATAACCTTAATCAACAAATATATGAAGTTAAAAGGACTTCATGTCGGCCTCGTCCTCCCATGTTGTTCCCTCAACTGCTTGGTTCTTCCATAACACCTTTACGGAAGCCACCTCCTTGTTCCTTATTTTCTTTACTTGTCTGCCAAGGATTTAAACAGGAACCTTCTCATAGGAGAGGTTCTCTTTCAGACAAGCCTAGTCTTCACTTAGGAAACAGAGAGTGGATTCGAGCCCGATCGCCAATGACACTTCCTATGTATTGAGACTGGAACACCGGATTACGAACCTAATTCAGATGGTAATCTCAACCTCGTATGCAACCTTGGCCAACCCTTTGGCCAAATTTCATAAGGAATAACATAATAGGACTGTCAACTTGCATTTTCGGTTGGTTTTCTTCCTTGCGAAATCTCCGCGAATCCTTTCATGGGGTTTAATTTTTTAGATACACCTTATCACCTCAACTTCAAATTCTAAAATCCTGTCTCCTATGGTGTGGCATAGACTTGTTCCATCTATATGATTTTCATTCCGTTCCTTATCATACTGAAATATATTCATAGTCCTTATAAATCAATTTGGCTGCAGGAGGTGAATACTCGCCACTTCAAATAACCATTCCCATTTTAAAGCCCAAAAGGAGCCATAGATAAGTGTCTTATGGTATTATTGTTATGATAATGAACCAAAGTCAATTTTTATCCGTCAATTGGTCCTTGAAAGCAATTAATACAGAGCTCTAAGCATATCTTCAAGTATTTGAATATAGCGCTCCGCTTGATCATCTTTTGGTGATGAAAAGAGTGCTTATCTCCCCTTTGTATCTAACCCTTTTGGAATTACCTCCAAAACCTAGATGTGAATTGTGTACCCTATTCGTAATATGATGGACAACGTATCCATGAAACACATAATCTCATCATGAATCGTCCTGTGTAGTCCTCTCCGCTAAGTAGTTAGACTTGACAAAATACAATAGTGGATTTGATCAAGCTATCCTATCATGTTGCTTTTGTGTTCAGGGCAAACCAACCAAAAATACGTATTTATGTCTTCCAACTTCCAGTGGGAAATGAGCTTGTATTTCCTTTAAGTAATCACTTGATTTGGTGCTCAGCTTTCACTTGTTTGCAATTTGGAACATTTTTGCAACAAATGCCGAATGTCCCCTTTTACAGACCTCCCACCAAAACACTTCCCTAATGCATGATACCTTTTGGTAAATCCCAATGGATGACTGATGAAAAGGCCATGAGCCATGCCTCAAGAATCTGTGGTTTCTCAAGTCAATCAACAATGGCATACATAACCTTCATTGATCCTTAAGACCAACATAACCCCCATAAAAAGAATCACTCATTACATCTTACAAGAACTCAATTCCCTCAACTCCATCAATTGTTGAACCACGTTATGGGTTTATACGTCAACTAATCAACCACCGAAATCCAATTTGGAGTTATGATGGACCAAAAAAACCACTATTGGAAGAAATCTGCCATCTAACAACAATCCCAAGAGCCAACCTATGACATCTTTAACTAGGGTATTTCTTGCTTCTTCTACATGAGACGCACTAAAAATGGTAATAACATTTATATCATCCGACAATCACAATTGGCCTTGTCGGGTAGTAAAAAGACCTCATGTGTAATCTTTTCAATACTTCCAATTCCAACCCAACACCTTGTTGGAAAGATTTAACACTTCAATTAACCACATTCTAAAGAATTTGTGGTCGGTATACATATCGAACATGACGAACCGTTACACATGAAAATGCCTCCATATTTTCAAGGCAAATACACGGCCGCTAATCAAGCTCATGATTGACTATTCTTCTTAGTACCTGAAGTGTCTAGAAGAATAAACTACTACTGTCCCTGTTCATAAGGACGTACCTCTAATCCATCTTGGATGAATTCACATCAACTAACCCTGGTTCCCTCCGGTAAGTCCCAACATCAGGCGGAGGTAATCCTCTCTTTCAAGGTTTGCAGCTTCTTTCCACCTGGACTCCAACTATTCAAATGTCCACTCTTTTGGGCAAGCTAGTCAAAGAGATTCAATGGAAGCAAAAACCATCCAAAACTCTTCTATAACTATAACCACCGCTAGACCCAAAAACTTCTATGTCAGTTGGGTGGCAATGGGTCTAGGCCAATTCTTGACCGCTGTGCACGTTTTCCAGGGGATCAACCTCAACTCCTTACTAAGAAGAAACCTATCGGACCGTCAACCAAAAACTCACATAAGCGCTATACAAGGCCAAATAGTTGGTTTTCCTTAAAAACTTCGGAACACCACCCTAAAATTGTCCATGCGTGTCATGGCCGTTATTGTGTTGCGATAGTAGGGGGACTAAGATGTCGGTGAAGTGTGTCCAGGTAACTTCGAACAGCAAACCTTATTAATGAGGTCCATAAATACCTCCGGGGTATTAGGGAGACCAAAGGACAATACTAGAAGCTCATAATGTCCATATTTATTCCGAAAGGCCATTTTCGATATATCCTCACCTCTCACCCTAAGTTGGTGATACCCCGATCTCAAGTACATCTTAGAAAAGTAACTTGAACCTTGGCGTTGATCAAACAAGTCATAAATCTGAGGGAGAGGATACTTGCACGTAAAAGTGACTTATTGATTTGGAGATAACCAATGCACATTTTAAGGGACCCATAATTCTTCTTCACAAACAATACCAGTGCAACGCAAGGAAATGGTTCTAATAAACCTTCGCGAATCATGTCTTTTGAGTTTTGCTCCCTTCAACTTTTTCATTTTGGCCTATGCCAATCTGATAAAGGAGAATTAACAATGGGGTTGGTATCTAGTAGCATTCATACTAAAATCAATTTCCCGTTCGGAGGGATTCCGGAAGATCCTTAGGAAAGACCTCCGATAATTCATAATTCCCTCCCTAGTGGGACTAACTCTGGAGGATTTTTGGAGTGACTTTGACTCTTACAATATGTTATAAACACCCTTTTGAGATCACTTTACAAGCCTTAAGACAAGAGATGATACGACCTGTAGGGATGGAATTTCCCCCTTCAACTCTAAGACGGGTTTATTTGGAAAATTGAACTTGGCAATTCTTGTTCTAAAATCAATGGAAGCAAAAAAATCATCCAACCAATCCATCCCCTAAACAACATCAAAATCGACCATATCAAGTTCCACTAATTCACCATAAGTAAACCTATTGGGCAACATTATAGTACTATTGCTATATACCGTCTTTGAAACAACCAATTCACCTACCGGGGTAGTTACCATGAAAGGTTCATTTAGGATATCAGGAAAAACATCAAAGTACTTAGATATTAAGGGAGTAATAAAAGATAATACGTCACCCAGATCAAGTAAAGCATATAAATCAATAGAGAAGAATTATAACATACCAGTAACCACATCAGGAGAACTCTCTTGTTCCCCCTAAGTCCAAGAGAATAAAAGTGATTCTTCGTTAGCATCCATATTAGAACCACTAGCTTGAGCTTGCCCGCTTCCTCTGTCTTGCACCTTCAATTTTGGATGATCCCTAACCTTATGGCCACTCTTGACTCATCCAAAACAATTGTTCGTCCCAACAAGGCAATCACCAAAATATGTCTTGTTTCACTTTCCATGAGTTGGCTTCTTGATTGGTGAATTAGTACATCTTCCCTTTGGAGACTTTGGGTTAGACACCCTATGATCACCAACCTTCGAAAAATTTCAATGAACTTGATTATAAAACCTCTTCTTGAACCAAGGCTTGTCTTGAATCTCAAGCCTATCGTTAGAAGAACAACCTTCATAAGACCTTGCCTTCTGGCCTCCCAATTCTTTCTCCTTGACCTAGTTTCTTCCACTTCTTAAGCATGAACCATGAGACGAGAAATATTAATATTATCATGAAGCATAGCTGAGTGAAATTCTTCAACCAAGTCCTGAGAAACTTCTGTAAGAAAACAATTCATCTCATCCCTGGGTTTGACAACAAGAATGGAGCATACTTGGACAATTTAGTGGATTTGAATGAATAGTTAAGTACACCCATACCTCCTTGACGAAGGTTGAAAAATTCTTCCAACATAACTTCCCTAAACTCTCTAAGAAAGAATGTATCATGGAAATCCCTCTTGAAGATCTTCCAAGTCATTGGAAAACCCATTAGTGCCCTATTATCCCTCCATTGCACGTACCAAGTTTTGGCCACATCTTTGAGTTGATAAGACAGCAACTCAGTCTTCTCAATTGAGGTCACACCTATAGTATAGATAATCTTATAGACCTCATTGAGGAAATCTTGAGGGTCCTAATCCGACTTCGACCCAAAAAATAAAGGTGGATTCATTCTAGTAAAGTCTCTCAAACGTGAGGCCATAGTGTTAACATGTTGAGGCACTCGAGGTCCAACCTCCCTATTCACTTGGGCCGTCCTAGATTGGAATTGAGAAGTGACGAAATTATCTTGAGAGGTTATGGATTGGGCTTATGTGAGAAAGGCTTCCCTTATCTCTCCATTGGTCATCGACGCAGGAATAACTGGAACTTGATCACCCATAGCAATTTCTTAAACTGGAGGCACTTGGTTGTATTATGGTGGAACTTGATTGTCCTGAGCTACCATATTTTCCGTTTCTTCCTCAACCCATCTAGCAGTTGCTCTTCGAGTATCCATACATATAACCACGATACAAGGTTTAGGTGAAAGCACATAATAAGACTCTAGAGGAACGACATAGAAATATAAGGAGATGAGAGTTTTGTAAACATAACATAGACTCTGATTCATAAGTGTGGTGCGCTTCACAATTATAAATAAGAATCTACATAGACGTGGTTTTGATGAGACGTCACTTCTAGGGATATTCAACCTCATGCTGTGATACCAAGTTTGTCACATCCAGGAAATACCTCATAGATGTAACCGGTGTCATCGTCCTCGGAGAGGACTAGGAATAACCTCTTAGCATTCATCATTACATTCATAGGTTAAAAAATACGGAAAATTTAAACTTTTTGATCTACATCTAATTCATGAGGTTTACTGACAACTCTTGCTTACAAATAATATATTCATAGCGAGTATATATAGACTCCTCATATAAGAACATTACATTGTCTTCTACTTTTATAAAACTTATAGAGAAGTAACGTAATATAGTCTTAAAAGGGATGTCTTGTATTAAACCATCTAAACAGAATAGAACAATGTAAGCATAGCCCTTACAAAAATGTATAAATGCCACTTAGGTAGAGTGATAGAAAGGCATCATCCTTGGAACTTGAGGACATACCGACACTTCAATAAATGATCCAAGCCTTCTTTCAAAAGTCATCACGAACCCTTCAACGATCGAAACCTAAAATGTTGGGGAAAAAAAGGAGAAATGGGGTTATCACATCATTTGTACTAATCATGGAATCATATGCATAAACATTATCAAAATCATGGTAAAAAGGACATTTGTTCATAACCATGCCAAGCTACTTTGAAAAACCTAATACACAATCAAGAAATCATATAGGACAATAACCACATATTCATTAGGACAATAGCATATTCAACACAAGACCAATATCATCAAGTATAACAAAGTCAACATGATTAATAGCATACTAAAACCTTAACCAACACAACTCCAACATCATGTTATATCAACAAAGCACAGATGAGAGTTTATGTCATAATAACACGTACCAGACCCTTACTCATAACACCCCATCAAGTCTAAGAAGTGCAATGAAAAACTAAATCCCCATAACCTTACTCAATCAAGTAAACCCAACCAAGAGTCATAAGAAATACCTACCATCTCATAACATAGCATCAATAGTAATCATCATCAAATTTAGTAATATAGACCAATAGCATGTTCATATATGAAAACCACATCATATAGTATCATCAACATATAAAGTCAATGCATACATTTCATTAACATTATAAGAGCATAAAACATAAGAACATCCTCCTAAGACTTCCCTCAAGGCCAACTACTGCAATGTATATGTAGAGTCCCAAACCCTTACCTAGACTAAGTCAAACTCCTCAAGTCATCCTAGTTAGAGTTCACTTTATTAATTCATTTTAATTTTGGAAATATTTTGCCTTAACAGACATAGACCACATGAGCCAATGAGGAATCCGGTATCATGGGACCCTACACCGAA
This sequence comes from Solanum habrochaites, assembly GCA_027704765.1. Lineage (NCBI taxonomy): Eukaryota > Viridiplantae > Streptophyta > Magnoliopsida > Solanales > Solanaceae > Solanum > Solanum habrochaites. The sequence continues at coordinate 39,827,089 of JAKWJA010002489.1, read as the reverse complement.
AGAAGGTGGACTACTTGCCAAGGTAGTACCAAACATGAACATAGCATCTATGTGGTCCACTAGCTAGTATTCCTATGGGGTCAACATAGTTCAAGAAGTAAGAGATGTGTTGGGACCCACTTTATCCTACATGCATTATAGTCCTCAATCTCCCGAGTACATTAGTGAACGTACCTTCCCTATGTGGGAAGGGACACTCCTTACTTCTAGTTCACTCGGTGCTAAGCTAGAGTTCCTTTTGAAATGTCTTTAATTAATAATCATAACTTTGTTTAGGTCAAAGGGTCTACCCCTTATATAGTCATAGTCATATCTCAATAGGAATTTCATTAGCACGTCCTTTCAATACAATTCACACATGTAATTTTAGCACATTTACATCGCCATATCATAATAACACACATAGGCAATTCATCACCAATCTTATATCCTTACATCTTAAACAACAATAACGATCCATAAATCAATACATTTAAATTAACATAATACCAACCCTAATAAATATTATTATAGGTATATACTTAAATGTGACTTCATTACTAAACATATGTAATCATAATTGAAGTAAATGTTTGAGATCACAAGACTTACCAAATATTCTTCACGAGCCATCATCCAAGGTTTTACAATGAACCATCCAATTCAACCAAAATATGGGTGTAATATCATAACAAAATAGTAATTAATACAATAATACAGTTACCTGAATCACTACATATCAATTCATCATTAGTTCATAACCTAGAGTAAAGGACTTGGGTCAATTTTATGATTTACTTCACATACTAGCTTAATTCATCAAGAACTAGAATAATTGAATCATAATACATCATAATATAAGTATAATAACAAAAATATACCATAAAAAATACTATTTAGAAATTCAATTTCGTAATAGGAAGAAAACCCACATGAAACTCATCCTTTTGAAATCAATTTTGGAAGAACCCTTTGGGGAAAAGAATCCCAAAGGTGAAAGGATCCTATACCTTGTTATTTGTTGAAGAGAAATGGAGTAAATCACCCTTCTTGATTACCTAATTATCTTGACTATCCTTCAATAGAGTTCTTCTATTTGGGAGAGAGAAGGAAGAGCAATCGTATTTTTGGAATTGTGAGAGTTAGGCTACTTTAATTAGGCTTAGGTCTTTTTATAAGTCATTAACTAACTTAGTTAGACCTACCTTAACCCCTAAATAATTAAATAAACAACAAATTATTTAAATGAAGTAACTTAAAATTCAACAGAAAATAGCAGGACTGACCTACGGGTCGTAGGTCAATCGACGTCCAAGGCACCACCCATCCTGCACATCTGTCATTTTGGTCAGAAACTTTTGAAAATGACCCCTTTATGAAATTTATAAGTTACCATCTATGGAGGTAATCGATGCCTCGTCGATTGGACCATGCCTCGTAGCCTGCCCCTCGTCTATGGCTACTGTCTTAAATAGCTTTTACCCAAATGCAAGGGTCCTCCTCAAGGACCCTTGATTGGTCTTTGGAGAGTCTTAACCAGAATTTTTGACCCTAAACAAAATCTAATACATGTTTAACACCTTCCCAGAAAATTTTATTAAATTTTGACTCCTAAAACCTTGTTAAATAGGCTAAAAGGCACGCTAGCACCTTTTGCACTAGTCTTCGGACGTCGTGGACGTTCCTTGACGATTTGACTCAAAAACATTCTAAATGACTTTTGTACATTAGTATTGACCTTAAAGAAATGTTAAAACCTTTAGAAACTCATGTGAGGATATAGATTAGGTTTTAGACTTTCGGTGTGTTACACGTCTCGAGGTGAGCTTGATGCTTTAAGAGGAGCGGAGTGATAGAGCCTGACGGACAGACACTGTCCTCAGGAGCTGTAGCTAGTGTGGAGCGCAGGGCCTGACATATAGAGTTTGTCCGAAGGAGCTCTGGTAGTCGTGGCACCCCAAGGCCTATCAGACGGGTTTTCCAACTTTTCTTCTCCAATTTTCAATTCTAAACCTCCCAATCTTACATCAATCCCACCCAAAACATTTTCAATCTCTATATACTTCATTACCCAATAGATTAGACCCAAAAAACGTCCGGAAACATGAATCAAATCTACTTGGGATACACTAAAATTCAACCAACAAGAATTTAACAAATTTTCTTCAAGAATTCCCATATTCATCATTCCATATACTCTAACTTGCTTAATTGAAATGAATTGGGTGTGGCTGAAAGGTCCCAACACCGAATGATCTGACATACCTCGGTAGGGATCACCCTCGACGAAATCCACACGACGATCTTAGCATTCTTGGACAATTCTTGTTCTTCCTCTTTTTTTCTTTTTTCTCTCAAACCCTAAGCGTTCTTAATTTTTGTTAAACTTAATTGGCACTTATTTTTTACCCCCTAAATAACCCTTAAAATGAATTAGGAAATACTAGGGTTAAAAGACAACTTTTCCCTTACCGAAATACGGATTTGACTTTACTCAGTCCAACAACCCAACTTCCGAAAGACATATATCCCTCATACGACATCGTGTTTGTGCAAACTCGGCGGAATTTGAAAGATCTTCCTAAGATATCTGGAAATATATAAATATATCATACAAACTCCTCCTGATCTGGGAGTTATTTCCATTTAAAAATGACCAAAACTCACTTTTGAAAATTGGAAATTTTCCACATTTCTGTATTTATTTCCGAAAATTATTTTCCTTGGTTACCTAACTTATTTTTAGTTACTTTAAGTTACGAGATGTTACAATAAGTCAACCCAAAATGATATTAACCCAACACATAAGCAACTAAAAGCAATACTTGTGTAATGCCAAGAATAGGACCTCATAACCCTATCTAAAGCTAAGTATCACATTAACTCACTTACAACATGCATAAAACATAATCTCATTCTTTATCATAACATGCATAATTCATAAGTTCACATAAAGCTTAACATACATAACATGTAACCAACTTGATCAAACAACTCACTACGAGAATCATCCCTTAGGATACCATATGTGCAATGAGTAAGAGAAATCGCATACCCTACCTCACCCTATGTAGTAACCTTTAATACCAACCCTAATAGTAGTTCACATAATTGACTTATTCATGTAGTTTATTATATTAGGCAAGATAGTGCAATAACCGACATGAGACCATGTGATCTACATGGATTCCGGTGTTCTACTCCCACACTGAAAAGAGAGGGTAATAGTTGCCTAAGGTGTAACCAATCTTACATAGCTATCTAGGTGGATCCACTAAGCTATAGCTCTATGTGGGAACATAATTAAGGGTCAAGGAGATTGTACTAGAAACCTTGACTTACCAACGTGGAGTTTTCCCTCTCATGAGACAACACATATCTTGGGAATCTAGACTTACTAAACGTGAAGAAACCCATGAGGTCGTACTCACTAAACGTGAGACCTCTATTTTATTTAAATGCCCTATGTGAATATTTCACTCATAATACCTCATAGATATTCATAAGTGAGAACTACCCTTTCACTTTAAGAACCTCATACAATTTAGTAAACCTTTCGCTTTACACTTTTTTATAATCATGAGAAACTACTTTTAATCATATAATAATCATACCATAACATACGTGAATATTCATAACAAATATAAAGTCTAGGGTGATGAGGAAGAATGCTATTCACATCACCAACCACATATTAAACAAGAAGCACATTGCAATCTAAATAACTCCTTACATCGTAATTGAATTTCAAGAAGAATCAAACTTCATATGGATTTTTCCCTTTCATTGCCTCAATACTTCATTATCAAAGAATAATATCAAATTCAAAAAAACAAAAAAATTTTAAAAAAAAAAAAAGGTACATAAAGACGCAATTACATAATTAACATCAATATAGTAAATCAACATAATTCATCATGTCATGATTCACCCATAATCCAATTCAATGTTTCATGAAATTGGGAGTGAGGAAGGAAAACACTATGGGGGGTACATGGAATCTTGAGTTTTAATAAACAAGAAATATCCATTAAGTGATACTTAAACAACATTATTGACCAATCACCACAATTTTCTCCCTAATTTGTTTTATCAAGAAGACAATGTGAGAGCAAACCCTAAGTTGGGGAAGTTTGAAAATCTCTTTGAAAGAACCTCTTGGAGAAAGGAATCCCAAGATTGAAATAAATCATACCTTAGTTTTCATAAAGCCACGAAATTAAAGTGAAAACATGAGAAATTGGTGTTCGTCTCCAAGCTCCAAATTGCTCTTCAATGGAGGTAGACAAGTGAGAGGGATTTGAGGAAAATGATTAAAACTGATCCTGATCAATATATATCCACACAATATACCCAAAATATGGTCTCACTTAATGGCGTTTTTTGTCGAAGTAAAAGTGACCTCTTAATAAGACGTGAGAACGAATCTGCGGAAGGGGCTTGGATGCCGTCGGCGGGGGCAGTCCAATCACGTTTCTCCAAATCAGGGTCGAGGCAGAGATCCTGTGAAATCCCACGTCGGGAGCAAAATTTTCTAGAAAATGATGGATTCACGAAGCGCAAGGGGCTCCATATATTGGCTGCACGGAGGATGCTTTGGCAGTCCTACTTGCCACTGTTCGGGTCCCCCAAAAGAACATTGCGTGGTCCCTTAGGGATTACGTGCTGAACGTTTTAGACCTAAACATTATTTACAAATTAAAGTCTTTTTATTAGTTTTTAGACTTCATTTGGACACCCCAACTTCACAACAATAGGGACCTACTAGTTCAATTTCTCTAGACTCAGAAAGTCATGGTCTTCTTTGGACATTAGGCTCTAAGATATATAATTCAACTTTGTACATTAGGTCTCGAGGCCTGGGCGGAACATGTTTAGTCATTACTTAATAGGTGAGGCTCTATTTCTAGTTTAAAGGATTTTTAAGGGGTGTCTACATATAAGATAATTTTGTGGTTGTCTAAGTACGAGAAAAGAGGAAAGACAAAAAGAACTGGATAGGGGAAGATCGTCTTTGTATGAACTCATAAGTGTAAGGACAAATATATATGCATTTGTATTTTGTAGATACAATTTTATCTTGCTTTATACAAATACAAACACAATGTATACATTTGTGTTTGTATATAGTAAGTTAAGCGAGTGAGCGGGACATATCTAGGAGAGTGGTGAGCGAGATTCAAAGAGGAAAAAATATATGTGTATATATACAATTTTCTCTCTCTTTATACAAAGACAAATGCATTTTATACATTTGCGTTTTTGTATAAAGTGAGAGGGTGCGAAGCGAGCGCGGATTCTCGGAGAGGAGGGGGAACATATATATATATATTAATATATAGATATATATAATTAGTATATCTATATATGATATATATATATAAGGCAAGGGATGAGGGCGAGAATGCGCGAGCGAAGGATCACCCAAGAAGAGAGGCAAAATAACAAAAGTCTTTAATAGAGTACAAGTAAATCAACTATGATTTTAGCATTTAGATTCATTAATAGTTACTATTATATCGAATTTTCTCATTTATTTATTAATAGACATGTTATGTGCCTCAGGAGTTAGAAATATTTTAACTTATTACTTTTTTAAAAGAAAATTATTTTAAGTTAAAATCAAGTTCCTACAAGAACATTTCTAATATAGCCAAATACTCCAAAAATGCTTATTTTATTTATTTTTAAGGGTATTTTTTTCCTAAAAACCTTAGGAAGTCATTTAAATTACCCTAAATAAGTAGAAAAATTAGTTTCATAAATCAAACCCTCTCATTCACTCTTAAATTTCTACGCTCAAGAACATAAAGAAAACGCTAAGGCTAGGGTTCATATTCCAATATTTTCCATCAAGTTTCTAGCAGTTGTGTTCTATAGGTACGGTGAGATTTCTCCTAGTGAAATGAATGGTCTTCCTCATACCAATCATAGTTTATTCCATTATATTTGTGATTGAAATAGTTTAGTAGAGTTCTAACAAATTCTTAGTTTTGAAGTTCGTCCTTTAATAATGGTGGTTTGGAGTTCTTCAAGAGAGTCTAAGAATTGAGTTTGTTTCTTTCTATATTTGAGTGAGATTTCATGAAATTGTGTTGGGTTATTGAATTAAAAATAAATTTTAATAAACCAATCTATCACAAACAAATTGGGACCTTAAAGATCATAGGAAATTATGGGTTTCGGGGCGGGACGACGAAGGATCCCTCTCTGTCTTGCGCAGAGGATATTGAGTCCTCCGCCTCATGATTAGATGAACAAAGTTGTCTCCCGTGTTTCAAGTTTTAGTGTGGGTTCCCCTTAATCGTTTGAAGGTGCTTAATCCAAATCAAATGTCTTAAATTATGTTTGTTTCCTTTTCCAAATCATGAGTTTACGTATGATTATTGAGGGCCTCGAGTTCATTCGTTCATGTACATAATTCAACATGAATCATATGACTTGATCAGTAAGTCTCTGATGTCTTTAGAAGCCAATAATTTTGTTTCAAACTGAGTTTTGAGAAAAAGTCTAAAGGTTCTATTTTCATACAAAAATTTAATATAAGATATGGTCATGAATCCCCCTCTATTTTAAATTTGGATATTAAATATCTCACTAGCCGGAGCTACAAATTTAAGTAATTTGATGTAACGCACATCTCAAATTTTCAATGATATGTGGTGGGTTGAATAAATTGAGTCGGTGAACCTATGCTTCAAGTAAATTTGGTGCTAAGGTTGCTGCCTTAGATTGGCTTTATTCTTAATTTATTACTTGATTGTTTTTTCCACTGTTTTAGCCCCCGAATTGAGTTGGCTTTATATAGAAAAATTCTAGGAATATTATAGGACCTCTTGATGGTGTCTATTGCGAAAATCACATCATGATTCTAAAATCACATCATGGTTCACATCATTTGATTCTAAAATTGCTCCATCTCGGACTAATGTAATTTTTACTGTTTGTATGATTGTATTAATATTGTGATCCTAATCTTGACAGTGGGGTATAATTCAGAAGTCGTTTAGAAAGGAAGGATAAGCTTCGGTCTTGTGATTTAGACCGCGCATTATCGACTCAATGGTATACTACGACATCTTTTTTAACTAGGTTAAGCATGATGTTTGAGTTCCTGAAGTAGTGTGGAAATTAAGGGAGGGACCAGAGGTTCGAGAGTGAGAACTTGGCGTCCTTGACCGGCTTGTCTCACTTAGGGACCTAGGTAAATTTTTCCTCTTCAAAACACCTTTTATTATTTTTAGGACAACTTTGTTTGGGTCCACTTAGTTACTTCAACTCTTTTGTTAGCACAACTTATTACTTGTGACGTCAAGGTTCTAGAAGGGATCTTTATGCATACATTTTTGGGTTTCTTCTTTATGGTGACCTTGTTCAACTGGCAGTTATTAATACACAGCCTAAGAGAACCATCTTCCTTACTCACGAATATGACTAGAGTGACCTAAGGTTAGAAATTTGGTCGAATGAAACCCTTATCAAGAAGATATCTTAACTACTCTTCTAACTATTTTAACTCAATTAATGTCATTCTAAATGAAAAAATGGGTTGAGTACCGAGAAGAATATCTATTTCGAAGTCTGTTTCTCTCTCGCGAGGTACTGTAGGAAGATCATAAAAAGAACCTCTAGAGAACTTACTCAAAACTTGAACTGATTGATAGGTGTGTTTTCTTAAATATAGTGTCATTAAATTGAACAAAATTATAGATACACCCCATAGAAAGTAAGTTTATGGACTTAAGGTGTGAAATCAAATTATCAGTATGAACTGTTGAACTACCCTTCACTTTAGAACCTTCTCTTTAAGAAACCGATACTTGACTAATCCTGTTTTATTGTCAACTAAGGCATAACAAGCATGAACCTCTCACAAAACTGAGATGACATCAATGTCCACCATATCTAGATCAACTAATTAGGTTATGGTGTCCCTGTTATAGACAGAGATGGTACAATCACGATACACTCTTGCAGCTAGGATAGACTCACCCACCAGTGTAGAAAAACAAAAGGGCTCAAGAAGTTGTTTAAGAAAAACACTGAACCTCGTTTATACATAAAGATTCACAAAATACAAACTCGCACTTGGATCAAGTGAAGTATATATTAATAGAAAATACTTTAAGAATACCAGTGGCAACATTTGGTGAGTAGAACCTATTTATGTAGTCCTACCCGATGGGGGTGCCGAAGAAGTCTTGGCCCAGCTACCCCAATACCTGGTTCCGCATCAGGTATTCCCTAAAAAGTGAACCATTGTTAAACATTGGTAGCACCACGGGTACAAACACGACATTCTACAGTTGAAGCTGACTACACTTAAGACTAAGTGGGTTATGAGTAAACACTTGTTCCATTCTTCCCTAGAACTGAAAAACTAAGCTCTGAAATTCTAGAAGTTTTAGTTCCTTCAAATCATTCTATTTATTTGGTGCAGGTGCACTAGCTAAAAAGGGAGTACGCTTAAATGACCTCTTCCGCAAGGATGAATGATTAACATTCCTAGTCTTCTCATGGAGGGACTCATGATTTGTTGTCTAGATCTGTTACTTCAGATATCTTCCCTATATTTCAAATTAGTCTTTCTCAAACTAATGTACATCAATCATGTGTGTTTCTATGTCCATGTCCTCTATTATCTAGCGTAGACATAAACAAACTCATCCTACTCACTATATCAACCACCATCTCAAGAGGATAGTGTGATAGCTGAATTAAAATGAGGCTTTAGTCTTGCACACTCATAAATTGAAGCTTCAAGTTAATGAACTCTCTTGCGCTTTCTTCCCTTAGCTCTTGCGAGTGAAACAGCCTAAGAACGCAACTTCAAAAACAACCGTACTCAAAGGTGGTGCGCCCTATACCCTGTTCTTCTTCCATTGATCATACCACATCCTCACAACACCTTTAAGTTATTATGAGACTAATTCCTCACCCATTGATTCAACAACACTCTTTATCTCAAACACGTTTGAAGTTCTTTCACAAAGTTATTTAGATCCTCAGCACCTTTGACCCTTTCAGCTTTACGGGGTTCATCCTAAAAAAACTCACGGATTTTGGATGTATCAGAAAAATTGTGATGACCCACTCCTTGTTGACAAACCTGGTTTTCCACAACCAGAGTCACAATCTAGATAACATTCTTGAATTTCTTAGAAGTGACATCTGAGTGGGTTGCACTTCTAGTTTTTATCCTAATAGGATTAATATTTCTCTTAATAGGACATCATCCATTAGCTCTTCATGCGGTATGATCTGAAAAAACACGCCTATTAGAAAATTTTTATAGAGTTGAACTCTATCACACGAACAAGAATGAGAAGAAACTGAAATGTTCCTAAATCTTGTATCCTCCCATTCATAGATTGACGTGCTTTGCACCAAAAAATACACAACTAGACACGACTTCATAGAGACCCTAGAACTCTTAAAATATTTGATGTGATACGAAGTTTGTCAAACCCAAGCCTCCACCCTCAATGTGGCTGGCACTAGGGAACTGTTTATGATCCCCAAGAAAACCCTTGGTTTAGTTGACCACTTAGCAGAGGACTAATTGAACTGAAGATAGTCTTAAAATATACATTTATATCAACATAAAATCATTTATCATGTATAAAAATATCTAATTGCAATAATATTAATAATATTGATACTTTGCAAAATAATATTTAAAGGATAGAAAATATATGGAAATTTTAACTTTAACATCTATGAAACCTCTAATACTAGGATAGATGTAGATAAAAAAACTCATCAGAACTCAACAATAACATGAAAATAAATGTAAAAACCTCAAGAAAGAAACGAGGGTAGCCAAAGCTATCCAAAGCGTACAATGATCTCAACGTAACATCTGTTGATAATCCTCAATACTTACATCTGCATCATAATAAGATACTGGTCGAATGACATCAATACATTTGAATGCATAGGTATGTAATATGGGTGAATAAGACGATAAAAGAATGGGCGAAGGAACCAAAAACAACTCAACACTATATCCAATACATGAATATGAAGTAAAAACCCTTTAACCTTAACAATAAAATATTCCATAAAAGAAATATAAAAAATAATATACTTTACTTGTAGGTAGTTTCTCTAACTAAACTATTACTATTAGACTAGCAGTGATGTACAATATTTCACCCATGTTTCAAGTGTCATCCTATACTTTGTCAGGGTATACTATGATACTATTACTATGGATCTTTCTAGTATTCCTTCTCAAAGGTAGTGAGGAGTCGCATGAAAATCTGTGCTATTCTATCCTTCGCTTGCTAAGTAGTTTGTTTACAATTCTGAGTTATAATAGACTCGAACCCAATTCGATGCTCAATCATACACACAAAATAATACTAAATACATATTATTCTCAATTAACCCTTATAATATATTGTAGCACTCCTAAAATCATCATGAGCTATAAGTTATGGTCATTTGTAGTTGAACCAAAACTCAAAATTAACATAACTTTACCAATCTTCCAAATTTTTGTTCTTTCCAAAAAATGATTCTTTCTAATTCGCCCTTTCTAGTTGCACACTGTTATAGTCATGTTCCAACACACTAATTGGAATCGGGCATCACATTCCAGCACACAAACAGTTTGCGTATGGGTTCCATGAGAGGACCATTTAATTGTCATATTTACTTTCTAATGAGAATGTGGAATTAAACATTGCTCCTAAAATGACAACCAGTATTGTAACACTCCGGAAACTCATAGGTAACTAGAGAAAAAGGAAAGGGTTATAAAATAGAACATGACCCCCCGTAGATTACAGACCATCTAGAGTTGAAATGAGGGATAGATTCAAGGGTAAAGGGAAAGGGACAAGAAAAATGGATAAAACAAATCCAAAGGAAAAGGCTGCCCCAAACATGGTCACACTACGTCAACTTCCACGGCCAGTGGTCTTGTCCACTACTAGTGGGAGGCCTCGTTGAGTTGTCTTGGCCAAGGAGGAGAACCCCCAAGTGGCCTACCCACTACCTCAAGGTTCACGAGAGGGACCACCCCAAGTGGTCTTGACCATGGCTAGGGGATCGCCTCGTGAAGATTCCTTGGGATTTTGAGCTAGGGGCCCCAAGTAGCATAGTTACTCCCTCATGGACAAGCAGAGGACCACAAATCATTTTCTTGACCACGACTCGTAGAGCCCCTTATGGGAATGTCTTGGGAATGTAAGCTAAAGACTTAAATAACTCACCCTAACTCCTCCTGAATTGGGAGTTACGGTCGTTTGAAAATGACCTAAACCTCACTTTTAACACTTGGGAAATTTTCCAGATTTCCCTATTTACTTCCAAGAATGATTATTCTTGTTTTCAAGTTACTAGATGTTACAAGTACATATGAATTTTCCCATTAATTTATCATATTATCATGCAATGCTTTTTATTTGTTAGAATTAATGTTAAGATTAGATTATCTTATATTTAATTTAAAATATTAATTAATAACTATGAATTTTATAGTATTTTGTCAATAATTAATTAAACTATAAGTGAGATATGACGGAAATTATGGTAATCTACATTAGAAAAAAATATTCATTATAAATTTGTGAAAAATGTATCTCATTTCACCTTTTTCCATTTTTGACTTTCTTTTGAAAGATATTAGTGTTTACATTTATATATCCTCCTCTCTTTTTATAAAACACCGAGAGCACCCCGTATATGTGACACGACGTATGAGACTCCCTAGAGTCTCATACAAGCCTCATAGAATTCATAACATTCGATTATAACGAAAAAAAGAAACAAAATTAAAACTTTTTATTTAATATCCAAACACTACAAAACACATCATTTAAAAACATAGCGGAAGTCTACCATCTCACGTGGACATCTAACCAAGACATTGGAATCTAAAGATAGGATCATGAACCTTTAAAGTCCAAAGTCTAAAACAAAACTAGAGATAATCTATACAAATAAAATACAAGAAACTTCTAAACACTTGTCCTCGAATCATGAGTACATACAACTTGATCTTGAATAACTTCTTCCAAGCCATTGATCTAGAGAACTTTATACATTTACCGAAACCTACACTAGTAGTAAAGTAAGAGAAAATATGGGTTAGCAGAATTAAGTACTTAGTATGGAATCCATGCACAAAATCCTAAAAACATGTATAAAAGTGACATTTAGTTGAAACCATGCTAGATGAAACTTTTGAATATCATCTTAAAAGAGTTGGAGACTCACAAATCATAAGAAACACATATAGTTCATTATAGTATTCAGGATAGCAACATAACCATAAGAATAGTCTTCAATAATCATAATGTAAATATCAATCATCATAAGACATAATAGAATAACCACATAAGTAACCATGGGTTTGCACTTGATCCATGTGTAGATAAAGCCCCATAACCCCATCTACATTAAGTACCACCTTTGGATCGCCATACTCATACTTACCATAAATTAGTCTCATCCATAGTTCATATACACAGTAAAGATACATTAATAATCACTAGCTCATGTCAAGAAAAGTCAATCATAATACTAACACAATTGGAGCATGCATTAACTCATGAGCCCTTATAATAAAATGGAACTACACCATGCCTACTTTAGAAGTCTACTTGATCCATGCATGAGTGGCATCCCATAATACCCCTCATACTAACTAAATCATCTTGAGCAGTCATTAATCATAGTTCATGCAACATATTCATAGCATACATATAAGGATTCACATATCTTCATATCATAAGGAAACCATACCATTACCCCTTTACAAGTCTACTTGTGCAATGTATAAGTTAACTCCTTTACCCACAGTCACACTAAGTAAAGCACATTAAGAAGTCACAAGTATAGTTCACATTCATAATTCATGAGCATAATTCATACTCATAGTACATACACATAACTCATATTCATTGTACATAAACATCCTTCATATTTATAGTACATGTCCATAAGAGGAACACACCATAACTACTATAAAAGTCCACTTGTGACATGCATGAATGACATCCCATACTGCCACTCATACTAAGTATACCTTTTTGAGGAACCATAACACATAACTCAGTATCATATTCACAACTAATGTTGTTGTTCATTAAAGAGAATGCAACCTAACTGACATAAACCATGTGAGCTACATACAATCCGGTGGTCATATAACCCCATACCGAAAGAAGGCGTCCTACTTGCATAAGGTAGAGCTAATATATTTAGCTTTTTGGTGGATCCACTAGATAAAGACCTATGTGGGCACATACTTATGGGTTAGGGATATTGCTACTAGAAACCTGACCTATTGTATTAGCGGGAGAATTTTCATCTTATTGAAGCGTATGTAGAAGAACCGACCTATTGTATTAGCGGGAAGGCCTTTACTCATTTTCAATCTCTGCTTAGTGCTAAGCGTTATTCCCGAACTTATACATAGTTAGTGTGAATTACATTTACATATGTGACAGAATAATTTGCCTTCATTAAAACTACTCTAACACTAACTAATTTGATTCAATAAGGTGAGTACTACCTTCAACCCTTAAATCCATCCATATACATTGAGACAATCCTTTTACAATCATTCCATATGTTTTCAATGAGAATAACCATTCAATTAACACAATAGGACCATCATAGACATGTACATTTCCTGCATTTACTTTCATAGACCCATAGAATACCCCATATCATTTTATGCATACAGTGGGTTGGTTTCCCTTAATATGCAACAACAACCACAACGATTGCACCAATCTTTTTCCCTTCAAGTGTTCCTAGTATGGCATATTACCATATAAATGCATCCTCTTCAGTATACTTGTATTTAAGGATTTATAGACCTTGTAAATCAACACAAATCCACATTCACTATACTAGACATGAACATAATCACAATTCAATAGTTCATTCATTGCATGAGTAAGCTCATGATCATATTAAAGGTCAGTGGGTAGATACACGTCCACAATAGGACCAAGTACAATTCAACATGCACATAAAGTACACACCTCAAACCTTTCCAAGTAGATCATCGTTCCATACTTATCTAAACACAACCTCCACGTTTCCATGGATCATACTTCATACTATAGATAAAAAACAACTCCCCTTCAAGTGGATCAATACGTCCATAACTAAGATATAACACCTCAAACCTCAACCGTTCAAGTGGAGCATCATTATCACGAATCTTCAAGTGAAACGATCACATGCTCCATTCTTACTCATGTTATCGTCAATAGCATGAATTAACCCAATCCTCAATACTAATTATCCATAGGTTTCGTCATATAATAACATAATCAATGTTCTTCATGTTTACAATATTCAACCATAATAAATTCATGTCTAGGTGATCTAGTCTAAGTTAAGTCATCAAAAAGTTCACATCTAACCCCTCAATTTGACTCTTTGTCTGACATAACCCCTGGCTTATAAATTCACACCTCACAATCTTCTTCTTGATCAAGAATACATGTCTACTTATACTTAAATCATGTAATTACATCAAAAACCAATTTCGCCTTCCATCAATTAAGTCACTTCTACATACACGTTCATAAAGTACAGAAGACTCAAAAGCTAGGCTAACGGGAAAACTCATTGATCCTTGACTTAAAGTTAAACTCACTAAGTGCAAGTCTTCATCACTAATCCAACATAAATGAAACCTTTAAATTAACTTTGGAAGAACTCCCTGGGTTGATGATTGAACCCCTAGCTTTTCAAAATTTCTAGAAGTTGAATGGGTGGAGAAAAGCTTTTGGGAGGCTTTATGGTTTATGACGACCATGCAAACATCCATGTTCCAGAACAAAGATCTCGAAGAAATTTAGGATAGGGTTGGCATCTTAAGCGTCTATACAACCCAGCTTAAAATGGTTTCCTTTTCTTCTTTGGTTTTAGAGTGAGAAATCTTGGAGGAAAATCATGTCTTAACAAAGTTATATAGTTTTTCCTATCAAAGGAAATAACATTAAGTAGGACCTCAACTGGGAAGAACTTAAGTCCCGTGAAAGTTTGTACTTAAAATTTCACCCCTTTCCCTTCCAAGCTCTCCCTTTGGACCCTTAGGCTCGTCAAGAGAACTAGGTGACTCGCCAAGTTCACCCTTTGCTCACCCAAATTTCCAGTAAGGTCACTAATTAGGAAGATCATTACGCGATCATGAGAACCAATGTGCGACCCGCCAACCTACTTGGCGAGCTATGACTTAGCTCACCATTTCTTCAAGAATCCAAGCCCATGGTACAGCAAACTATGCAATCACAAGGCACAGGGGCGACTCGCCCAACCTTTTGGGCGATCAAGCACCCCCATCACCAAATAGTCCCACAAAGAACAAGGCATCTTCCACTTTATTTTGCTAGTTAAGGCCCTTTCTTGCACACTAGGCCTCTTCCTTGGTCATATAAGTTATAAAATAGCCTACACATCAACTTAAGGTCAGCGTAACCCACACAATACAGTACTCTGTTCAACCTATCATTTGCGGGTCGTTACCTTTTTTAACCGTATGATAATACAATAATTTATATATGCTCCACACATTGTTTACTATAGACTTTTTCCTCTTAAAATCATCAAAATTTAGTTGGTCTTCATGATTTTTACAGGCTATCAAAATGTCCTTTTAGAAAATGAGTTGATCCATTGTTACAACAACATGTTTCAAGGTAAAAATTATTAAACACTATCTTTTAGAATTAGTTTTGGACTGCTCCATTTTTCATATTATAACATATTATAAGTTATATGGACTGATGTTATGAATTTCAATGATTTCATTAATGTAGTATTGTATTCGTATTATTAATTATACAATGTTAACAAATTATTTAACTTTTTAAAAAAAAATATATATATGTCCAAAAGATTTGGTCAACTATCCTAGATTGAACTTTTAAAGGTTTAGAGTCTTGATGGTGAGATAAATGTAGATATATTTTCAATTTGACTTAAAATTTACTTCATTGTTGTTTGCAAATGGAGCTAATATTAATATTAGGTGGGACACACACGGACCGTGTATGAAATGTGGACTCGCAATGGCTTATGATCCATTTTATGTCATTAGGTGTGGGTTGGCAATATTGTTGCATTTTTAAACTCCTTGCGCCGTAATAGGGCGGCCCATTAGGTTAAATATTTCGCCTATAAATATGAGCTAGATCTCTCCCTGGTTAATCTAAGACATGTAATTCCCATAAGTGTCACCTCAATAAGCCGACGAGAGGCAGAATTCAGCCTAGCTTGTATGCAGTCATTCATTTGTATGGCAGACAAAGATATATACATCCTTTTTGTATCTGACTATATTATATTGGTGTTCTCGATTTATCTTACAATAACTAGTATGGATTATCGTTTTATTCTTACATATAATAGTCTTCTGCCCCTTTTAAATGAGAACGAATGTTCACATTTTAAATCATGAACCAAAAGTTATTATATAGAAATGAAATTTTCCTCAAATCATGTAATTCAAATCATTGGATTTTAAAAATTATACCATCTTCACCCTTTGAATGATAAGAAATCCTTGGATCTTACATTAAAAAGTTATTGTATATAAAAAAGAAAATTTACTTTAACAATCTTTATATTTTGAGATAAGAAAAATAATACTTTTTAGAATTATAAGCAAATCATAAGGTCTTATTTTTAAAAAGAATATTTTTTAGAATTATACTTTTGATATAAGAAAAATAATATGTTTTAGAATTAGCTTTGTAAACATTCAAAGTTAATGCTTTTTATATTTAAATAATCATTATACTAAGATTTCAAAAAAACGTTATTAGTTTCTTTTTTCTTCTTCTTCTTCCTTCCTTCTCCGTATATTGAAAAAAAATAACAATTTTCCAAAAAGACTGGCAACAAAAAATAAATATGTTGTCAACGAAATGACTTTTCATTTCATTTTTACTATTTATTATTATTATCAGAGCTTTATTACGGCGTAAAAACTTATTCACATTTAAAATTTAATAAATTATAATGATTACTAATTTTGAAACCCAAAATATTGAGGAGATTAAATGAAATATATATAATATATATAAAAAACAATACTACAATATTTATGTGTGATATTTCATAATAATAGTTTAATATACGAACATCGTCCATACAATCATATATTAATGATTCGACAATAAAAAAGAATATAAAACTGACATATTTAGATCCCACCTTATATTTTTCTTTCATTTTCAATCCTGTAGTTTTATTATGTGAAGATTTTTGTTCATCATGTATAACGGTCATAGGCTATATATAGTAGACGGTTTGATACGTTCATTTTTTTGTTGTTAACCGGTTTGATTCAAAAGTTACCTTCTTCTCATTTTTTTTACAATATTATATGCATGTACAATGACATGATGAACTTTTGATCTAACACTGATAAATGCTATTCTAATTTATAGTGTAATTTCAGAATTTTCTGGTCTGAAAAAGCTTCTCTTCTTAACTCTTTTTTTCTTTCCTCTAAATAGTCCAATTTTTAATTTTTATCGAAGTTCTTGACAAACTTCTTATATTGTGAAATAAAAGGCCAATACAATAAATCAATAAAGTAATTTGTTAAATTGCTAATTGTTAAGTTTTTAATGATCTTCATTTATTTATCCTAAAAACAGTAGTAAGAGAAGAAAACACAAGATTATCATTTTATTTCAAATCCTATATGTAAAGAGATTAAATAGAATTTCTAAATAAAAATAACATGATTGTTTAAAATTATCTATAACTTATCATTTTTTTAACTTTTATTTTAATAATTTAGTTGTTATATCATCATCTCACAAGACGATTCCATTGAGATGACCTCAATCAAAATCTCATGTATTAACAATTGTTTGCTAACATGAGTTAGCCATGTTGAGCACTTAATTATTTATCCAGTTATATCTTAATATTAAACATAGTTTTTTACTGAAAAATATTTGCATTCGTATTTACATAAGAATTGTTAATAATTAAGTGAATAAATGATATAACATTACGACTTTTAGTGGTTAGATTAAGAATTTACCTAAAGTTGTAAATGCTACATATTTTAATGGGTAATTTTTATGGTACATTGATCCATGCTGTGGATTTGTCGAGTTTTAGTCACGAAGTTGGATCAAGAGTCACAATTTTTAACCAAACTGTAACCTTTAGAATCCAATCAGTTGGCACCATCAGCACGGTATCAACTATCTGCACGTTTAAAAAATTATATTTAATTTATTATAATATTTTAAATTTTTAATTGTTTTTTTAATTATTTTTTTACTTGATTTAATTAAATGATAAAAAGACTTAAAGATACATCCGCACGTAGTACGAGCAGAGAGCCTGTACTTTACAGAGAGCAATCATCATCCTAGAAGGCCTTCTGATCCCACGATTGAGGATCTTAACGCACCCAAAGGGCATAGAGGCAAAGAGAAGAGAACAAAAAAGATGTGCCCATTTTCCAAAGAAGAAATATTCTCCATGAGGGTCTTGAAAAATTTCAGATGACAGAGATAATAAATTATACATACACTAATTTTATTTTTCAAAGAACTTATTGGTTGTTTTTTTGTATTGAACAAATGTTAGTTTTTTTTTTTATCATGTCCTAAATCTTATATTTTGATGTGACTTCACAATTTAGGAGGAGTTAATAGTTTTAAGTATAAAATCGTTGTGTCTCCTTAAACCGTAATTTCCAGATTTTGTGTTTGTAGTGTGTTGATGATTTTTCGATTTGGTATTTTTACTTAATAATATATAAATACTAACGATACTTATATTTATCCACATATATAGACATACACATCCCAGAGTTGCAGCTTTTACTGTTATCATCAAATGAAGTTTTTAACATGTAGATTTTCACTTACAGACCGGTCTAAATTTATGTTTTAGGAAGTCCTTATTCGTTAGCCACTGTCACTTCGAAAGATCCAAAATCGACGCAAAGGTCTGCTGTCAACTCCATTTTAATTATCCAGCCATGTCATCTTTGATTTTGCTATTTAACACGACCCCAATATTCAATACCAAAGTCCCGTCTTTAAAAATTACGACTAGTCCAACTACGCCAAAGTCGTATGCACTATAACTCAAAACATATCCACCCAAAGTTACATCCGTAACATAAATATCCGTGTGTGAGAGTTTTCAATCTTTTACATTCACCATTATTTGTTGTCGTTATCTCTTTTTATCTGGGTATTTTTTACTGTGTCTAATGTGTGTCCGTAAAGGGAAGCAACCCAATGTATTCATTCACTCACCACACCGCAAGTGGGATGGTAGACATCCCCCCCCTTACTGTTTACGTCCCTCACCCTTCACAACCCTGTTCGTCTCCTTTACTGTTTCCTCTTCAACTAACGGCAGGCTACAGTCTCTTCCCCGCCATCATTGTTGAGACCACGGCTGCGGATCTCTGGTGTCCATTTGTGGCAGTCCAGCCCTAGTGTGACGCACCGACCCCCAAACAATGTACACATCATCCGACAACTTTGCACATGGGTGAACGAAATGCCCCCAGAAATCACACCCCACACACTCCGAGCTATACAACAAATAGCTATCGACCCGCACGATCACTTTCGCTCCCCCTCTACCACCCGCTACAACCGCGACGGGAGCAGCCCCCCAAAAGGCAACCCTATCAGCGCTATTCCTCACAAAACCCCCCACCTCTGAACAGCCAAGCCACACGTGGAAGGAATTCAGACGGATACACGAGAATACTATGACTCACGGGAGTCCATTCACTCTCATACTCCTCCTGTGGGTACGCGGGATGGTTCGAATCTTTGCCACGCCCGCAGAAACCCGTCTGAGAACAACGCGTTCAGCGTTGAACCTCCGCGGAGGTTCATTGTGTAAGTTAGACACACCTTTACTTCACTACAGATTAAGGTGCCATAGCAAACGTGGTGGAGCCAGTAGGGTAGTTACTGTAGAGGTCAAGCTACATGTAGTGGTTGGTGGGCGTTCGTCTTCTCGGGGTGTCGTTTAGGTTCTTGATCAACCGACCGACACTGTAGGGTGCGAAGGACTAGTAGGAAACAGCTAAAGTGGGAACATCGTTGGAACTATCAAGAATATTACAAGTTCAGGGTAGTTTATTGGGAACATTTGATTTCTGAACTTGCAGGTGTCATCACACCAAGAAGAGCAGAAAACATTTTCGCATGGAAACCCACTCTGATCTGATCTTGACACCAACCACATGGTCTTGCAATACACGTCGGCCTACGACATGGCTCCGCACGTATCGCTTTTTCGCACCCTTACCTGCCACCTTGTAATCTCACCCTCTAAGTATGTCCAAATCCAGCACTCCCGTACCCAGATGGTCTTGAACCTACACCCGGACGTGCTCTGGGCATGCAGCCTCTAACTCATGGTCGGAGAATCAGGGGATCTTGTTTTGTCATAAAAAAAATTAACACCGAAATTCCAGCGAGGTAGGTTGACCAATCCCACTACGCGGTGGGACATGGTGCTGTGATGGCGCATAGAGAAGAGCACACCGCCCTGTCACTGAGCTCCTATTTTGTTGTTGGGAAGAGGGGGTGGCAGAAAGTTACAGGCAGACTGACGGTGGAGGGACCACGGAATGGTGGGAAAAGGGGAGGGCAAAGTGCGGTGAGGGGGGGTACAGGAGAAAGAGCACAGGTACTAACAGTGTGAAAGGGTGGCAATAGGAAATAACACGGAAAGAGGAAATTGGAGGAAAAGAGGTGGAAGAAGAGGCGAAATACGGGGAGGAAAGGGGGAGGAGGAGGACAAGGACTCAAACAAAACAATCCTCATCCATTAATCCATGAATTAGACACCATGAATTAACAATAATTATATGAATATCCATCTCAAAAGCGCACCACAATATTCAATAGACTTTCGCGTCAGTAGCGTATGTGTTCTCTTTTGGAAACCTATTACATATATATGGGGGGGTTTTATGGGCTTTACCGTGCAACATCGAACGTGAGTGTAACGATTCGGAGGTTAGGTCAGGTAGGAAAGGTAATGTATTGTTCTGTGCGGAAAAACGAGCTTGTTTGTAAATTGTAAATGTGCAGATGGGAATGTATGCCAGCGTTGGCCATCATTTTGTAAGTGTAATTGAGGGCGAGTGAGGTAATGGGGAGTCTGTTTGAGGGGGTTTACTTGGAGCGTAGTAAATTGATGTAAATAAAAGGAAGTGATGAACATTAATGAGTGTACGGATACAAAGGTGACAAAGTGAATGTAAATATTGCAAGTTAACACTGGAGAATCGTGGGAGCTGTCAGGTGCTATTGGAGAGAGAGAACAGGCGGAGAAGGAGTGGCGGGGGTGGGGAAACGGGCAGTGAAAGCAGTCAAGCGTTTGGCAGCGTAGAGGAAGGCAGAAAAGCTTGTCGTTTTAGATCTAAGTTGGTAGCGGTGAATAATGTAGGTATATTACATTTAATGGGATACAATCAGATGTATAATTGTTGAAGGGAAATACATAACCCTAACCATGAAAGGGCGGAAATACAAGAGTTGAGATATGTAGTTAACATCAAACCCAGCAAAGGTGAATTAGATCTGAGGTGTTTGGCGTCTACATTAGACATATAGTAATGGAGGGTCGAGCTAGACGCGGTTATTGATGAATAAATGCATAACCTAACCGGAAATGGGAAAGACAGAGAGGGACAGAGGTTACAGCAACATCCACAATTGATGTCACAAGTGAGTAGGTTTTCGCGCTGGTCTATGAGACCTCTCGCAAATATATGGTCGTCTCTACTGCGGTTACTTAGAACTTGGATGCATATTAATAGATGGGAAATGCGTCGGAGGCTCCGAAGAGAGAAAACCATTGGTTATAGAGGTGCGGGGAGGGGGGGTCTGCGATGGAAGTAGGGTATGGGGCAGGACCGCAAGCCGACACCCCGGGCCTGAGCCAACACGTGAGACCATTTTTAGCCCGTAAGGCGCGCACCCTCAGCCGGTGACTACCAACGAAGGGACTCGGGCAACTACACTTAAAAAAGAAAGAGAATTCATAAGAAGTGTCAACTACCAACGTTTCATTAACTGAACTCAAATACAAGACTTGACTAAAAAAAAATATCTTCAACGCAACACAAATATACACGTAGGGAACAGTGAAAAAAATATGAAGAAGATTTCGAAGTACTACGCTAGCTGGGAAGTCCCGGAGGGATCAATTAAGAGAGTAAGCAGCCCACGACCTCCACACAACTGCTATACCTCAAAGTACAGTGGAACCTTCGAGAAGCAGAGGCTCACCTGCTCATTCAAACCTCATAGGTCAACAATCCTCCTGTTGATGACGCTAATACCTACACCTGAATCATAAAACAGGGAGGACATGACTCGTACGTCAATGGAACGGCGCATGTAATGCTAAAGCATAAAAAAGGGAGGGCTTAATCTGTAAAAGAAGGGGAAGATACTTACCTCCTCCCCACACATCTAATGACTCAAGAATAGAGAAAGATAGTAACTTAATGTCAAAGATATTTCAACGCAGAGACTACTCACTCCAGTACCAACTCGATACTGGGGGGGGGGGAGGGGGGTACTCATCCACTCGAAATTTTTACACATTCAAGATACTCGGCAGGCTCACTCATTAGACGATCAGATCTCACTTGATGAAGACAATAAAAGATGCATCGGTATATAAAAATTGAACATGCATAACAACTCAAGGGTGGTTTGAGAGGATAAAAAAACTCAAGTTGTAATATCTATAAATATAAGCCAACTCTGTCGGGAGAGTCTCTGAACCGTAATCATCCCTATAGTTTAATTTGTTCGGATTGTTTTCTAAATGTATGACCCTTTCTATCAACATTGGCTCATCATTTATGGAGAACTTGATCTATCTGAAAATTTGTCCTCCATATCGAGTGTCCTACTAATCTAGAAAATATACTCGCTCATGTGTTTAAAACATAACTCTTTCTATTTTGGAATTATTACTCAAACTAGCTTAAAGCGCTATTATTACACATCAGGTGTTTCTCCGCGCTGTGGAATGATGAATACAGTTTACTCTTTGGAAATACTTAGGTTCCCATATCCGGAGAGTTTTGTGCGCTGCATGAACTGCACTCGTTAGTCTTACTCAACACAATACTCACGGCTAAGTACGTTCGAACAATAGTGATGAAGGCTTCGATTGAACCAATAATTTCAGGCGAATATGGACTTGCATGACCTCCATTAAAATTTTTTCAGGACTTAAATAGGTAAAGGTGAGTTCACTAGATTTAGCACCAAGGCGTTCCAAAAAGGGATTGGGTATAGTAAGCGTAATGAAATCTGAAATGGTGCAAGTTAATTAAATATGCGATAATAATGGGGGGCAACTTGGTAAAGTGTCGCAAGAACTCCCAGATCGGTTATTGAGTGCTCTAAACAGTATACCAATAGGAATGATTTGGGAATGTATGTGCAGCATAGAGTTGGGCTAAATTAGAGTTCGAATTGTGACAGTGATAACTTTTGAAGTTAGGTGGTCCCCTTAGAAAAGGCCCTAAATAGGAGGGTATGTGTGGTCATTTCCTTAGCCAATCAATGTAACATCATTTTAGTTATGTTTTAGGGTCATAATACTTTTAAGGTTCAGTATCATAGATACCAAGGTGAGTTCCGCTCGGGTTTTAGTGAAGGGGTTCAAAAAGGAGCAAGGAAGAGAAAGGGCAGATCCTCAAGCTATATCGTGTCGGGTGCATCATCTTGTTGCGGAATTTCGCAATGGGTAATCACAAATCGTACGCTTCCATAGTGTTATGTCTTGTTTAAGCTCACCCCGGGGGACGCTAACGTTTTTATTTTTCCAGCATAATCATGCCCAAAGAAGTTTGAAGTCATTCAAGTTCTTGCTAGCTTACTCGGGTCATAGAGTCAACCTTGTCTTGTTGGCGTTTTTTATGATTCTTGCAAGGAAAGTGACTATTGTTAGTGTTTTTTTAGTGGTTTAAGGGTTTACCATAGGTTGGATAATTATCTAAGGAAAACGTGAGAAGGAATACGATTAAAAGTCGGATTTGATTATGCAGAGAACCGAGCAGAATTCGTACAAATGTTCCTAAAGAGGGGATTGGTATATGTTCCCCAGAGGCCACCCGAGGTATGGCAATCGCGCGTAGTGTGACGCAATTACTCCTGAGTAGGTGTTTGGCGTCCAGACCCCGTAACGTGCGCATGTTCGCCTTTCCCCGCTCCTTGGTCGAGTCGGTAGTCTCAAATTTTGATTCTTTCAAGTGTCTCTTCACTCATTTTGATTTAAACACTTTACAGAAGTACTTCTGAACCCTATAGAATCAATTAATACCGTGATCATAACTTGAAATAAGAATTCTATTCAAAGTTCTAGTCCAATTGTTTTGAGAGTTCTTGCTTCACGAACCTTTCTTGAGATAGTCCCTTTCAAGTTCTGTTGATGAGTCTTTACATATTCCTATAACTTCTTATTTTTCAAGACTAACTGAAGCTATATATGAGATTAAAAGTAATGTGAGATTCAATGATCGAAAATATAACCTAGATCCTTCCTATCCATGCAACCACAACTCTGGAATTCCTAATTCCCATGAACAGGAGAGGTCGAGTAGAGGTCAGAATGTCTTTAAGATTACTGTGATTCTTGAGATCCGTCATTTATTTGACTATGTTTATGAGGAAGTAAGGTAATTAGCAATATCATGTACATGAGTTCATCTAGTTACGTAGACCTGCAAGTCGAGTTGTTCATTAGCCCATAACTTCCGCATGAATTCCATGTTTGAGGATCATTGAAGAGGAATACGTATCTCTAAGTTTAATTATTTGGTGGTGAGTTCTTTTCCTTTGGAAATTAAATTTCTATTTGATGGGTCTATTTCATATAACCCGGTAAGTTTGTTAAGCCCCTAATTCCGCAATAACCTTTAGCAAAAAAACTTGAATTCAGGGAGTCCCTTTCAGTGGTCTGTGAGTGGTTAGTAATTCTGCTCCGTTTCCACATAACCCTCTTTGAAAATCTGAAATATCCATAAACTGAGATCATGAACCTTGAATCCAAACTGTAATTCAAGAAAAGGTAAGACGTCAATTGGGCGGAAGTTCAGAAGAGTGCAGGGAAGTTTTTGAATGTTTTTTTAAGAGTCATTATTTAAAAAACTGTTAATGTATTTTTTGAAGACTTGAGTTTCACTTCAAGTAAGAGTACGTTGCGAGGTATCTTCATTGGAAGGTTATAAGAGCAGAGGACGAAATTATGGGGCCCTACGCGTTCAGGGTTTCAAATAAGCGCGAGGGATTCAGAAGTGAGTTTCGTTCTCAAACGTTATAAAAACTAAGTCATCTCTAAATAGGTTTAAAAATATTGCAACTAGGTTTGACAATGGAATGAAGCTAGATTGCCCATAGCCATAACTAGTTTGAGGTAAAACAAAAGGCACGCTGATTTCATGAGAGGCTTTCAGGCGAAGTTTTGAGCACTATATCAAACAACACAATCTGTAATGTTTTAAAAACATAAGATCATAATTATATATATCTTTTATGAGTAGGGTTGAGCACCGATGGTTAGAAAGATAAAACATGGAGCCAGCATGGTTTAGAAAAGAGTCATACCACTGGGATGCATTCAAGATTAACTCAGTCTCCATGTAAAACCAAGTAGCCATCCCATGGTTAAAAAGAGGCATACTTTTAGATAAACCTTTTCATAGTTATACTGTGGAGCCATTTAGGCAGTTGAGAGGTCCTATACCCCGGCAAGGGTAGGATGCCGGCAACGTGGGTCAGTAACTTTCTCATCATTACTCTTAGGGGATGGTTGTCCTGTTAGAGAAACTCTCCCACAGTTATAGTATTTTTTTGTTAGTTCCTAGGTGGATAGATGAATATGAGATATATCTTTATCTGTGATGTAATATATAGGTAATTGTATTATCAACAATTACAAAGTTTTTTTTAATGCTTGTTATACACACAAATGGCACAACCTAATTATTTTTACATAACCACCTTTTTATATTACATTGTTTGTAAAACTTCATTTGAAAGAGTTTCATTAAGTATCATTGTTATATAGAGTGAGTCCTTTGAAGTGAGTATCTTGAGTTGGTCGTGGCTACATCATTGAGTCGATTATCGCTTTGAAGTTAGTCAGGAGCCAATGCATTGAGTTGTATCTAATCCGGAGTTGAAGTATTTTTATTCTTAATTGAGTTGAGTGAGTATGCAAAAGAGTTTAGTAGGTTTCCCTTTTTATCAAGGTTTAGCTTAATTTACGTCTAAATCACAACCAGCAGTTGTCATTATACACATGAGTTTCGAGCTAGCTTGTGGTGCCTCCTAGCTTACAAGAGGGATTCCTTTACTTTCACAGCAGTAAGAAGGTGTTTGGTCTTATCCATCCGATTTCAATCTTATCATTAGAGGCTCATAGAATTCAATATAGTTTAGGAGTCAAAAATTTAATCATTTATTTTATTAATCTTTTTAAAGACTACAGTTTCCTATATGATGCTAGTTAATAAATATTTTATCAATTGTTCCTTTCGTTTAAGCTTTTTGGTATGGTTTAGTTGATAATTCTATTCCGTTGTAGTAGTCGTCAGGATGCGATTCTCTTGCGACCAGCACTGGGTCTTCGATTGCCGGCCACATCCAGAGTTAGGCTCGTTCGTGACAAACTGGTATCAAAGCATAGTTTTAATGTCCTATGGTGTCTTTTGAGGGCGAGGGCTGGTTCAATACGATAATAGAAAATAATCCTAGGGTTGTGACGGCCCCACTATCTAATGTAGGATGGGTTGGGGGTCAAGGGGGTGTGGTGTCTCCAGTGGATGTATGGTTAAAGGTGTCTGCGGTCGTTTCGTGTTCCCCAATTAGGCTCTAAAAATCATAAGCAATTGAGCTAATCTACAGAGCTATTCTAACTCGTGCATTCTCATATTCGTCTCGACATACATGTCATACTAGAGATGGATTGAAACGTAAACTTTAAAGATCCTGAGTGGGATTCGTTGTTCTTATCAAGTGTTTGAGATAGTAAGGAGACTCTAGAGGGGCTTGAAGAGACAAGGCACATTGAACTGTTCATTGCAGACAAATGCACCATCTTAATTAATAATGGGTTAGAGCTTAAAATCATGTTCACTCTTCCCTAATTCTTATGTGCAGCTGCGAAATTTATGATAGAGTATGTTTAAGAGCTTGGTTGTATTTTTACTCGAAAGTAAATAACACTGGATCATGATGCACTACATGACGAGCCAAATTTGAGGGAAGTCATGTAGACACCGTAGTTTAAGCCAAGGAAAGAAGATAATTTTATGACAATTTATGCCTTCTATAGTCACGAACCCATCATAATATAAATTAAGGGAGTTTTCTGTTGTGGTAGACTTATAAGTAAAGAGTTGTAAAGAGTTCATGTAGGGGTAGAGTAAGCGGTGAAATTCAATATGATAGAGTTAATACTTTTAACTAGAAAGGAGTTATGATGAGAGTCGTATTTTAATAATGACCTAAGGTAAGTGGGTGATTATATATAGAAGGATAAACCAATTCATTAAGTTATAGATCTAAGCTAGCTTCTGAATTTTGGAAAGAGAGCCTTTATCTAAAGACTGAATATAGGTTATTTGAGAGATAATATGAAGTAAAGGAGTAAGAAGATAAGTTAATTGTGCACGTGGAAGGTGATGGTAGTTAGAATATGCAGACTGGAGGAAGGCTTGACTAACTTCATTATTCCTAGTGGGAAAGTGTTTCAAATTTCCATAGTAGTAAAGAAGTATTTATAGTTAGAGAAATATTATTGATATTCGGGCTTAGTAATAAACATTAAGCTTGAATTTGAGATAGTGGCACGTAAAAAACGACACATGAAGGCTGATAAGGTCAGTTGGGTATTTGTCTTGTCAGACTGACATGTTTAGGTAGGATCAAGATGTTGCAGCAATATATGTGAGGGGGGGTGGGTGGTGGTTGTGATTAGTACATGAAAGACCCAAACCTTTAGATAAGGGAATTATGTCTGGCTAATCAGCATTAAGAAAATGTATCCATTTTAAGATGATAGAAATATCATAAGCGTTCCAAGTGGCACTTTCGCCTAAGTGTAGCTGCCAGATGAAAGAAAGTCAAGTGTTTGGGAGTAACATATTAATTCTCCACCATTTTGGGAGATAATCTTTTGAGTCCTTTTAGTTCATGGAGTTTTATATAGTAACTATTCTTGAATTGAGGGTGGGATGGGGTAAACATTAATAGCTTGAGAATGAGATTTCCTGATGGAAGTTATATATTCCAACTTAGGATTTCCGTTAGGCTTGGATATAGTACGACGCTTACTAGTAGATCAGATCTTGTTAGGGTCCCAAAATTAATAAATGACCCAGGTCCACTAGCTCATCATTGACGCCAAATGATCTCATGGGTGAAATATTTTTTACAACCAATGTTTTATCGAAAAGGTTATACGACTGCGAACCTTTCATCATAGTGAGTGATAATTTCACAAAAGAACTGAAATTTTCTTAAGTATTAGGTGAGTTCACTAGATGTAGCACCAAGATTTCCAAAAAGAATTACATATTAAATAGAAAAAATCTGAAAATTTGCAAGTTAAGTATGAGTGTTTGGTCAATTTTAAACGACCATAACTCTCCTCACATGATGAGTTTGGTGCGTTTAATTATACCATAGGAAACATATTTGTATTATCTTTCAAAGCCGCCGAACCGCCGAGTTCGCTAAATTTCAAGTTCAGATGAGTGAGATATGACCTCTTTAAGTTAGGCTGACTAGTCAAGGAAAGGTAACCGAAAATAATGAGGGGTGTTTTGGTAATTTCCTTACCCAATAAGATTTAAATCATTTTTAATTATATTTTAGGGTCATAATTCTTCTAGGTTTAGTTTCATAATCCAAACATACGCTTAGGGTTTTAGTTGAGAGTTCAAGAAGAAGCAAGAAGAGAAAAGAAGAGAAAAGGGGAGAATATCAAGCGTTCGTCGAGATTCTTACGTTTTGTTGCACAATTTCGGCATGGGTCTAACCCCAAAAAGATATATAAGATTTCATAATGTTGGTTTTGTTTTCTCACGTGCGAAACATGTTATTTTTTTAGCGTAATATCATTCTAAAAAAGTTTAAGGATTCAAGTTCTTGTTAGGTGTTCTTGAGGTTTATTGTAGATCTTGTCTTGTTGGTGTTTTTTATGATTTCTTGAGATCAAAGTGATTGTTTTGTTGTGATTTTGAGTATATTAGTGTTTACTTAGTTTGGGAAATTTAATATAAGGAAAATTGAGAGAAGAAATTGATTAGAAGCAATTTAGGGTCACAAAACTAGAGGCGAAAGTCGTCGAAACGTTACCTGAAGAGGAGCTGGCATGACACGCCCCAGATGCGCCCAGAGGGATGGGGCGGAACGCCTGCAGTGTTCACAAATGTACTCTCAGATGTTTGGGTCTGGTGCCACACCCAGAACGCGCCAGGGTCGCCTTGCCCTACTCCTTTTGCGTCGGTAGTCTCGTTTAAGCTCATTTAAAGTGCATCTTCTCTCTATTTTTATTCTAAATACTTTAAATTACTTCTAAAACACTGATAAATCATTCATAGTGTTAATAATAACCTTTAAAAATAATTCTAATTCAAGGTAAATTCAAGATTAAGTTTTGAGAGTTCTTCCGAACCTTTTTGAGAGAGTCCCTTCGAGTTCTTTTGAGGAGTCTTCTACATCTTCTAGTAACTTGGTTTCAAGACTCAAGCAACTGAGTATAAGAGTGAAGATTATGTATTCATGATTCAAAAATATCACCTAGATCCTTCATATCATGAACCATAACTCTTGAATTCATAATTCACATTCAAGAGACAGCGTTAAGAGTAGAGTTCAAGAAAGTCTTTAAGTTCAATTTTTAATTCTTCGAGATCCATCATTTATTTGAACTATGTTTTTGAGGAAGTAAGTAAGGTAATGAGAAGATTCATATACATGAGTTCCATGTAGTTACTTAGACCTTTGATCTATTTGTTCATGCCCCATAAGTTCCACATGAATTCCAAAAATTGAGTATCATTGAGAGGAATAGTATATCAAAGTTCTAAGTGTTGAGTTCCTTATTCCTTTAGAGATTACATTTCTAATTTTGGGTCTATTACATATTACCCATGAAGTTTTTTCATGCCTATAATTCCGCATAATCCATATAAGTCCAACAATCTTGAGTTAAGGAGTACCTTTCAGTTCTCGTGTTGAGTAGTTAATTCTCATAGTTCCGCATGAATCCTCCAAGTTGAAAATCATGAAATCATCCATAAACATGATATCATGAACCTTTAGTATATACTTAATTCAACGAAAGTTAAGACTCAAGTTTCAACAGTCTTATTTGATCACTTTTATCTTTGTTTTTAAGACTCAAGCTTCAGGTTAAGTAAAGAGTAAGTTGAAGTTCTTCTGTACAAAGGTTATAAGGGAACTAAGTATATCCTAAGAGTAAAAGTTCAAGTAAACAAAAAGTATCAAGTTGAGTTCAGCTCTCAAGAGTTATAAGGAACTAAGTAATCCCTAAGAGTTTAAACAAAATGTTGTCAAACTTTTGAGAAAAAAAGGAAGCTAAGCTTCCACAGAGCCTATGGCTAGTTTCAGTAAAATAAATAGGAAACTGTGATTTCCAAGAGAGTTTTTCAAAGCTATGTTTCGAGCACTACTCACAAACCACAGAATCAGTATGTTTTAAAAACATAAGAGTAAGTATATATATACAACTTTTATTTATATTACACTTGTTTTAAATTACATTAAATTGAAATGAGTTAAGTTAAGTATCATTAGTTAAGTATTTCGATTTGAGCACCTTAAGTTGAGTATCATGTGTTGAAATGTGCTTGATTGGGTCGATTATCATATATTTGAAGTTGAGTATCAAATCTTTGAGTTTAGTATCTCATGCTTGAGATGAGTATCTTATTCTTAAGTTGAGTTAAGTGAGTATAAAAAGAGGCAATTATGTTTCCTTCTTACTGAAGTGTCAAGCTTATGTTATACTTTGGAATTCCCCTTACATGCTCATACTTTCCACGTACTGAGCCAATTGGCCGGCATCTTCTCAGGATGCTGACATTGGTATACTAGATCATCAACAGGAGTTTCCTTGATATTACATGGAGTTCGAGTTAACTATGGTGAGCCTCCATGCTTCCGTAGGATTCTATTTACTTTTAGGAGTTAGGAGGTCATGGTTCTTGTCCCTATTCCATCTTTATCAGTTAGAAGTTTCATAGATAGTCAACATAGTTGAGGAGACTGGTTAATCATTTATTTTATTAAATGTTTTAAAGTCTAAAGTTGCCTATTTTATGTTTAGTTGAATATAATATTTTATTTATAGTTGTTACTTTTAGTTTTAAGTTTTTGTATGCTTGAGTTAGTCTTTCGCTTGTAGTCAGCCAGGATGAGAGTTCGCTTGGGGACCAACAATAGTCTTCGAGAGCCGGACACGTCCAGGGTGTAGGCTCGGGTCGTGACAATAATCTCGAAAAGATTTTGAACTCAATACTAAAAAATTAGTACTTGAAGATATTGCTCCTATACTATAGACTTAATTTATAGAGTTCATCAAGAATTCATGAGCATGAACAACTTGAATCAAGGGTCTACATACATGAAACTCTTATATACAATGTCACATCCCGAAACAACACTGTAGAAGTTAGGGTCAATCTCGGATTGCCACCGGCGTACTTGACCTTTCGGAGGTCTTCTACAAGCCCTTACATAGCATCATCGTATAAACATAATGAAAAATAGTGCGGAATTAAAACTTTTCGCAAAAGCTAAGCTCTTTTATGTAAAGTCATAGGAAATACTAAGTGTCAATGTCATCAAACATAAGACACAAGAACACTTTTGGGACACGGTTCATATGCAATATTAATATAGGAATATCTAATCTATTACAATACTTCAATAAGAAACATAAAAGACATATATGCCCTCGAATAAAATGAGGACATACTTCGACTTCAGTTGAACGATGCTACGATCCACGTCTTCACCTTCTAAATGCTCCTCACCTACCAACAACTATAAAGATAGATAAAAGAATAGATTAGTACAACCACATGTACTAATTATGGCATAATGCATGAAAATCAATGAAAATGGACATTTATTATAAATATGCATCTTTTCATTAAAAAATCATATTATAATCACTAAAACAACTTTTAACAACTTAAAAACACAAAATAACATTTAAACAATATGTTACAATTTTAAGCCAACATTACAGTAAGCTCAACTCACTGTACAGTGAAAGAATTCACTGTTACAGTGAAGTTATCTACTTCTTCATTAAACACTTTCTAGCATGTAGTCTTCTCTCTAAAAGCTATTAAGACCCACTTAAGCAACACAAAGAGAGACTACCTATACAACCTTCTTGAGAATACCTAAAAGACCCTCAAGAATACTTATAATAAGACACATACACATTTACAAGAAATCCAACATATCAACATATAGATAATATGACATTCTGTTACCAAAGGCTATCAAAAGACTTACTTAAGTAAATCAAGAAGATAATGTCCATGATTGACCTCTTCAAGACTACCTAAATAACCCTTACGAATTCCTAAGTTTAGATCATGTCCACATAATCAAAATCTTCCCTAACTAGAGTCATTCTTAAGACTCGTGTAGGTAAGATACGAAGGGACCATTCCTAGGCCCCCTTCACACCTTAACTGGACAACCCTTAACTACTCTAGATAAGTAATTATTCGTTTACATGCTTTCTAACTTAAGTGAATATCTTTATTAGTTCATTAAGAGACTTTCAACATATAAGGACGTTCAAGTAATGGTCTTGGAGAAGATCTAGGGACTCACTCACTAACATCTTCAAAGCCTATTGTGCAATGTTTAGATAGCGTCCCATACCACCACCTAAACTTCATAGAACTTCCTAATGCTAATAGGTATTCCATATGAGGACAATAGGCAATAATCAACATAGACCATGATAGCATGACATGGAATCCGAAGTTCTAACCTATTCCGATGAGGGTATTGTAATTGCCATTAATAGAACTTAGACACATCCCATGTAGGCACATGGTTAAGGAATATGAAGGGCATGCTTTGTTATCTAGTCTCATTCTTTATCTAGAACTACTTACCTTACCATACTCACTCGGTGCTAGTCTTCTTTCTCATAGAGTAATTTACACTTAAGGTTCATATAAGGGGGTTACATATCAAGTTCATAACCCAATCACATTTACCCTAACAAAGAAAGGTCCACTAGGGCTACCTCTCAATGGCAACAAGAAGCTCATCAAGAATTTCCTAAGAATTAATATGACGTCATTCAATCCAATGAACTTTAAGTCTATCATTCCTTTATTTTGAAGGATACCGGTCGACTAACGACTTCAACATTCATAACCTTACCACTAGGTTCAAGGTTTCACATAAAACACCCTCTTAAATTCAACTAAGGTCACATGATATTAATATATTCAAGACTAAAAGACTTTAGAATCCTAAGTAAAGCATCACATATTCACATTTATACATATATCAAGCAAGGGACATAAGTCAGCCAAGACAGGACACTACATGCTTCACTTTAACTCATTCCATGTCATTCTAGAAGCACATAGAAACAACCCTTATCATCTTTAAGTCATCCTATATACTATAATTTCAACATAAATATGACCATCATAGACTCATATAGTCAAGTAGGAATAATATACATCAACCCTAAGACTATACACACAAAGCCATAGTCATAGTCAAACATGATTTCCTAATTAACATCAATAGAAGAATGCATATATTTTCACATTACTTATCATATAGATAGATATTATCATACTTCACATAATCATCATAATACTTCAATTAGTTTTCCGACAAGGTCATGATCATCATATTACTTAAAATGACGCTGACATGGCCACATAAATTGCAAAGAAAGCACATAACCACCACCATAAGTGGACCATACCAATCACAATATAATTGAAGTCTAATAATCACAAAATAAAGGAAATATGGCAGCTTACAAACACATCATCCTCAACACCTCAATCCAATGCCAAATCACTCAATTCGATATCACAAGGCCCTTACCCATGCCATAACCAACAATTCAACATAATTATAACAGTATTCATAAAATTAGGTCAAATTACTACATATTCATAAATATAATCCAACCTAGATATCAAATTACTATAATTATTACATCAATCAATAGCCTACATAAAATTACATTAAGATTCATATACATTAGATAAATATCAAGTAACCTATAACTTAGCCAAAAACTAGGGTTCATCCAATACATGGGTCCATAGGTTATTTTAGTTTGAAATCATAAATACAGTAAAAATTTGATCATTATTCAATGTTTATAAAACATTAATGCAAGAACCCATGGAATAGGTTATAAAATTGGACAGTTCAAGTTGAAAACTTT
Organism: Solanum habrochaites; assembly: GCA_027704765.1. Classification (NCBI taxonomy): domain Eukaryota; kingdom Viridiplantae; phylum Streptophyta; class Magnoliopsida; order Solanales; family Solanaceae; genus Solanum; species Solanum habrochaites. The sequence goes on along the minus strand of JAKWJA010002489.1, from coordinate 39,792,604 downwards.
AATAAACATCTTAGAAAGTTGGGCTCGGTGATGAAGAGAGTTTAAAGGATCAAAATCCATTCCTCAATAAAGCTAATTCTTCAATTTTATGAAGAATCTCAACTAAGTTCTTTAATCCAATCCCTTCCTTGAGTTTTGACTCCAATGGAGTTCTAGGGAATTTCTATGAAATTTGGGGCTTTGATTTGGAATAATGAATTGTTCTAAGTGTTACAGACTTATATAAATATTTAAAATACCCAAAAAATACCCCTTAAGAACCGCCAAACCTCTTATTTGGAAGTGGGGTGAAATTATACAAGTTCACCACTCACTTGGCAGTGAACCTACGCAGGGACAGTGCCCATCGACGGACTATTTGTCCACAAACGGACCATCCTATCCTTCCGTTGTTGGGTTCAGAGACTCAAAATTGTTATCTTCTCTCCCAAGACTATGTCTCCACCAATGGAAACCATCGACGGGGTGTCGAATGGCCCATGAGCCATCGATTGCCTCAGTCTTTTGGGGCTGCCTTGGACAGTCTTGGCACCAACTTTTGGGTCCTTCCATAAGTTCCCTCGGATGGTCCTTTTTGATGTTTGTCCAGACCTTTCCAACCCAAACATGCTCTTTTTCGAGTGTAGAAACTCTCACATGAAATTCACCCAAAACAAACACATAAAACTCGACGAAACATGCCTCGACACAGAAGGTTGTTTCAAGGCAACACTTTCGAACGTCATGAACGTTCTTGGAGTTTGACCGACAAACTTCACGAAGCTCTAATCCATGCCTATATACATAATAAAACTCATTTAAGGACCTTATAACCTCATGATCACACATAAACACATAGAACCACATATGAGGCACATAAGTGACTTAGTCGTCGAACGTCTTTTTCATCCCTTGACGTTTCACTTCCAAATCACTGAACTCTTACACACTGCCTTAATACCACATTATAAATCAATTTAGGACCTTATAACATAATTACAACAAGGTTAGGCTCTAGTTCACCTAAGTCATTTTCGAGGTCATATATATAACTTTTCAGATTCTCGTACTTACATTCTCAAAACTTATTTCAAATTGATGGTTGATCTCAAAGAATTTACAATTGAGCTCAAATGTTTTGAACTCTACTTTTAACCTCTCTATTGAATGTGAATTATGAATTCAAAAGTGATGATTGATTATATGAAGGATCTTGTAATGACAAAGTAGAATCATTGATATATTTTCCTCATTCTCATACTCACTTGCCCAAGTCTTGAAACAAGTTATTTGAAGTTGTAGAACACTCTAAAAAAGACTTAAATTGACTTTCTCAAAATGTTTGAAAGAACTCTCAAAATTTAACTCTTAAATCTTCTTTGAATTTTAATTATGAATTCAAGGTAATGAATCATGATATGAATGCTTTCTGGCTATTAAGAAGTAGATTAGAGTAGTTACAATTGAGAGGGAGTGAAGGTGTACTTTCAAATAACCTAAACGGAGCAACCGACTGCAAACAGGATGAGGCAGGTGACCCTGATTCACTGGGTGGCCCGGGGCACCATCCCCAAAAGTACAGATTATGATTTTGAACACACTAGATGGCCAGCGCGCCAAAACCCAACCCAAAAAAGTCCAATGATTTTATTTTCTCATTTTTCACCCTAATTCGCCTAGAATTGAATGATTTCTTCCCCATCACTTAGATTCGATTACTTAACATAAGTGAACTCTAATATTCTCAAAATAACACTCAAATAACTACATTTCATATCATGAAATCATTAAAACCCCAACAAAACAAGATTTAGAATGAATTTCAAAAAAAATTATTAAGACCTTAAATTTATGAACTACAAAATGAAATTGCGCTGAAAGTAACATATTTGGCGTGTGGGTGAACAAACCCAATAATATGGAAGCTTACATATCTCATAAGGATTAAACCCATGGTGAAAATGTGCAACAAAACTCAAGAACTTTGACAAATGTCATCCTTTCCTCTTTTCTCCCATTTTCTGTTCTCTTCTCTTCTTGAACTCTCAACTAAAACCCTAGGCGTATTGTAGGATTATAAAACTGAACCTAATAGGATTAGACCCTTAAAACATTACTAAATAAGAGTTAAATCTTATTTAGTAAGGAAAACACAAAAATATCCCAACTATTTTTGTGTAACTTTCCTTAACAAGAAAACCTTATTCCAAAATGAAATGTGATATTCACCTGATATCAAAACTTAGCAAATTTGGGGGCATTTGAAAGATAATTCAAAGAAATTTCATATTCCATCTCAAGTCACACCTAAATCATCATGTACTACAGTTATGGTCATTTGAAGTTGACCAAAATCTTAGAAGAACATAGGAATGACTTGAATGAATTCCCTTTAATTCTTTTTTGAACTCAAGGTGCTATATCTAGTGACCTTAACAGAGAATTTAAATTTCTTGGTGAAATCTTACTCACTAGGAAGGATGGTTCGAGTCTCAGCTCATTTTTATTTCAGGGGTGTTACAACATCACTAGCTCATTTTTATTTCAGGGGTGTTACAACATCACTCCCTTTGGATCATTCATCCTCGAATGCCGACTAGACTAAGTATGGAATGAGCTAATTCTTACTAAGGTTTAAATATAATGGTATGCTCTTACTATATTCAATTTAAACCCGAATCCTTAAGTTCAGGTTCCATACCTCTCTATAGATACGTCATCCCAAGACTATTAATCCTAACCACCACATTCGAGCCTAGTACTTTTACAACTCCATGCACTCCTACTAACAAACTCTTTTGGAGCCAGCTAAGGGCTCTCATTTAACTATTTCTCACTTTAAAACCTCACCCTCCTATTCCTCCCCATTTGTTCCCTTAGATGGAATTATTACACCATCACTATCATCATAAGAACATAAACCTCCTCATTCGAACATCACTCAATTACTAAAGGACATCCAAAGGACGTCCACCATATTCTTTGGAATTTATTACGATCTTACTCTCAAACATTTGACTTAATTCTCATCTTATCATCTTCCCCTTAGGTCTAAAGCTAACACTTAAAAGCTATGAACTATTCCATCATCTCTAAATGGTCTATATTTTATTTTATTCTCACATACGAGATTAGTTTATCTGCTGACTACCGAACTCTCAATAAGAAAGTACAAAGACCTCTTTCATAGGTGTTTCTCTTAACCTCTTCTGATACTTACCATCTCGGTAGCCCTCTTAATGCTATTTTTACTCTTGTAACTTAGCCACACTTCACTTCCTTATCTAAAGGTTTGTGTCTCTCACTTGTACCACTCATATTCATTGCAGCTTATAACCTTATTTCCTCACGTACTTTATGTCAAGTCTTTTAGATCAAATTTCAAGACTAACATCATCAGCATCATGTTGTCATTCTTTTGATCATGAAACACATCTCTAATTCAGGTAACTATACCCAAATATAAATATGATTGATCGCTTACTATACTAGCCTACAACTATGATGCACAAATTCAAAAACACTCATCCACTAGGACCATATGACAAATAGTCAATCCTCACCTCTTAGTATTCATACTTAAAATTTAACATCACATTTTCCTTCACAACATGAGTCCTATTCACTCATTCACTATACATCAATGCCTAATTGACACTTTGAATATAATAGAATCTCCCTCAAAATCATAATCCTAGCTTAGATTTACTACCTAATGTATACTACTGCTCTTCTACTCAACACTTATGCTTGTTCAGTACCTACTCAATGACTCTTCATCACAAACTCCTTTCTAGATCTAACACATTCTCTCTCCTATGGTGGAATCTTCACAACTCATCACTTCTTAGTCTACCAAGAAGAGAAAAGTCCTTATTACTAACTTACAAGATGGATAACTATAGTAACATAGCTTGTCGAAACACCATCTCTCTTACTTAGATTACTAAATCTATGTTTACTATTCTCTTAACTTATGGGGCACTCTTTACTACTAGTGCTCATAATATTATAACTTATGCTACCTTTTCAAGTGAAAATAATGCCCAAACTTCAAACATACTTTCCCGCAAGGATCTTAGCTGAAACCAGTCTTAGGGAAGAGAGTACAACTCGCGTTTAGCTCAAATGCATGATTCATATGAATATGGGTGCATTCCTCAGAAATTGAAGACTTAGGGTTTCTATTAAGCCTCGCTGGAGTCACATGACTTCCTCACGAATCTTTCAAAGAATAACTCACCCATAAAGGACTGACATTGATTTTCAACCGCCTCTGGTCTGATGGGTAGTAGAATAAACCTAAGAAATGCACGAGTGTGGATAAATCTATAAAATATCTCTATTGTTCTATTTCGAGTATGAAAGAATAGAAACTTTTACTATATGTCTGTAGTCATTTATTTATAAAAGTAGGGCCCTCACAACAAAAAATAAGATCTAACTTGACATGACATCATAGATACCTTAGGCGACTTGCACTTTGTGCTCTTATACAAAATTTGTCATTACTCGAGCCTATACCCTGGACTTGGCTGACACTCTAGAACCATTGTTGGTCCCCAACCAAACCCTCATACTGAGTGACTACAAACGAAATACCAACTTAAGCATACAAAGATTAAAACAAATTAAAATTCATGAAACTCAAAATTAAAGCTTTAACTCAAATGAAGATCTTTGAAAAAAAATAATATATTCAACTCGCCAAAAAATAGATAACTTAAGTGTTTAAAACATTTAACAAAGTAAATGAAACATACTTCTCAACCCTATTTTTTATCAATAAAGCCTTAAGTAACAAAGATGAAAGTTGGGACAAGACCCACGACATCCTAACAAATAATATAACTGAAACAACAAGTGGAACCTTCCGGAAGCAAGGAGGCTCACCATAGCTAACATAAACTCCATGTTGTATCAACAAAACTCCAATTGATTACCCTGATACCTGTATCGTTAAGGAATTTACGACCATGTAAGGGGAATTTCAAAGCATAAACATACTCTTGAACTTGATAAAAATGAAACATACTTACCTCCTCCCAACTCACTATGCTAACTCAACTCAAGAATAAGAAACATAATTCAACTCAATGATAAAATATTCAACTTACAGATATGATACTCAACTCAAAGGTACTCAACTCAAGATATGATACTCAAATCAATATACTCAGCCCAAGATACTCGAGTATAAATCAATAATAAAAGATGCAATATATGGAAAACTTTTTAAATAGTAGATAGCAATATCTCGCCCACGATGCCAGAAGTGTCCTATAACTTGTCAGGATAGAGAACGCCTCAACTAACTGGATCCATTATTATATGCAAAAAATCATTAAGGAATCATCTAGAAAGTATGACCCATTTTATCCATGTTCGCAACACGGTTTATAGAGATTTTAGTTATCTAAGCTCGTCCCCATAACAGTACTTAGTACTAATCCTAAATATATACTCATGCTTAGGTGTTTAAAAAATATAAACCTTTTTATGATTTTAGATTATTACTTTAAAAAAATTTTAAAATCTCTCTTGGAAATCGGTGTTTCCTCTTTTCTTTAAATGTGAAAATATTTTACTCTTTATGATACTTAGTTTCCATATAATAGTTTGAAGCAATGAACTTCATTCTTACTCTTACTCAAATCAATGTTCAGATCTTAAAACAAGTTTTAAAATATTGTAAAAGACTTATAGAAATAAAGTTCATGTCGAATAATGGACGCGAAACACTCAATTGAAGGTTTTCAATAACCATAACTAGAACTCAATACTCGAGACTCATGAACTTAGAACTCATGAACTTTAGTGATAATACTCGCTTTCAAGAATTCTTGATATAGAGGGTTCATGCAAAATTATGGGCATGTACTACTCAACTCAAGGACTCAAAGACACGTATCATATAAAGACTACTCCACTAATAGGATTCATGCGGAATTATGAGCATGAACTACTCAACTCAAAGACGGGTAACATATAATAGTCTGATGATTACAACTATAATATCAAAAGGATTAAGAACTCAATACTCAACACTTAGAACTTAAAGATATTTCTCCTCTCAAAGATACTTAACTTATGGAGTTCATATAAAATTTATGAGCATGAGCGACTCAACTCGAGGGTTTACATAACAACATGGAACTCATGTATACAATTCTTCCCATTCTCAAACTTACTTTCTCAAAACTTAGTTCAAATCTATGGTTGAACTCAAACGTTTTCTTGAACTTTACTCTTAACTCTCTCTTCATTGTGAATTATGAATTCAAGAGTGATGGTTCATGATATTAAGGATCTTGTGATGATAAAGTAGAATCGTGAACATATTCGCCTCATTCTCATATTCACTTGTTTGATTCTTTAAACAAGTTATTAGAAGTTGTAGAAGACTTCTAAAAAAAACTCATAATGACTTTCTCAAAGTGTTTGAAAGAACTCTGAAGACTCAATTCTTAAATTTTACTTGAATTTGAATAGTGAATTCAAGATAATGGTTCATATAATGAATATTTTCTAGGTGTTAAGAAGTATCTTAGATTAGGTAGAATCAAAAGGGAGTGAAGGTAGACTTTAAAAGAACTCAAATGGAACAACCAACTGCAAACTGGAAGACGCAGGCAACCTTGGCGCACTTAGTGGCGCGTGGTGCCATCCCCTTAACTACATAACATAATTTGGGTCACACTGGCTGGCTGCTGCAATGTGATAGCGGGAGAGATTAGAAAATGGTAGTATAATGAAGTTGCTGGTTTTGTAACTTCATTAAATTAATTCTTCTATCTTTTTTTTCATTCATATGATTATTCTATAAAAGCTTTAAGTTTAGATAATAATTTGTATAGGTAATTAAATTTTAGGTATATTAAATTGAATAAATACCATCATATTTATAATATTTGGACGAATAAATACATAACCCTAACCATGAAATTTAGGAAATACAAGAGTTGACATATTAGTTACCATCAAAACCCAAAAAGTTTATTAAAGATCTAAATGTGTTTTTGGGTCTACATTATACATATAGTAATATGAGTGTCTCTACACTCGTTTACTTATGAATTATACATAACCCTAACCATTAAATTTAGTAAATACAAGAATTGACATATTTGTTAACATCAAAATCAACGAAATCGATTAAAAATTTGAGTAGGTTTTTGTGGTCTACATTAGACATATAGTAATATGAGTGTCTATATACATATTTTCTTATGAATTATGAATAATTTATAGATTGGAAATTTTTGAGGCAGTGAACAAAGAAAGACATTGTAAATTAGATTTCTTGACTTTGGTGCTTTGATGGAAGTAGGTTCTGTCATAACCCGAGCCTACACCCTGGACGTGGCCAAACACTTGAAAACCATTGTTGTTCCCTAACCGAACCCTCATCCTGGTTGACTACAAATGGAAGACTAACTCAAGAATACAAAGCTTAAAAAATAAAATTCATAAAATTCAAATACAAGTTTTAACTCAGATAAAAAATATTAAATTAAAATAATATATTCAACTCGCCACAAAATAGACAACTTAAGTAACATTTAACAAAGTAAATGAAGAAGACTTCTCAATTATATTGTCTATCTGTGAAGCCTCTGACTGACAAAGATGAGAGTCGAGACAAGACCCATGACATCCTAATAACTGATATAACTCAAAGTACAAGTAGAACCCTCTAGAAGCAAGGAGGCTCACCATAGCTAATTCAAACTTCATATGGTATAGACGAATCTCCTGTTGGTGACCTTGAATACCTATAACTGCATCATTAAGCGATGTAGGCCAAATGACTCAGTACGTCGAATGTAGGAGCATGTTATTCTAAAGCATAAATATAAGATTTATCTTGATAAAAAGGAAAGATACTTACCTCCTCCCAATACACTATGCTAACTTAACTCAAGAATAAGAAATATAGTTAACTCAATGATAAAACATTCAACTCAGAGATACTCAACTCAACTCAAATGTACACAACTCAAGATACTCAACACAACTCAAGATACTCAACTGAAATCATGATACTTATCTCAAGATAGTCGAGGATGAAGAAACAACAAAAGATGCAACATATGAAAAAAAATAAAAATAGTGCATAGCAACTCAATATATTGAAGAATATGAAAAACTTTATTTGTATACATAGAAAAATATAATGCAACTGCGTCGGAGTTTCTCTAACCAAAAATCATCAATATGAGCTAGGAATCATCTTTAAAGTATGACCCTTTCTATCAACGTTGGCTACATCGTTTATGGTTACTTGAGCTATCTGAAATATTCTCCATATCGGTGCTCAATACTAATCCATAAAATATATTCAGCTCATATGTTTAAAAAATAACTCTTTCTGTGTTTTGATATTATTACTCAAAAACTAGCTTAAAATCTCTCTTAGAAATCAATGTTTCTTCTCTTTTTTGAATGTGAAAACATTTTACTGTTGGAAATGCTTAGTTCCCATATAATCTTTTGAACAAATGAACTTCACTCTCATTCTTACTCAACTCAATACTCAAGTCTTATCATTTTAAAATATTGTGGAAGGCTTTCTTGAAATAAGTTCATGCTGAATTATGACGTAATGACTCAATTAAAGTTTTTCAATAACGTAACTTGGAACTCAAAAATAGTCGAGACACAACAACTCCAAAACTAAAGAACTTCAATAATTAGATCGCTTAAGAATGCTTGACTCAGAGGGTTTCAATGCGAAGTCGACATCGATTTACATATACTCGAGGACACACAAGATACTCTCATCTCAAACTACTGACTTTAGGATCATGCCGAAATTAATGAGCAGTAACACTCACTCAATGATTCATGGGTAACGTATAATAGTCCCCATGCTTATGACTATAATTGTAACACCCCAGAATTTTTTTTCCAACGATGACTCGAACCTTTCATCGTAGTGAGTGAGAATTTACAAAGGAATTTCAAATTTCTTAAAATTAAGGTGATTTCACTATATTTAACACCAAGAGTTCCAAAAAGAATTAAATAGGAAAGTGGAAAAATCTGAAAATTTGCAAGTTAAGTTAAATATGAGTTTTGGTCAACTTTAAATGACAATAACATCCAGCATAGGATTATTTAGGTGCTCTACAATATTCCATATGAATGATCTTTGAATTATCTTTACAAATACGCCGAGTTTGCTAAATTAAGTGTTTGGATGAGTAAGATATAAACTTTTTAAATTAGGCTGTCCAGTTATGGAAAGTTAGTCGAAAATAGTGAGGGGTATTTTGGTCATTTCCTTATCCAATCAGATTTAACTTATTTTTAGTTATATTTTAGGATCATAATTATTTTAGGTTCATTTTCATAATCCAAAAATACGCTTAGGGTTTTAGTTGAGAGTTCAAGAAGATGCAAGAAGAGAAAAGAAGAGAAAAGGGAAGAAGCTCAAGCATTTGTCGAGATTCATACGTCTTGTTGCGGAATTTCACCATGGGTGTAATCACCAAGAGGTGTGTAAGCTTCCATAGTGTCGGGTTTGTTTACTCACACGCCAAACATGTTATTTTCAACTTAATTTCATTTTCAAAAGTTGAATGATTCAAGTTCTTGTTAGGCATTCTCGAGGTTCATCATAGACCTTGTTTTATTGGCGTTTTGATGATCTTTTAGATGAAAGTGACAGTTTTGAGTGTTTTTTTGGGTTTATTAGTGTTTAGATAGGTTGGTTAATTGAATGTAAGGAAAAATTGAGAAAATAAATCAACTAAAAGCGATTTAGGGTCAACATAATAGGCAAAATTTGGTAAAAAACGTTTGCATGAATATGGATGTTAGACGGCGCCCCATAGGGCGCCAGAGGTTTTTCAGACACGACACATAATGCCCAAATGTACTGTCTAATGTTAGGGGTTGTCGTCCCATGCTCTTAACACGTCAGGGTCGCCTGTCCCTACTCCTTTTGCGTCGGTAGTCTCGTTTAAGTCATTTAAAGTGTATCTTCACTCATTTTGATTCTTAACACTTTAAAGTACTTCTAAACCCTTATAAATCATTCATAACGTGAATCATAAACTTTAAATAATAATTCTAATTCAAGGTAAAGTCAAGATGAAGTTCTGAGAGTTCTTCCAAACCTTTTTTTTAGAGAGTCCCTTCGAGTTCTTTTGAGGAGTCTTCTACATCTTCGATTAACATTGTTTCAGATCATCAACGTGGGATTAATACTGAAGAGTATGTATTAATTAGTGGAAAATTTAACCTAGATCCTTCATATCATGAACCATAACTCTTGAATTCATAGTTCACATTCAATAAAGAGAGAGTTAAACGTAGAGTTCAAGAAAGTCATTAGGCTCAATTGTGAGTTCTTTGAGATCCATCATTTATTTGAACTAAGTTTATGAGGAAGTAAGCAAGGTAATGAGAACATTCATATACATGAGTTCCATCTAATTACTTAGACCTTCGAGTCGAGTTGTTCATGCCCATAACTTCCGTATGAATTCCAAAAATTGAGTATTATTTAGAGGAGTAGTATCTCCAAGATTTAAGTCTTGAGTATTGAGTTCCTTATTACTTTGGATATTAACTTTCTATTGATGGTCTATTTCATATTACCCATGAAGTTTGTTAATGCCCATAATTCCGCATAAACCCTTTAAGTCAAAAAATCTTGAGTTAAGGAGTATTAAGTTCTTGAGTTGAGTAGTTCATGCTCATAATTCCGCTTAAACCCTCTAAGTTGAAAATCGTGAAATCATCCATAAACATGAGATCATTAACCTTGAATCCATACTTCAATTCAAGAAAAGTTAAGATTTAATCCTAAAGTTCAAAAGTAAGTGCAAGTGAAGTTTTTAAAGGTTTATTAAGACTCTTACTTAAACATTTTTAACTTTGTCTTTAAGACTTAATTTTCAGGCTAAGTAAAGAGTAAGTTGAAGTTCTTCTCTGAAAAGGTTATAAGGGAACTAAGTATTCCCTAAGAGTTATGATTTCAAATAAGCAACGAGTATCAAGTTGAGTTAATTCTCAAGCGTTATAAGGAAACTAAGTAATCTCTAAGAGTTTAAAAAAATGTTTCAAACTTTTGAGAAAGAAAGGATGCTAGACTTCCACAGAGCCTATGACGAGTTTTTTTAGTAATAGAAAAAGGAAACTCTGATTACAGAGAGCTTTTCAAAGATAAGTATTTGAGACTATAGTCATCAAACAATCCAGTAATGTTCAAAAAAATAAGAGTACGTATATATATATATTTATATATATATATATATATATAAATGTGTGTGTGTGTGGTTGTGTGTGGTGTGTGGTGTGTGTGTGACTGTGTGTGGTTTATTCTTTGGAGTATTAGTGGTGCACGATGTGGGGATGCGAGTTATAAGATAGCAAGTCCTCCATGTAAACCATGTACTATCAGGGTAGAAAAGGGTCATAATTTTTAGATTTGGGAATCCTCGTCATAGTTATCGTGGATCCATTAGGAAGTTTAGGTCCTATACCCCTGGCATGTTTATGGAAGATCGGGCAGCGTGGGCCCAGTAACGTCTATCATCAACACGGTCTCTACGATGGTTTGTCGTTAGACAAACTCCCACAGTAGGTATGTATTTTTATATACATCTTAATTGTATTTTCTATACATTTAAGAGTTTTGTTGTATCGTTGTTATACACACAAAGTTGACATCATGTTTTTAATCAACTTTTATATATATTACACTTGTTTTAAATTGTTTTATATTGAAATGAGTTCAGTTAAGTATCATGGGTTGAGTATTTCGATTTGAGCACCTTAAATTGAGTATATTGAGTTTATATGTGCTCGATTGAGTCGATTATCATATCTTTGAAGTTTAGTATCAAATCTTTGAGTTTAGTATCTAATCCTTGAGTTGAGTATCTTATTCTTAAGTTGAGTTAAGTGAGTATGAAAAGCGGTAATTATGTTTCCTTTTTATTGAAGTTTCAAGGTTATCTTATATTTTAGAATTCCCATCACATGCTCGTACATTCTACCTACTGAGCCAATTGTCCTGCATCTTCTCAGGAGGCAGACACTAGTATACTAGATCATCTACATGAGTTTCATTGTATTACATGGAGTTTGAGTTAGATCTGGTGAGCCCTCCATGCTTCCGTAGGGATTCTATTTACTTTTAGGAGTTAAGAGTCGTGGTTCTTGTTCCCTCTTTCCACTCTTTCTCAGTAGAAAAGTTTCATAGTATCAGCCATAGTTGAGGGACTGGGTTACTCATTTATTTTTGTAAATATGTTTAAGTCTAAAGTTTCCGATTTTATTCTAGTTGGAATATAATATTTTTATTTTCAGTTGTCGTTTTTGTTTAAGTTTTTGTATGCTTGATTTAGTCTTTCGCATGTATCAGCCAGGATGAGAAGTTCGCTTGGAGACCAATAATAGTCTTACGATGCCGCCACTTCAGGTGTAGGCTCAGGTTCGTGACAATAATCTCAAACTATTATTAACATCAATACTAAAAAATTAGTACTTTAAGATATTGGTCCTCTTACTATAGACTTTATTTATAGAGTTCATCCAGAATTCATGGGCATGAACTACTTGAATCGAGGGTCTACATGAAACTCTTATATACAATGTAACATCCCAAAACCACACCCTAGAATTTAGGGTCAATCTCGGATTGCAACCGGCATACTAGACCTCTCGGAGGTCTTCTACAAGCCCTTATGTATCATCATCGCATATACATAATGAAAAGTAGTGTGGAATTAAAACTTTTCACAAAATATATCAAAGTCTTTAAAAGCTCTTTCATGTAAAGTCAAAGGAAATACTAAGTGTCAGTCTCATCAAACTTAAAGACACAAGAATACTTTTGGGACACGGCCCATACGCAATACTAATATAAAGAATATTATCTATTACAATAATTCAATAATAAACATAAAAGATATCTATTCCCTCGAATAAATGACGGACATACTTCGACTTCCACTGAACGGGGTGCTACCTCAACATTTTCCTTCTAAATGCTCCTCACCTACCACAACTATAGGATATATAAAGCATGGATTAGTACAACACATGTCCTAAGTATGGTAATACAGGCATGGAAAATTATAGAAAAAGGGACATTATTATAAATATGCTCTTTTCATTTAAAAATCATATTAATAATCAGAAGAACATATTTACAACTAAAAACACAATAAATAACCTTTTAAACATTAGTTTACAATTTTATAAGGCCAACATTCAATAAGCGCCACTCATTGTACATAAGGAATTCACTGTTACAGTGACTTTATCTATTTCTTCCTTAGACATTTCTACGATGTATCTTTTCTCTAAAAACTCTATCATCAGACCCCCTTAAGCAACACAAAGAGAGACCGCCCATACAACCTCCTGAGCATACCGAAAAGACTCTCAAGAATACTTATATAAGACACTACATCTCAACATCTAGAGAATATGACCTTCTCTACCAAAGGCTATCAAAAGACTTACTTAATTAAATCAGAAGAGAAATGTCCATCTTTACCCTCTTCAATACTACCTAAATGAAATCCTTAAGATTCCTAAGTTTAGACCATTTCCATATAATACACATATTCCTAATATGAGTCATTCTTAAGACTCATCTATGTGTAAGATACAAAGGGACCATTCTATGACCCTTCACACTAAACACCTTAACTAGACACCCTTAAACTACTCTAGGTAACGTACTTATCAATTACCATACTTTCCTTAACCTAAGTCTACATTCTATGCAATTCTAGAAGGCTTCAACACATAAATGATTATTCAAAGTAATGCCCTTGGACAATCCCTAGGACGCCAACTAAACACCTTCTAAGCCTATTGTGCGAATGTGCAGATAGCATCCCATATCACCACCTAAACTTCATAAACTAGAACTTCAACTAACGCTAATAGGTATCATCCTATGATTGAGAATAGGCAAAATCGACCATAGGCCATGATAGGAGACATGAGATCCGTTGTTCTAATCTAAACTAACCGATGGAGGGTCTTCTACTTACAAATGATACGATTTAGACACAATCCCAATGTATGGGCACATGGTAAGGAATATTACAAAGGCATGCTTTGTAAGCTAGTCTACTCTTTACTAGAACTACTTCCCTTACCATACTCAATCGGTGCTAGCCTTCTATTTCATAGAGTAATTTACACTTAAGGTCCATATAAAGGAGTTTCATATCAAGTTCATAACCTAATCACATTTACCCTACCAAAGAAAGGTCCCCTAAGGATACCTCCCAATGGCGACAAGAAGATCATCATGAATTTCCTAAGGATTAATATGATGTCGTTCCAACCAATGAATCTTAAGTTTATCATTCCTTTTACTTTGAAGGATCCATTACGGCTAACAACTTCAACATTCATAACCTTACCACTAGTTCAAAGGTTTCACTAAAGACCCTTTAACTTCAATTTAACGTCACATGTTATTCATACATTCAAGACCTTAGAGAACTTTAGCATAACTAAGTCAGGCATCATATATGAACATCATTCATACATTAAGCAAGGGACACATGTCAACCAATACGGACACACATGCTTCACTTTAACTCATCATGCATGTAAATTCTAGAAGCAACATAGAAACCAACCTTGATCATCTTTAAGTCATCCTATATACTAACATGTCTAACATAAATATGACCATAATAGACTCATATAGTCAAGTAGGAATAATATACATCAACCCTAAACTGGTACCACACAAAGCCATTCCCTTCTCTAACACGATTTACTAATTAACATCAAATAGACAACACATATACTTTGACATGACTTATCCTATTCTAATATTATAACCTTCACATAATAATCATTAATACTTCAATAGTTGCCAACAAGGCATGATCATCATATACTTAAAATAACTCCAGACACGCCTATAAAATTGCAAATAAACACATAACACCACCACCCTAAGTTCGCCATACAAATCACACACATAATTGAAGTCTAATCATCACAACATAAAGGAAATAGGTCAGCTTACCACCACAGCAGCCTCACAACCTGAAGCCAAAATACAATACCAATTCAGATCTCAAACAGCCCTTACCCATTACATAAAAAAACAATGTCAACATAATTAATAACAACATCATTGAAACTTGGTCAAATTATTACAATTACTCAATCTAATTCAACCTAGGATATCAAGTTACTATAGTATTATTCATCATTAAACCTACATACAACTACGTTAGGATTCATAATTAGATCAATATTATAACCCATAACTTAAGCCAAACTAGGGTTTCATTCAAAAAAAATCTACATTCATCTGGTCCCTTACGGTAATATAGTTTTGAAAGGATCAATACAATACTATTCAATGTTATAAACCATTAATGCAAGAACCATGTAATCATAAAATTGGACAATTTAACTTCAAATTTTTAGAAAACATCTTTGAAAGTTGGGATCCTTCATGAAGAGAGTTTCAAGGATCAAAATCCATACGTCAATGAAGCTAATTCTTCAATTTAATGAAGAATCTCCACTAAGTTCTTCAATCCAAGCCCTTCCTTGAATTTTGACTCCAATGGAGTTCTAAGGAATTTCTAAGGGAATTTAGGTTTGATTTGGAAGAATGAATTCTTTCAAGTGTTAAAAACTTATATACATGTTTAAAATAACCAAAATACCCCTTAGGAACCGCCAAAACTCTTATTTGGAAGTGGGGTGAAATTACAAGTTCACTCCTCACTTGGTAGTGAACCTACGCAGGGACAGTGCCCATCGACGGACCATTTTTCCACAAACGGACCTTCCTATCCTTCCGTCGTTGGGTTAAGAGAGTCAACATTGATATCTTATCTCCCAAGACTAAGTATCCACCAAAGACAAATTCGATGGGGCGTCGAATGTCCCACAAGCCGTTGATGGTCCTTGGTGATGTTTGCCCGGAAGTTTCCAACACAAACATGCTCTTTTTCAAGTTTAGCACCTCTCACATGAATTTCACCTAAAAAACACGTAAAACTCGACAAAACATGCCTAGACACAGCAGGTTGTTTTACGACAACACTTTCAAACGTCATCGACGTTCTTGGAGTTTGACCTCCAAACTTCACGAAACCCGACTCACTGCCTATATACATCATAATAAATCATTTAAGGTCCTTATAACCCCATGATCACACATAAAAACATAGAACCACATATGAGGCTCATAGGTGACTTAGTCGTCGAATGTCTTGGTCGTCCCTTGACGTTTCAGTTCCCAATCACTAAACTCTTACACACTGCTTTCATACCACATTATAGATCAATTTAGGACCATAGACCATCATTACAACCAGGTTAGGCTCTAGTTCACCTAAGCCATTTTCGACGTCTTACATAGAACTCTTCACATTCTCATACTTACATTCTCAAAACTTATTTCAAATTGATGTTTGATCTCAAAGTACTCACAATAGAACTCAAAAGTTTTGAACTCTACTTTTAACCTCTTTACTGAATGTGAATTATGAATTTAAAGGTGATGATTCATGAAATGAAGGATCTTGTGATGACAAAGTAGAATCATTAATATATTCTCCTCATTCTCAAACTCATTTGCCCGAGCCTTGAAACAAGTTATTCAAAGTTGTAGAACACTCCAAAAAAGACATAAGGTGACTTTCTCAAAATGTTTGAAAGAACTTTCAAAACATAACTCTTAACTCTTCTTTGAATTTGAGTTATGAATTCAAGGTAATGAATCATGCTATGAATGCTTTCTGTCTATGAAGAAGTATATTAGAGTAGTTACAATTGAGAGGGAGTGAAGGTCTACTTTCAAAGAACCTAACAGAGCAACCGACTAGAAACAGGACGAGGCAGGCAACCCTGATTCACTGGGTGGACCGGGGCGCGATCCCTAAAAGTACAGATTAAAATTTTGAACACACTAGATGGCGCGGTGCACCAAGACCCAACCCAAAAAATCCAATGAATTTATTTGCTCATTTTTCACCATAATTCACCTAAAATTGAATGATTTCTTCCCCATCAACTGGATTCGATTACTTAACATAAGTTGACAACTCTATATGCTCGAAATAACACCAAATAACTACATTTCATCTCAGAAAATCAAAACCCCACAACAAACAATGATTTTAGAATGAATTACAAAATCTTTATTTAGACCTTAAATTTATGAACTTCAAGAATGAAATTGCGCTAAGTAACATGTTTGCTTTAGGGTGAAACAAACAATACTAGGAAGCTACATATCTCTTAGGATTAACCCATGGTGACGATTATGCACAAGAAAATTCGAAAATGCCTGATCCTTTCCTCTTTCTCTCATTTTCTGTTCTCTCTCTTCTTGCACTCTTTCAACTAAAACCTAGCGTATACTAGGATTATAAAACTGAATCTAATAGGATTAGACCCTTCAAACATTACTAAAAACGAATTAAATCTGATTCAGTAGGAAAATAACAAAATATCCCATACTAGTTTCGGGTAACTTTCCTTAACAAGACAATCTGATTTAAAAATGGCATGTGTTATTCACCCAACATCGAATCTTAGTAAACTTGGGGGCGTTGGAAATATAATTCAAAGAAATTTAATATTCCATCTCATGGCACACCTAAATCATCATGTACTTAGATTTATGGTCATTTGAAGTTGACTAAAATCCTAGAAGAACATACGGAATGCTTGAATTGAATTCCCTTTCATTCTTATTGGAACTCAGGTGCTATATAGTGACCCATTACCAGAGAATTTGAATTTCTTGGTGAACATTTTACTCTCTAGGCCGGATGGTTCGAGTCTTAACTCAAATTTCTTTCATAGGGTGTGTTAGCAACTCACTACGCCTTTGATCATTCATCCTCGAATGCTTACTAGACTAAGTAGGTGACTGGGGTTTTCTTACTAAGGATTAAATATAATGGTATGCTCTTACTATATTCAAGCTTAACCCTAATCCTTAAGTTTAGGTTTTATACCTCTCTATAGGGAATCTCATCCCAACACTATTAATCCTAACCACCACATTCAAGCCTAGTACTCTAACAACTCCATGCACTCCTACTGACCAACTCCTTTGGAGCAAACTATGGGTTGTCATATTTCTCACTGTAAAACCTCCTCCTCCTATTCCTCCCTATTTGTGCCCTTAGATGGAATTATTAAACCATCACTATCATGATAAGAACATCAACCTCCTCATTGGAACATCACTCAATAACTAAAGGACATCCACCATACTCTTTGGAATTCATTACGATCTTACTCTCAAACATTTGACTTGATTCTCATCTTATCATCTCCCCTTTAGGTTTAAAGATAACACTCAAAATCTAGGACCTATTCCATCATCTCTAAATGGTCTATATTTTCTTTTATTCTAACACATGAGATTAGTTTATCTCATGGCTACCGAACTCTCAATATGCAAGTACTTAGATTCAAAGGTGTTACTCTTAACCTCTTCTGATACTTAACATTTCTGTAGAACTCTTAATTCTATTTTTAGTCTTGTAACTTAGCCACACATCACATCCCTTATCTAAAGATTTTTGTCTTTCACTTGTACCACTAGTATTTATCGTAGCTTATAACCTTAATTCCTCACGTAATTTATTTCAAGTCCTTTAGATCAAATTTCAAGACTAACATCATCAGCATCATGTTGTCACTCTTTTGATCATGGATCTCATCTATAATAAAGTAACTATCACCCAATATAAAATGATTGCTCGTCTGCCTAATACTAGCCTATAAACTATTAGCCAACAAATTCAAAACCTTCATCCACTAGACCATATGGACAAATAGTCAATCCTCACCTCTTATTATTCATCTTACAAATGTAACATCACATTTCCTTCCCCTTGATACACTATTCAGTCATTCACACTATACATCATGCCTACTTACCTTTGACTATATAGAATCTCCTCAAAATCATAATCCAGCTATAATTTACTACCTAAGTATACTCATGCTCTCTACTCAACACTATGCTTGTCCAGTACCTACGCAATGACTCTTCATCACAACTCCTTTCCAGATTAAACATCTACTTCCTATGGTGGCATCTTCAAAACTCATCACTCTTACTCTAACCAAAAGAGAAGTCCTTATTACTAATTACAAGATGGATAACTATAGTAAATAACTTGTCAAACACCATCTTCTCTTTCTTATATTGCTAAAATTTGTATAACTAATTCTCTTAGCTTATGGGCACTCTTATATATGCTCATAATCTCGTAGCTTTGCTACCTTTTCTAGTGAAAATACTATCGCAAAATCTACATACTTTCCTGCAGGATCTTTGCTAAACCATTCTTAGGAAGAGAGTACAAACTTTGCGTTTTAGCACAAATGCAGGATTCGATGAATATGGGTGCATTACTCGAAATTGACGACTTACGGTTTCTATTAAGCCTCGCTTGAGCACATGATTTCCTCACGAATCTTTCAAAAGATGTCACCATAAAGTACTGACTTTGATTTTCAACTGCATATGAATGATGGTAGCGAATGACTCTAAGAAATACACGAGTTTGGATAAATCTCCATAAAATATCTCTATTGTGGCTATTTTAGAGTAGAAAGAATAGAAATTTTACTATAACTCTGTAGTCCACTAATTTATAAAAGTAGGGCCCTCAACAACAAAAATAGATCTATTGACAGTGACTTATAGAAATCCTTCAGCGACTTGTACTGGGAGGGCTCTTATACGAGTTTTTTGATGACTCAAGCCCATACCCCGGACATGGGTTGCCCTCTAGAACAATTATTGGTACCCACGCAACCGCAAAGTGAAGTGACTTTCAAACGACACACTAAGTCAAGCATACAAAGCTTAAAACAAATCAAATTCATAAAACTCAAAAACAAGTTTATTTCAATGAAGATCGCTGAATAAAAATAATATATTCAACACCTAGCCAAAAAGGGGTACTTAATTGTTAAAACATTTAACAAAGTAAATTGAAATAGACTGTCAATCCCTATATTTTTCTAATAACCTTTAACTCACAAGATGAAAGTTGGGACAAGACCCACGACATCCTAAGCAACTGATAAACTGAAAGTACCAGTGGAACCCTCCAGAATCAGGCCGATCACCATAGCTAACCTGAAACTCCATGTTGTATCAACAAAAATTCCAATTGATGACCCTTATACCTGTATCTTTAAGGAATGTATGCCATGTAGGGGAATTTCAAAGCATAACATACGCTTGAACTTGATAAAAATGAACATACTTACCTCATCCCAACTCACTATGCCAAACATCAACTCAAGATAAGAAAACATAATTCAACTCAATGATTAAATATTCAACTAGAGATACTCAACTCAACTCAAAGGTACTCAACTCACGATATGATACTGAACATCACTTACTATTACCAAGATACTCGAGTATAAATCAAATAATAAAAGATGCAATACATGGAAACTTTTTTTAAAATAATAGGATAGCAATATCTCGCCCCGATTGCCAGAAGTGTCCCTATCACTTGTCCGGGATATAGAACGCCTCAACTAAGTGATCCCTTTAATTACACGAAAAAAGCATTAAGGAAGCATCTAGAAAGTCAATGACACCCTTTTTTTCCAATGTTCGCTACACGGTTTCTGGAGATTTCGTTATCTAAACTCGTCCCCATAACAGTACTTAGTACTACTCCCATATATATTCATACTTATGTGTTTTTAAAAAATATAACCTTATATGATTGAGATTTATTACCCTAAACATTTGTAAAAAAGCTCTCTTGGATATCGGTGTTTGCCTCCTTTCCTTAATGTAATATTTTTACTCTTTTGATAATTAGTTTCCCTAGACATTTTGAAGAAATGAACTTCATTCTTACTCTTACTCAAATCAATGTTCAGATCTTAAAACAAGGTTTTAAA